>JAKOGI010000011.1:522500-715000 GCA_029747015.1 Carnegiea gigantea | reverse complement strand
CCGGACCGGGTTTCATTATTTTGTTTTTTTTTTCCCACGGCTGAATCAGTGAATCCCTAAAATCTAAATGCCTCGTTCTCGTTCTTCATTCGTAATCCCCTGCCCTCGAGCCCTGCTGCTCCTCCTTCTCACCGGACACCGTCGTCCATCGCCTTCTGCTGCCCTTCTCGGTTGTCGGCGCTCGGCGCTCGCTGGCCGGCGGTGAGGCGGTGCCCTTCTTGTCTCCTTCTTCCTGCTTGGTGGAGGTAAGCTTCTCTCGGTCTTCTTCTGCTCTTCTTCAGTTCCTGTTCTTCTACTTCGGCTCTTCTTCCGATTTTGTGCTCATATGCTGACCTGTCTTCTGCTCTTCTTCTACTTCTCGTCTTCGATTTTCAGCTTGATGCTTGAATTCGCTCATTGTGTTACTTAGGGTTGAAAATTGTAATTCTAGGGTTCCGATTTTGTGAACTTGGTCTAGGGTTTTGTGAATTTGATGTGGTTAGTAGCTTCTGATTGTTCATTTGTGAATTTCTTCTACCAGAGTAAGTTCGTTTTTAAACTCAATGACACCCTCTCCCAAATTCTGTGATGGCCTTTTCGATCACTGCTATTTCTTGTTCATTTCCAAGCTTTCCCTATAAATGCAAAACTTAGTAGTATTATTCATATAGATGAATAAGAAAATCACAAATTCACAATCTATTATTAATGAACTCAAACACAGCTTGTTCACAAGCCTGGGATTCAAATCTTGTTGTCATTCTTGGGCACAAATTCACAATCTATCAGTAATACAGCCACGGGACCGGTATGGAGTCGATCCAGTCCGGTCCGGGTTCTGGCCGGTCCGGTCCTCGGTCCAGCCGGTCCGGTCCTGGACCGATGAACACCCCTAATTGTACTAATTACCTCCACTTTATATTTTACAGAAGTATATGTTGTTGAATTTCAGAAGCGTGGCCTTCTCCATGCTCATATTCTCTTAACAGTGGCTAAGCCCACATGCCCAGAAGATGTTGATAGGCTCATTAGTGCAGAAATTCCTGATCAAGCTATAGACCCTCTAGCATATGATACTGTCACACGATTCATGATACATGACCCATGTGTATCATGTTTGGTTGACGAAACATGTTCAAAATATTACCCAAAAAGATTTTGTAATCAAACCACGTTTGATGAGCATGGATTCGCTGAATACTGTCGGCAGCGCACTCCTCAACAAGTGGTCATGAATGGACGAGAGATTGATAACCACTGGGTGGTCCCATACAATAGAGAATTATGCGTAAAATATAATGCTCACATCAATGTCGAGCGCGTAGCTGTCCGTAGTGTGATCAAGTATCTATATAAGTATGTACGAAAGGGACGTGATCGTGCTACTATTGTCATTGAAGGTAATACGACACATCGTGACAATGAGCAATCTCGGCCATGTAGAGAAGGGAATGAAATCCGGGAATATTTGGATTGTCGCTACATATTTGCCGTTGAGTCATGCTGGCGGATTTTTGAGTTTAGCTTGCAGCATCAATATCCTTCTGTGCAAACACTTCAATACCATTTGCCGGGAGAACAATTCGTCGTGTTTAGTGACAAAGATGACCTCATTAGCATTGCTAATGAACCAGAAGTGCATAAAACAATGTTAACAATGTGGTTTGATGCAAATAAGAAGTACTCACACGCTCGACAGACCACGTATCTGAACTTCCCCACGCAATGGGTATGGAATCACTCTTCTAAAAGCTGGACGGTCCGTCAAAAAGGTTCTTCAATTGGTCGACTTCCGTTTGCACATCCAAATTGTGGTGAACGATACTATTTGAGATTGCTTCTTACAAAGATATGTGGAGCAACTTCTTTTGAGGATATTTGTACCGTACGTGGTGTCTTACATCCAACATTTAAGTCAGCATGCATGACATTGGGTTTGCTTGATGATGGTGAATGGCATGCTGCCTTGACTGAAGCATCAACCTGGGCTTCAGGTGTGCAACTACGAAATATGTTTTGCTCCATGTTGATGTTCTCTGAGATTGTTGACCCAGTAAAGTTGTGGGATACACATTGGGTTCATATAATAGATGACCTGTTACATATCATACGATGCCAGACAAGAATATCGGATATGGATTTACCATGTACCGAGATCCAGAATCTTGGACTACTTGAGATTGAACATTTCTTGAACAGAAACGGACGATCACTACGTAATTTCCCTCCACTACCACTCCCTTCTATTGAAGCTGCAGTTTATGCAACTAATCGGCTTATTATTGATGAACTTGATTGTGATACAACTATGGAAATATCAAGATTCGAAAGTTTGGTAAGGGGATTGAACTCAGATCAGTATCATGCGTACAGGTCTGTACTCGATACTCATAATAGAGGTGAAAGGGGGTTGTTCTTCATATATGGTAGTGGGGGCATGGGAAAGACATATCTATGGAATACCTTAATCTCCAAGTTCCGATATGAAAAAAATATTGTTCTTGCCGTGGCATCGTCGGGAATTGCTTCATTACTGCTACCCGGAGAGAAAATAGCCCACTCGGTATTTAAAATACCCTTACAACCTAATGAGACGTTCGTTTGTTACTTTGATAAGAGGTCTGAACGTGCGGATCTCATCCGTGAGACAGGGTTGATTGTATGGGATGAAGCACCAATGATGAATCGCTTAGCGTTTGAAGCCGTTGATCGTCACCTCCAAGACATATGTGATAATCAGAATGCTTTTGGCAGAAAACTGGTCCTTTTTAGGGGAGATTTAGATAGATACTTCCTATGATTACACACGAAAGTCGAGAATCAATCGTTGCAGCTACAATCCATCGATCAACATTCTGGAATGAATGCAGTATTCTGCACTTGCGTATAAACATGCGGCTGCAACGAATCAATGAACCTAACGAGACCATGCCCAATGTCAAAGAATTTGCTCGATGGATATTAGAAGTTGGAGATGGTCAAGTGCAAGGAATTGCTATTTCAGATGACGGGGAGCCTAATTAGATTAAGATACCAGAAGAATTCCTAATACAGAATGAAAACAACGGTCTGCATAATTTGATCGCATCAACTTATCCTGATTTTGATACTAACTATGAAGATTGCTCATATCTTCGTGAACGAGGGATTCTTGCACCAACAAATGATGATGTCGATGAAATAAACACAATCATGTTATCCATGCTTCCTGGAGATGTGAAAAGCTATTTGAGTTGTGACATTTTTTCAAACGCCAACGATTGCGGTCCTTTCAGTGATATGGAACCCCCTGAATTATTGCATTCTCTAAAGATCTCTAGGTTGCCAAATCATTGTTTAGATCTTAAAGTTGGTGCGCCAGTTATATTATTAAGAAATTTGAATCAGTCAATAGGGTCAATGGTACTCGATTAATTGTGAGCAAGCTGGGTGATAGAGTGATTGAGGCCAAAGTAATCACTGGCTCAAAAGTTAGGGAGACTGTTCTAATACCCAGAATCGATTTAACACCATCCAATCTTCCAGATCTACAAATCAGAAGAAGGTAGTTCCCTCTAAAATTGGCGTTTGCAATGACAATCAACAAAAGTCAGGAGCATACTTTAAATAGAGTTGGTGTATACCTTCCAAGGCCCGTCTTCAGCCATGGTCAACTTTATGTTGCACTGTCACGTGTTTCATCCTCTTCTGGATTAAAAGTACTGCTTTATAATAAGAGGGGAGTTCCATTAGACGTTACAAAAAATGTTGTCTATAGGGATGTATTGAACAATTTGCAGCTTATAATTATATTGTACAGTTTATTCATTTCGCCTATTATATTCTGTCTGTTTGATTATCATATTTTCAATCATAGCATTCTGGTGTTATGTATAGTAATATACCTCACTAGATAAATACTTTGTAGTCATTTATTTTATTACCATATCATACTATATACTTTTAATTTCTTTAAGATTGCAGACATGGCATCTTCAGCACCTACATTTATACCTATATGCGCCATCAACCCGTACAATAGATCTATAACATTGACAGTTCGGCTCATGCGAGCAATGTGCGTCCGAGTCTATAGGTGACGGAGAGCATGGAAAGTTATATTTATGGACTACCAGGTATTAGATTAGTGTGTTCAATAAAGTCCGCATCGTATACATGTATAATGCTTATGTATGCATTTTATTATTTTATAGTGTGATGAAATATTCGACATCATAGAAGGCGATGCCGATATTACTCGTTGGAGGTCCATACTCAGTGCTGGCAAGGTTTATCACATATCCGGACTCTCGGTTGATGCTGCTACAGATGGCAAACGGAATGTGGTGACCAACCTTTACAAATTGGTTTTCACGCCGCAAACAACACTTCTTGGTATCGTTGAAGAATGTCCGGATATTCCCTACCAGCATCGACCTCCTTTCCTATCATTCACCGATATCCCTCGACGTCTTCGGACACCTGATAATGTTGTTGGTACGTATTGTTCACACAATTAATTTTGCTATCTAAATTTATGTATGCATTTCTTCTGTATTCTTTATAGTGTTCTCATTCCATGTTGTTCTATAGACGTCATAGGGATGGTAGCAGCTACATATCATTTGGAGAGGACCAGAGATAGAGGCACTGCACGACGGGAATTATTACTTTGTGACATGCAGTACGTATTGTATTTAGATAAAGATTTATTCATATTTATTGTTATATTTCAATTATATAAAGATTAGTATATATGACACATTTGTGCAGGATGCATCCTTTGAGATTGACTTTATGGGGAGATTTTGCGGAAGTTGAGGGCACCTATATTCAGCAACATTTGACTGATGAGATTATACTTCTTACTTCTAGAGTACACATTAGACATTATGAAGGTAATTTTACGTCCACAAAACTCACTAATTTCCATTATTCTGATTGTATATTTGAGTAATATATTTTCACTATTGCAATATAATTGTAGGAGTATCAGTTTCTACTTTGCCCGTTAGTAGATTGCTAATAAACCCAGATATTAAAGCAACAGAAGACTTTGAAGGATGGTATACACAACATGTAACATTAATCTAGGTTTTCTAATTCCATACAACTTTTATACATCTAACCTCACACGTGTTACTTTCTATATATGCATTAGGTACTCTGGCACTTCAGGTGTGATGAAACATTTTGATTTCATGCGTCTGAGAACATTACGCATGTGCCATCTAGAGAAACTGTTTGCAGCTAGACGGATTAGATTATATGAATATGCTTCTGTGCCAAATGTAAGCTAAACTTTTATTCATCAAATGTTCCTTATGCTTACATACATTCACTCAGTTTCACAAAATTTTCATATTTTATATGTTTGCAAGTTAGATATTTTTGGATTTTTGCATATATTGCTGAAATCCATCCGCTGCTTTATGACGCTTGCACTAATTGCAACAAAAGTGTCAACACTTATATATTCGCACTTAATGTACCGCAGTGCACATGCCGATCCCCGAGTTTGACTCGGAACAGGTTTGCATATATGATTTCCTATTGTTTCATAGTGTGTTGTGCTATCCCAAATGTATGTTTGCGTTAGTGTAACCATCCCTTTCTACTTCAAAAATACAGGTTCATATTCAGAGTTTTGTTACAAGATGTTACATGTTGTAGATAATTCACTGTTCTTCATGAGGATGCTCGAATTCTTTTACATACGATCGCTACACAGTTGGATATGTATGCAGCGCAGGTATTCTTATTGTCACTGATTATCATGTTCACCCAAATTATTGTTCCACCGTTGCCTAACCTGTGTGACTATTGTCCACAGCCATATGGTCATCTATCGCTCTATGCGATTATAGATGATTACATCGAAAAACCTTGGGTTTTCATTATAGAGCCTCCACGCCAACATGAAGTAGAAGCTTCTGTCGCTCTTATTGTGCCAGTCAATTGGGAGGAGGAGGTCCATTACATACGACGTACTAATGTAAGGTATACAGGTATATAATGTGTATATATAAAATTCTCTTCTATCATTGTTAATCAAATTATCACTAAATCCTGATTTTTGGTTTAGGTACAAGAGACGGATGTGGATTCTTCATTACTGGCGTCATAATGTAACTTATCATCATTCAATTTAGCGTACTTTGTACCGAGTTCACTACCTAATGTATCAATCATCTTTATATAGACTTATTCCACAATGATGTAGTTTTCAATTGTTAATCGTATTGTTTATGCATGCAGTAATTTTTTTGTTGGGTCTTTTTCCTTCTATTTACTTATAGTAGTAATTATTTCTACACCAACTATCCATTTATTTTTTTAATAACATAGCTATAAATTATCCATTTAAACATGCTCCGTGCTTTTGCACGGGCCCATACTAGTGGCGACAAATAATTTCACAAAATTTGAAAAGCATGTAGCTACAATTGGCATTTGCTCTATTCAACCCAAAAAAAAAAAAAAAACCAATTGTATGATTTCGGCTTTGCAGTTCTGCATTATATCTTATCACATATTTCTCATTTACCTCTTCAACCGGCGTATATTGGGTGCTTTTCCGAACTTATCGTACAATTTCTTGAATGAGGTTGGGTGAAAAGCTGATACATTTGTTCCTCTAATGGTAATGTGCTTCTCAATGAAGATCATCCATCTATAGGCCTCTGGCATAATGTTGTACAATTGAGTTTGTGTCACATCTTTGATAGCAAGGTGTGCCTATGAATGCAATTTTTTTAGATGACCAAATAAATAATTAAAAAAATAAGTAAAAACATCAATAGTCAAATACAACTTTTACAATACAAAGGCTAACTTGCTTTACAAAATAAGTTAAACTTGTATCCGGAGACACAAAAAACATTTAATGAATGCATTTATACGCTCAGATCGTCCAATAGTTATCATACCACCAAAAAGATTAATCATGAAACTAAGCAGGTAATCAAAAAACACGATTGATTTGGTACAAATTAAACCAACCCGTGCCCATTTGTTTGAAAATTACACTTTTTTTATCGTTAGCGGCCACTGATGTTCAAAATCTTCCATAGGTTTATTTTGTACAATCGATTGAAAGTATGAGCACTGACTTGAATAATCATTGCGTAGAATTAGAGTGAACCATCAACATGCTTCAAGAGTATGTAACATATGCAAAATGAGTCCTTTCCTAATTTACATTCATTTAGCAATTGCTTCAATCATCCATGGATCTTCATTTTTCAAGATTGTTCGTGTCGACTTCTTCAACAATAAAAAGATCTAAAAACGAAACGAGCAAATCCATAATTAGTATGTATAAAATGTAAGCAGCCTATCCTGACTTTCTCAATGGCTGATTTCAAGGCTCGAACCCGTGACTTTTTGATCATACGGAGGCAACCTTACCGTTGCTCCAAAGCTCCCCTTCACTAACTTCATCGATCATTGTCTATTTTCACCACACTTTCACACTCCACTTCTAACTCTCTAAATCAAGAGACTAGAGAATCAAAAGGGAAAGAGAATGTAAATGATATTTTAGTTCAAGAAGGGGGCCTAATCCAACTTGTTTAAGGTTCAACTAAGGGCCAAGGAGGCCAATGTTAAAATTAGGAAGCTACTTAAAGACGTTCCCCTTCTTAATCCCTCTTATACGAAATTAGTTTTGAAGTTAAATGTTTTCTCATCGTGTGCATGATTCTGAAATTGATTCTTGAAAATGAAATTATAGATCATATCTTGCCATGTTGTTAAAGAAAATCCAAGTTCTTTATTTCTAAATTTATGTCACACAAGTTGGAGCTTAATTTAGTGAACCTTTGAAATGTTGGATATGTCAATATAGACTTAGCATGATTCTTGATGAGTTAGAAACATGATTTACATGCTTGAATTCAATTAGAATGCAAATCTTTATATTACATATTTCGTCCTGTTGTTGAAAAATATGCCACGATATCAAGTATATGTAATAATGTTATTTTCTATAATTTATTTTTGCATCAGTTGAAGACTTAGTGAATAATCAAGATGGTGGATGTGTAAGTGTAGTCTTCGCATAGTCTTGATTAGCTAGGATGATTATTTACATGTTTAATTTAATTTCAAATGTGACATTTAATTAAGTTGTTGAGATGTATATTTTAATGCTACTATCCTCAGTTATTTTGCACAATTTGTAGTATTAGCAAATAATTGAGAAGTTAGTTGAATAATTATGACTTGAAATAATTTTGGATGAGTTTGAGCAGTTAGTTACATGCTTAAAATATTTACGCATGTGCCGAAAAAATGAAAAAAAAAAATTGCATTCAATTAAAATATTTACGTATGCGCTGAAATGGGATTGGAAATGGGATTGGAAAAAGTGTATATTTTGGTGTCGTAGTTTTGTAATATTGTAATTGAAAACTTGAGTAGAGAATCTTCAAACTTGTTAAAAAGGAATTCATAATAAATTGTGACGGCATTACTTGGTTTTGTTTTTAAAAAAAAAAAAAGAAAAAAGAAAAAAAAGGAAAGAGAGAGGCTAAATCATAATGATAACGGTATTGGAGCGGAAGCCAAATTGAGGTTACTCAAATGAGTGGTACTTTACCAATAAAGTCTTAGCCTAGTAGTGAAGACTGAGGTACTAGATATATTAGGTCTAATGTTCTATTCTCCCCTCCTTCATTGTATTGTAATTATATTGCATTGCCCTTTGTGGCTCCTGAGGACCAAAAAAAATAAGTGGTACTTTATTACTAATTATTGTGATTTTGTAATAATTTGCTGCGCACCCAATGGTTATTAAAAAAGGGGGGTTTAGAAAAAGTTTATTTATATGAAAATATGCCTTAAACTTAATCAAGTTGTTTTTAAGGATTTCAACGATGGGTTGGTTGTACTCTGGAAAGAAAGGTTAGAGGTCATTCGGAAAATTTATTTATTTATTCTTCTTCATCATCATCGTCATCATCATCATCATCATCATCATCATCATCATAATAATAATAATAATAATAATAATAATAATAATAATAATAATCATCTTCTTCTTCTTCTTCTTCTTCATCTTCATGTTGTTGTTACAATATGCTGCATGTAAAATCTATCTTGGTTTTTGGGAGGCGAGGACTCCTATTGAGTTGTGGTTTGCTCAGCCTCCCCCAATTTTTTTCCTTTCAAATTCTCAATAGGACTAAAGTATTTGACATGGTCTAACTTTTGGATGGTGATGCTTGGATGTGAAGATATATCTTTTTGTAGTTTACTGCATTGTTTTGCTACAGTTAGAATTTAATGCAACATACTGAGTAAGTCGTAAAATTTTGATGCATGGTGTAGACGCTCTAAATTGTTGGTCTTCCACCAAAACTAAAATATTTAGTCTAAATGCCTGATGTCAAGCGTCACGTGGATCTAGTTGCATTGCAAGGACGTGTAGGCGTAAACCTAAAATTTTGGACTCCTTGGAGGTTAGGCATGTGGCTCAATCAGCGTTACTGGTGATATTGTGTATTCTGACAAGATTCACAAAGTCTTTTTGAAAACAAAAATATAGAGTGCTTATCTTATCTCTTTCAAATTGGCCTTAAGGATCCTCCTAAAAGATTTTAGTGATTTAATGTTTCTATCTCACGGCAGGGCATGACAGACAATTTTTCTCCCATGTTTATCAATTCCAACAAAGATACCAATGTCATATTATAAGGATTGACTCTGTATCAAATACTGTGGCATCTCCATACATCTTATATCAATTGCAACAATGAGATGGGCACCAAAAAATACTTTCTAATTTGTCTTCCTCATCCATGGTAAAGGCACATTGAAATTTAGGCTTTTTTTTCTTGACATGTTTACAATATTGTAAAAGATTCATGGCATCATAGTAAGCTTCTTTCTTTCAAAGTCTCTTGTAAATATCATGGATATTTTTAGAAAGGAAGAGCACCATGCTTGACATTTCTTCCATAACATGTACCATTTGGCGAACATAGGGACCAACTTCATACGTAAAAATTTTCTTTTCATCATTCTCTATATTGGTGTGATAAGAGGGGATGAAACTTACAATACTTGGAGAACGTATATTATATTTTGTGGTTCTATAAATGTAGCAACTTGCTAGTATCTTGGAAAAATATCAAATGACCTTCTCAATTTCATTTGCATTTGAGCATTACAATCTGTAACACCCCCGGATTTCTAATTCTTTAATTACTACTGTTTTAACCTGAAAGGCAGCAGGAACTCCTAACGGGGTGTTACCGCCGTATTCCCTTCTTGAAAATACCAGGCTGGATATCATAACTGACCCTTAAAAAAAAAATAAACGAAGCCCTTACAAATCAAAGCCCACCATACATGGGTCTAAGAATTTTAACACAGAACTTGTACATCATAATTAACCAACTAAATTCCATTACAACTTTTAAAACCCTTTTTAGGGACAATCAGCATTCGAGCCTCGCTCTACTCTCCTGTCCCCAGTCCCAAGAACAGCTAAATCACCTGAAAACAAAACATTTTATAATAGTAAGATAAACTCAATAACATTCACCCCCAACGGTCAAAGACACGTACAAATTCATTTTGAAAACATTTTAGGGAGAGGGGAAAAACAACATCACGTTTCAAAGTACACAACCCATTATCACCATATTCGTTAAACAAAAAAAAAAAAAAAGAAATCAAGTTCAGAATCACACTCTCATAGTTCCATTCAGAATGTTCAGTTTCAGGTAAATTTTGGGTGAGCGACCCCAGTGGGTCTCATGGCCTGCGCTCTAACATAACACAGCCGTTCAACTCTTTCCTGGCCTACCGCTCCTCAGGCGGTTGCCGCATAACTTTCCTGGCCTCCCACCATCATGGGTGGTTACCGATAATCTGGCCCACGTCTCGACTGAGCACGTGGCCACTCACATGCATGCACCTATTACCCGGGGAAGGCTATGGCCTTCAATCAGTTCCAATCGATTCAACTCACCCTATTCAGTTCCTTTTCGTTAATGGATACCAACTTGACACATTCAGTTACGATCAGATTTAAATACTTTTCTCAACAGAAATCAGAATGCAGAAACAGCACTTCAATTACAATCACAGTAAGTTTCAACTTTCACAACAGTAGGTTTCAACTTTTACATTATGGAGATTTCCAACTTGCAGAACAAACAAAGCATTCGGTTTCCATCACGGAACCATCCATAAGTTTCACACCAATATTCATCCCATTGGAAAGGGATGCCAAGGAAACGATACAAGAACTCCCAAAACTTTCATGATTTTAGTAACACAGGGGAAAAGTTAGGGCATAACTATTACCTGAGTACCGTACAATTTACGGGCTCGGTTACTCTAATGAGAGTTTACTGTTCCGCACCTGAGCCCACAAGTAGCCTATAGTCAGTCCACATTCAGTGTAGGGCAGCCCCGAGCCTCCCCCAAATTTAAAAGAAGGTTTTCTAGATCTTTATTCATCCAACCCTATCTAGGGTAAAGGTTCGGCTGGCCAGTTATGGGTCCAACTTAAAAAAAATCATAACTTTAGTTCCCGATCTCCAATTTCAGTGTTCTAGGTCAATCTGGAAACCTTACAATATCCTCTATCTTTTTCATGTTTAGAGCTTGGCTTGGTTCTGCCCCGAACCTAGTCCAATTTTTGTTTCTTTCGGCAATGCCAAAGACTATCTTCCCCAGGACAATCCCGGCAAAAATTATCAAAACTCGGGCTACGCTACTCTAAACGACCCAATTCCAAAACGGCATTATTTGACACATCCAAATGCTTCTACCCAGTAAATTTCACAATTTTTGGCCACCAGTACTAGCCTAGGGAATTTTTCTAACTTGAAGACAAAACAGACCAGATTCTGCTTCCCCAGACTTTACCCAAATTTTTTACTCCTAAATTCTCATCCTCATAACTTTTCCTTCCGACTTTCAAAAATTATTCTCTTACACAATATAGAAAGATAATTTTGTTTACTAAAACTTTTATGTTCAGAACTTTCACAAATTCACAGCATAATCAGGTCTAAAAGACTCAAAAACTGCACCCTGTGCCTGCAGTTTTCAGAATTGACAGGGTTTGGTATTCTGGCTATAACTCTCTCAATTTAACTCCAATTCATCCAATTCAAAAACCCACGTAATCTTCGCATCTTAATCTAACCTCTGTAAAAATTTTATAATATTTGAACAATCAGAATAATTATCCGGAATTTTCAAAATTGTATTAAAAACAGTATGAATTCTGTCCAGATTCTTCGACTTCTTTTTACACGGTTTTTGCTCATTTCGGGTTGCCCAAAAATACGCCCATACCCGTTAGACACGCTTAAACCCTCGCCCAGACCCAATCATGCCAAAAGAACCTACCTTTACCATTCAATACCAAAAAAAATAACGTAAAAAAAAGAAATGTTGTTACTCGTACCTTTGATTGACACTGGATCTAAATTGAAAGAAATTCCTTCGTTCAAATTCAATGCCGAGAGTGCAAAAACATGAGGAACGGTCGGTGGGGTGGCGGCACTAGGGTGGCTGGACGGTGGTTAGCAATGGCGTAGAGAGAGAGAGAAAACGTGAGGGGGAAAGAAAGTAGGGGAATGGGTGGTTAGGATTCTAAGTTAAAAAGAAAGAAAAAGGGGGGGAAAACAATTTCAATTTTTTTTTTCCCCTCTCAAAAGTGGCGGTAGCAAGGGAGGTGGTTAGGGTTTAGATTTTTTTTTCTTGTGGATAATAAAGTAGTAGGATAAAGGTAAAATGATAAAATGATAATAAGATGATAATAGTATTAACATTATCGTTTTATCTTGGAACCGATAATACGATAATAATATTAATAATATTAATAAAATAGTAAAATTTGCATACGTCGAAACAGATAAAAAAAATGATAATAAAACGATAGTATTACTAGTAGAGTGATAATAATATTCATAGTATAATAATAAAATAATAACAATGGCATTAGGAGCTTTACAAAAATCGGAAAGAAAAATTTTGAAAATTTTAATACTTCCCGAAATATATCAACAACTTTATTACAACAATCTTACGAGGGTTCATTGGCACTGATTTGGGTTAACTTGACCTAGGTCGGTCCAACCGGGCAAAGAAAAAAAAATAATTCCAAATCGAATTTCTAGGGTTTTACATACTACCCCACTTAAGAAAAGTTTCGTCCTCGAAACTTCATTATGCCGCGACACATCAGCCTAGGTCGATCCGACTGGGCAACAATTCCAAATTGAATTTCCAGGGTTTTACATGCTACCCCACCTAGGAGGTTTCGTCCACGAAACTGATACATACCTGACTATGGAAAAAGATGGGGATATTTGTCTCGCATCTCCTGTTCCAGCTCACTAATTGAGTTTTCTTACAACAATAGTTACCACGCGAGTATTGGTATGGCCCCGTACGAGGTACTATATGGGAGAAAATGTAGGACTCCGCTCTGTTGGCAAGAGATCGATGAGGCCTTGACCATCGGGCCAGAGTTAATCCAGGCCACCACGGACAAGGTAAGAGTGATTCAGGAACGAATGAAAGCCGCCCAGAGCCGCCAGAAGAGTTATGCGGACCGAAGGCGTAGACCCCTTGAGTTCCAGGTAGGAGACCATGTATTTCTTCGCGTTTCCCCAGTCAAGGGAGTTGCGAGGTTTGGAAAGTCAGGAAAGTTTAACCCGAGGTACATCGGGCCGTATTCAGTCATACAGCGAATCGGGGAGGTGGCTTACCGACTAGAGCTGCCGGCTGAGCTTCAGAGAATACATAATGTGTTCCATGTGTCGCAATTGCGGAAGTACATTCCAGATCCCTCGCACGTCATCGAACCTGATCCTACACAACTTCAAGAAAATTTATCATGTGAGGAACACCCCATACAGATCCTAGACCGGCGGAAAAAGCATCTCCGAAAAAAGACGGTGCCCTTAGTAAAGGTCCTTTGGGCCAACCATGAGTCGTCGGAAGCCCATGGGCAGTGAGCCGCGCCAGTGGATGGAGAGCCCATGGGCAATCACCTAGCGGGGCAAAGATACTGGGTGTGGACCGCCATTCAAGAGGACTCGTAAGTCGGTCGGTTAGTGAGACACAACGAGGACGTTGTGCGCTTCAAGTAGGGGTGATTGTAATACCCCGAGTGTGGCTTAAAAAAGGATCGAAGTGACTACTTATATCACCAAAGGTGAATCTTTCTTTTCGGGAAGCTCACTCTTAAGAACTTCACAGTTAAGCGTACTTGATGGGGAGCAATCTTGGGATGGGTGACCTTCTGGGAAGTTTCCCAGGCAGTGTGTGAGCGAGGACGAAGCACGCCGGAAAGACTTGTGATGATTTGTGGGGCTAGTCGTCGATCCTTACAGCCGTTAATGGTAAGACCTGCGACTGAGAGGGGTCGGGGCATTACACAATCGCACTTACGAAAGTGCTTGTTTCTTTGGGTTTTTGATGGATCAACAAATTTCAATTGTGACTGTCCTTCTTAATGACATTAAAACACCTTTTCTCATTTTTGTTGAGAAACCTAGCTTTTTTTAACAGAAAAATGCTTTTGGGGAGCATATTTTTCATAGAAAATAAAAGCCTCTTCTTTATTAAGAAACATTAACCTACAAATGCCTCAATACAGTTTTACCTTTATCCTTGTCCTTTTCGAGAGGTAATCAATCATGTCAAAATTCAAATATTTACCTTCCGCCATTTTTGTATTACTACACTAGTTGGAAAACAAAATAAGGGAGTATTTTGAATGGACTTTCTACAAGATATGAGAAACAAATATTAATCTCGAATGCAATTGAAGGGAAGAAAATTTCAATCTAAATTCATCAAATAAAATAAATAAGAGGGAATTTCTCTTATAAATTTGGAGGGAAAGCCTTTTTTAAATGAATTTAATGGAAACTACCTTATTACTTCAATCGTACAAAAGAATTACATGGGAGAGGAAAGTGCCCCCCAAAAAAAAAAAAATCTTTACATGGTAAGCTCTGACCGTGCGCACGTACACACATATGCACACACATTCACACTCAAAAAAAAAAAAAAACGAATATAAGAGTGACAAAGAATGGGGAAAGAGGGGGGGGGGGAATTTGACTTGACGTGAAAAAATTTGACAATATATAAGACACTTAGAGTTTCCTAATATGAGTTATCTTGTTTTAGAATTGATTTATTTTATGGTACTAGTGATAGTGATCTTTGGAATGAGATTCTTAATAAACCTACCTAATTTAAGATGCTTATCTAGTGCCCCAAAGGACTTCTTAGCGAAATTGTAAATTATAATATATTATACTATCACGCTACAATAGTTTTTTTTATTTTCACCTAATTAGTGAGATTTTGCACAAGATATTATGATCTTAGTTATGTTTCTTTTGTTAAATATTTCTTAATGTTTTTTATAACAAGGGAAGATTCATTGATAAAAAGTCATTCAACATTTTGATAAATATCTTTTAACAAAAATAAATTTAACTTATCAAATAAATCCTTACTAAACTTCATATAATAAATTACACTTGAAATAAAGATCGTCATAGTAGAGTCGCATAAAATTCAATTGTTGACTCATTTCGTAATCAAAATAAATGGATCTAATATGATAACATCTAAATTGTCTTCGTGGCTAAACTGCTTTGTAACATTATCATAATTTGTATTCCGATAATTAGACAAAATTAAGACTAAAGATGAAAAGAATGAACAACCTTATTCTTACAAAACTGGGAGAAAATTATTGGTAAGTACCTTATGGGGATATCAACTATGCTAATGAAAATCCTTTATTCAAATAGATGGACGCTAGGATTTTGTAGAGTGTTTTTTTTTTTTTTTTTGGTCAGTATATAATACAGGTAAAGAGAAGATACAGAGTTACCTTAATAAGAAACTAGACATCTTCTGCAAGCTAGCACTGCTAAATCATGGGCCTCTTTAACTAACCATGTATTGATCTTGAAAACTCTGAACACATTAAACTGCTGACAGTAGCTTCTGCACATGGCAAGAACCGTTTTGGATGAAGCTAGAGCAGCTTGACTGCCTTTCATTGCCCAAATAACTTCTAAGTTCCAACAAGTCGTCCAAAAGTCCACACTTGCGCAACCTTTCTCTTCTGCCAATTTCATAGAGTGTACAAGGGACATCAACTATATGGTAAATGCATCCTCAGCTAAGACTCGAGGGGCGACTGAGAGGGTACGATTTAGTCCGTGGTAGACAATGATTTGAAGGCCACCCTTCTTGTCTTGTTGCTTACAAGCGCCATCCACAATGAAGGTTATAGGTGGCTGTCCATAGACTTTAAATGCCACAAGGCATTTGCCTCTACACTTCAGCCTAATGGTTTTGATTAGTTCACGAGCAACGAGGTAGTTATCCCCAATGTTCTGTCTCGGAACAAACACATTTTGATTTTGGCCAACTAGGTTATTCCTTATCTTTTTCGAGCGTAGAGTTAAACACTTGGAAATGTCTTTATATAGTACATTGCAGAAGCTAATATGCCTCAAATCAGCAAATGATTGAGGGTTATCCTTCTTGGGGATGAGAGCAATAAAGGCATGGTGTACCTAGGTTAGTAATCGACTAGCACAAAGAGATTCAATAATAGCATCTGCAACTGCCTTATCAAAAAATTCCCAAAACTTCTAGAAAGAAGCTGTGGGGATGCCATCTAGATGTGGGAAATGTATCGTATCCATATTGAAGAATGCTTACTTGACCTTATCCGGGGAAAAAGGTTGGAGTAGAAATTGGACATCTTCCCTTGAGAGGAGGTCGATGTCCACAACCAGGATGTTAGCCATTACTCAAAGTTTTAAGGAGGTGGAGCCAGTACAAAATGTTTTAAAAAGATCCGAAAAGTAATCATTTACCATACTCTGAAGTGTTGATGTATCTGATACCCATTGACCTTCTGCATTAAAAATGCCTTTGAAGTAGCATAACTTGCTCTATTCTTATAGAAGCAAAAGAAGAACTTGGGGCATTAGCCTTCCCAGATATTCCATTTAATTTTACTCCTTTGTGTCCAATGGACACCCAAATCAACAAGATGTTGCTTAATATGCATATGAGTTTCTTGTGCAGTCCGGCCAGTATCCATAAGAGGGGGACTGTTCTACTTGCTGAGTTGCCTCCATTAACTTGCTCTGCATTCTTAAGAGATCATTCAGGTCAATATTTCAGGTAGCCCACCTTTCATGTCACTACTTAAGACCGCACTGTTTATGTTGGGTTTCGTGGCCCAAAATCCAAGTACCGGCACGGTGGGACCGTGCTACACAAGACATGGGCTTGTCAAGACGAAGAACGTCCAGTCGAAGAGGACAGAAAAACGGCACGGGGGTGCCGTGCCATATGGCACTGGGTGACCGTGCCACGTGGCACGATCGTGCCCCGTGTTGTTACGCCGCCTTTTTCGGAAGACGGTTAGGGTTCTGTTCGAGGGGGGATTCCACCTGTCGGCTAGGGTTGCATGCTAAGGGGGAAAACCCTACTTTTTAGGCCCTATAAAAGAAGGGTCAGGCCTAGGTTCTAAAATACTTCAGTACTCATAAACACATTGAGAGGTAAAAGTAGCTTGCGAGAGATTACAATAGAGAGAGATTGTAAGTCTGCTCTTAGATCGAATCACTGAGGTGATTGTGATCGTAGTGTACTTTCCTGCTCATAGTGGATTGTTTTGGTGCTGTCGCCGTCCGTGGTTTTTCCCACATTGGGTTTTCCACGTTAAATTCCTGTGTTCTTATTCTCTTCCTATTATTCTGTTGTTTTGTTGATTGAATTTCTGATTTTCTATTGCATCCTATCGCTTCCGCTATACTGTTACTCTGATATTAATCCTAACAAGTGGTATCAGAGCTTTGGTTATAGGATGTCTTCTATCATGAAGGTAGAAATTCAGAAATTCGATAGGGAGATTAGTTTTAATCTCTCGAAGGTGCAGATGAGAGCAGTTCTCATTCAGCACGGGTTGTGGAAGGTTCTGAAGGGACCTCACGTGAAACCTGAGAAGATGACAGAAGAACAGTGGGCTGAAGATGTGAAGAAGAGACGTGGATCATTGACGGAGGACGAATGAGAGGAACTGGAGCTGAAAGCGGTTTCAGCCATACAGTTGTGCTTGGCACCACATGTCTTGCGAGAGGTGCTTGATAAGACAACTGCGGTGGATCTTTAGGCTCGGCTGGAGGAACTCTACATGACGAAGAGTCTCGCCAACAAGATCCGTTTGAAGGAAAGGTTGTATACCTTTCGTATGGTTGAAGGTACCCCTGTCCAAAAGCATTTGAATGAGTTTAACTCTATTCTTGTTGACTTGGAGAGTCTAGATGTGAAAGTTGAGGATGAGGATAAGGCTATTTTGCTTGTTGTGTCGTTACCCCCTTCTTATAAACACTTTAAGGAGATTATGCTATATAGTAATTCTAATACTATATCGTTTAAAGATGTTAAGTCAAACCTATTATCTAAGGAGAAGTTTGATCTTGACATTCATGCTGATTCTGCTGAGGGATTAGTAGTAAGGGGTACAACAACTGAAAAGGGGAACGGTAATAGGAGTAAGAACCGTTCTAAGTCTAAAAATCCTCATGCTGGTAAGACCTGCAATTACTATGGTAAATTGGGTCATATTGTTGCTAACTGCTGGAAACTGCAAAAGAAGAAGGAGAAAGAGGAAGATAATTCTCAGGAGCCTGCTGAAACTTCATTTGCTGAATCTGATTCTGATGGTGACGTTCTGTTTGCTACCTCTACTGAAGGGGGGAGCGATTCTGATTGGATTCTTGATTCTGGGTGTACCTATCATATGTGTCCTCAGAAGGACTGGTTTTCACTCAACTGTTGTTCACATGGGCAATAATGCCCAATGTAATGTAACTGGAATCGGTACTGTTAAAATCAAGACTCATGATGGTGTTGTCAGGACTTTATCGAATGTTCGTCATGTTCCTGACTTGAAGCGTAACCTCATCTCGTTGGGCATCCTTAAATCCAAAGGGTACAAATATTCAGCTGAAGGTGGAGTTCTGAAGGTCTCAAAGGGCAGTAGGATTCTGCTGAAGGGTTTAAGACAAGGAGGTCTCTATGTCTTGCAGGCATCTACTGTGGCAGGTTATATGAAGGAAAGTTCATATAAGTCATCTCCTAGAGCTAAGGTTAAGCATTGCTTGGACTCAGTTGGCATTCGCAGTATTTGAGTGCCCTTCGGGGCATTGCCCCTTGGGAGGAGCATCACCCTTCGGGGTGCGATGATGGAGTCAGAAAGCAGTGATTGGAGATTTTGGTCCAAGGTGGAGATTATTGGGTTTCGTGGCCCAAAATCCAAGTACCGGCACGGTGGGACCGTGCTACACAAGACACGGGCTTGTCAAGACGAAGAACGTCCAGTCGAAGAGGGCAGAAAAACGGCACGGGTGGCCGTGCCATGTGGCACTGGGTGACCGTGCCACGTGGCACGGTCGTGCCCCGTGTTGTTACGCCGCCTCTTTCGGAAGGCGGTTAGGGTTCTGTTCGAGGGAGGATTCCACCTGGTGGCTAGGGTTGCATGCTAAGGAGGAAAACCTTACTTTTCAGGCCCTATAAAAGAAGGGTCAGGCCTAGGTTCTAAAATACTTCAGTACTCATAAACACATTGAGAGGTAAAAGTAGTTTGCGAGAGATTACAATAGAGAGAGATTGTAAGTCTGCTCTTTGATCAAATCACTGAGGTGATTGTGATCGTGGTGTACTTTCCTGCTCATAGTGGATTGTTTTGGTGCTGTCGCCGTTTGTGGTTTTTCCCACATTGGGTTTTCCACGTTAAATTCCTGTGTTCTTGTTCTCTTCCTATCATTTTGTTGTTTTGTTGATTGAATTTCTGATTTTCTATTGCATCCTATCGCTTCCGCTATACTGTTACTCTGATATTAATCCTAACAGTTTACATGCTTACTTACTAGCTTTAAGCTTTTGCATCATGCGAAGGAGCGACACTCCGCTAGAGTGAGTCTTCCAAGCCTAGCAAAGGCATGTTTCAATCTCATTATATCTGAGACACCAAGATTTGATTTTTTAATGCCTTTTTAGTACTTTCCCAGTCCGAACAACATAGGGAGCAATGGGAGCATGGTTCGAGCATATGATAGGCAGGCGTTGAACATAAGAATGAGGATATACATCCAGCCATTTTTCACAGTATGTACTTTGCCCAGAGGCTCGTAGATAGCTTTCGAACCCTCCGAATTATTTGTCCAAGTGAAGCGACTATCAATAGAAGGAATATCATGTACCCCAATTCCATTTTCCAGGCTAAGAAGTCTCCTAGCCCCTTATAATGAAATGCCCTCCCAATTTGTAACACCCCAAATCCCTAATGCCTGATTATTCTAACTTAATTATTCATCTACTGTTAATTGACAGCGAAAATCTTTTGATTTGAGGCATTACCGGTGTTCCATAACGGAACAAGGCTAACTGAATTTATCTGTATTATTATGTTGCTCATTTAACCACCTAACTCTCCACATAATTGAAATAACACACATTCAATCATTTATCCAAGTTATGATACACCTGATAACTGAATGTATGATTACAAAACACTAGCTACTGCAATGTCCAAAAGAATACACAACCTTCATGTTCTTAGGGTGCTAGCCTATAAATCACTGTGGGCGTCTGGCTAGTGAATTCTCAGCAAAAGAAATTGTAACGCCCTTTCATTTCTTGCCACCTCCTAGTTTGTCAGTGAAAGGACTGTTCACTGATCCCTTGTCTAAAATAGAAAACACAAAAACATTCAAAATATGAGCCGAAGCTCAGCACGTAAATTCCTATGCAGTAAAATTAGCTTTGAGTTTAATCAGTTGGGTGCCCGCATTTCAAAACGTTTTGTTTTGCAAATAGGGGAGAGAGAATGTATGAGTAAAGCCGATTTGCTGGTTATTGGACCCCTGTTGACGCCTACAGCAATCTTGATATAGGTGTCTACCTCCCAAGCCGATCAGAAAGCCCAAGTTGCAGCCGCGTGGGTAAATTGAAGGGCATAAGCCTTAATGATTGATGATTGATAATTGATGGGGCCACTTGTTTATCTGATAAAACATTGCATAAAATGATTTATTATATGAATATCATATCGATTTTGCACGGTTTGAGAGACATGTGAGTTTTCAAAGAGTACAGGTAATGTACGTACCTAGTCTTTGAGAATCTCTCTTCATTTTATTGAAAATCATTCGCTGGCAGCTTGAAGCGACAGACATGGCCTCACTTCTGCTCCAAATATGTCATTTGCTCGGTTAGTGCAAGATGAAGAAATTTTATTAAATTTCTTGGCTGAATGAATAATTTAAATTCACTTGACTTCTCTTTTTATTAATTGCGTGAGAATTATTATTAACTTAATTTGGTTTTATTTTATTTTTGTTTTTTTTTCATCTCCCTCTTTCTGCTAACGATCGCTTAATGAATGTTAAAGCAACGTAAAGGTGTACCTCGTCTTGAATTTGTTATAAATGGCATTATCGCCAGTACCATTCGAATTATTACAGAAAGATTGTTAACACCGTTATTTCTTCACACTTATTAAGATTAGCGACATTATCAATTATTGTTATTATTATTACTACTATTATTATTGAAGTTATCTTTACCATAGTTATTATTAACGATATTATTATGATTATTGTTTTTCTCTTTAACGAATCACCATTAGCCATTAAACTTTGAATTGCGATACGGCGTGAGGCAACTTCATTGGCTTGGTTCCAGGTTCGAATCGAATTCCAATCATACAATTATCGCCAGTACAATCAAACTGCATAGGCATGTTATGTTAGTAACTCCAAATCCACAAAACTACTTATTCCTTTCCATCTCCCTTAATAACCAAATCTTAGAATCTCACTAACCCCATACTCAGTTCATGATTTTCAACCATTCAAAGTGACTATATCTCCTTCCATTCTCCTCTCCACCATCCTCACTTGGAAATTAAAGCTTGTCATATACTTATACAACAACGTAATATATATGTTTATATCTCGTTATTTTCATTTGATTATCACCAAAGATTTGCTTACACACTATAAAGCAACCCAATTGAAATTTAAACTTCATGCAACATCTAAACCCAAATTACCAACTCATGACAAGCACACACACCCAATAAACAAATTTTTAACATCAATTCTCATTAATTTCATTCAAATATTCATTACAATTCACTTAAACAACCAAATAAACCACAATCAAACTTATATCTTTATTCCAATTTCAACCCAAATCACCAAGCCATGGTCAACACACAACACACACATTAACCTTATACATATATACACATATTTTTGTATTTAATCATCACTTAACTCATTTAAACACTAATAATCCACATAATCAACTTGAATGTCATTCAAGCCATAACCCCTAATCTCTCAAGTTCACAGCCACAACTCATCCATCCAACATGTATTTCACTTTAATCTTATTCTAATAGACATTAAAATCAATCTCAACATCATCAAATCCAATTTTAACACCAAACATCACCCCCCCCTAATACCATGTTCATTCCCAATTTCACTTCACCCATTCGATTTCACAATTAACATACAAGAAAACCACAAATTTGCATTCATCAAGGCTAAATACATCATTGAATACAAGAATTTATCATTAACAAGTGAGATTCAAATTTATGGGGGTTAGAGTTTCACACCTTTCATCCACTTGAACACACTCAAAGAGGTGGAGAAAGGGTTGCTGGCACACAACAAGGTGCTCAGGCGGCGGCAGGTGGCCGAAAACAGGGACGGTGGCGGTCTCCAGCGACGACGGCTGGCGAAAACTGGCAGGGGGGATGGGTTGTGCGCGGTAGAACGGGGGAAGTAGGGGGGTCCGTCGTGGGGGGATGAGGCAGAGAGGGGTTTGGGGGTTTGGGATTTGTTTTGTGTTTGGTTTTTTTTTTTTTTTTTGGGTTTGTTTGATTTGGGTTTGGATATTTTAATTTTAATTAATTCTTTTTCCCTTTTTCTTTCCACCCTTTAATTTATTGACACATAATTCTTTTTCTAGATTTTTCTTTCTTATCTTTATCCAATCTATTTTATTTTTTATTTCATTCATTATATATATACATATATAGAAGGTTGAGGTAATAGGTTTGGCTAAAATTAATAAATAAAATTGTACATTTGTTGGGTGAAAAATTTGGATGAAACATTTTCATTTTTGATTATTACTTAACTCCTTTACATACATAACTCACCTTATTATTATAATAATAATAATTATTATTGTTATTGTTATTGTTATTATTATTATTATTGTTATTATTATTATTACAATAATATTATTATTACTATATTTGTTCGTTTATTATTATTATTACCTTATAAATTATCTCTCTGATAATTAGGCTAATTTTTATTCTGCGGGCATTCAAATATTCATTAGCACTTGATTGAATTATTTAGGAGCATTACGGGGTCCATTTTGAGGCCACGTTGTCGTTTTCAACATGCGATGCATAAATACATATATGCATATACATAAAATGCTAAATTGAAATGCGGCACCCAATTTGATTAATTTGCAATTAGGATAATTTAAGATAATTAGCATGAATCTTAGGTTCGGGCCATCACACAATTTGTCTTAACGCGACTCAACTTGGTTTAAGTCTCCAATTAACACGTAAGGGAATCCAAGCTACTAACACAGGACATGATAAGGCGCCAAACTGCAGGTGATCCTCCACAACTAATACACCGTGAACAAAACTAATATAGAAAATAGTACCCTAATTATTTACACATCCCAAAAGAAGGTTTGTACAGTGACGAACTAAAAAAAAAGGAAATAACTAGTTCCGTGCTATCTAAATACCTCAAGAGAAGCTACAAGCGTCCACACCTACCAAAAAGGAAACCTCAAGCATGTTAACTTAGACGCAACATCATCGATTGAAGTTCTAGTTTCAAACATGTTATATTTATATACAAGTGATAGATAATATTAAGCAAAAAAGGAATTGTAGGGCTATCCATCGATAAACCAAGTCCCCTACAATTCTATGTTAGAACAATCACAATAAGTCTGGGGCTTTTGAAGGGGCAGCCTCGCCCCTTGAAAATAGAACAACTGGACGCCATACAAGTCTTTGCTGATAGACGGACTAACTTCATCTTCATCCGAGCTGCTGCTATCAACCAAGATGGAGTGGAAGCCACAGAAATACGAATTCCCCCCACAACCCTCCTCATATGAATTCTTAGCACGTCCAAGTTTGGAGGATCCTCCAAGATTTCCTTACCCTTGTCCCGAATCGGATCACAAGAGTTAGGGGACTTCCTCTTGCGCACCAGGACACCTGGTTCTGTAACCTGCTCAGGATGGTATAACCCTTGCATATTAAAATCACTGAAAGTAGTTCTCTGTGTTTGCTCCCTTACTACCGTCCTCTATGATGTCGAAAGAGTGGGTTAGTCTCCGGCGTGGAGCTCACACCAATATGCCATATAAAAGAAGATGGAAAACGAGGAAAATTGTATTAAGGGTTGAGTAGTTGCGGCATGAATTCAGTGGGGACCATTGGAGGGGGAGGGACTAGCTTGTATGAACAGGGGAATGAGAAGATGGAGACCACATATGATGTGAGTCAACATTTGGTACCACATAGTCATGAGTATGTTTAACGTCTTCGTTAGCATTAATGTTAATGTGAATGCTATTGTTATAAATGGAATGACCATATGGCGCGTCACGTCAAATACAATAAGGACTCACCTGCTCCTCCCGAGGATGTTTACATCCCCCTTGCCCGCTACCGTCAATGGAGGACGTCTTAGACAAGAGAAACAATGAGAAGTACATACTGTCAGATAAGTCATCATTCGACGGGCCTTTCCCACAACCAAAAATTACTCGATTACTTGAATACTAGAAACCCCAAAGCCACTGAAACGCATACGAGAAGTGAGAAAATTTCGGGTGCGAAGAAAACCTCTAAGTCTTAGTATACATCCTTCTTGAGTAATCCTACATAATTTCATACCCGACTCATCTTATATCCAAAAGCATGCTATGGATAGCTTATATCTGTCCCTCAGTTGTCAACCGATAGTGGGTAGCATCATGGCCCACTCGACCACACCAACAGCAAAACCAAAACATACCTTCATACTTGAAGTAAACCCAAACCAAGCCATCTCGAGTGCGTAAGTAGGTGCCTGAAGTAAGCGGACAACGTATATCAATCCAAACTTGAACACGGAGAACTCAACACTGCACTTCCCGACCACCAACAAAGCCTGACTCTAAAGGTTGGCCACATAACATCACTAGTGATAGGATCATGGTTGGGGTCATATGTCCACTACGGATGCCTTCAAATTGGACCCAAATATCAGCCCGATAAAAGTCTCATGCATCGGGAGGAAGCTGATGGTCGGGAACCTTAAAGATTAACAAGGCACCCAAAATATTGACACACCTAATTATGAGTAGATCTTCCTAATTATCCAAATTGGATCAATGAAACAAATAAATATAATCCATTTGAATCACTTGGACTCTTCCCTGAGGACAACAAAAGTTAATTGACCATTTGTTACACAAAGTCTTGATTAAAGGTGCACCAATCGACGAAACTGTCTGACCACCACAAAATGTCCAAATCCCACCAAAGCTCCAACTAGTGGTCCTCCTCCTCAAGTTCCACAAGAGACCCTACTCTGATGAAAAGATGAAAGTTAGGAAACACCATCGGAGAGGGGTCGACTGAGGATTGGCACCGAAATGAGGAGACCAAAACAGAGTGACAAGATGAAAGGGACACGAAGGGAAGAAGATTGAAGGTGAGAAAATAAGGTGGTGTATCTAATACAGAATAGAGGTGAACAACATAAAAAAATTGAGGGGCAAAAGAGGAAAATATATGGTAGAAAGAGAGTCACATTAATTAAAGAACGAGTGGATGAAAACGGCGTTAGTAAAGCAGTAATTAAAATGCAGCGAAGTTGACTAATTAACAATCACCCACTTGAATTGGAGTAATTATGAGAATTTACTCGAGAGGAATTCCAAAAGAGCTTCTAGAGAGATTTAAAGATAGCAATAACACGAATTAAGTTGTAGAATTAATTTACAGTTGATAAATTCTTGAAATTCCACGGGAGAAAACTTACAGTTTATTTTAATTTTTTTTTTTGGAAGAGGTGCGGATAAAATTTGGTGGGTCCGATCTTAATGAGCTAATTAATATAAATGAAGGAATTGGAAACCTATTAACCAGCAAAATCTTTTGCTATCGTTCTTTTCCATATAAAAAGGGCAGATTATACATCCGTCTGCAAGTGTCACGTCGCCCCGACCGATCTTCAGACCTCACCTTTCTAATTAATGGTGCTCTGGGATCTTCGCCTCCCCACCGCAAAGGTTCTTCGGGCTTGATTATGCAATCCGTCTTCTCACTGAGGTTGATTCCTCACCAAGATTCTTCGAGGCTCTTCAGAGGTAAATTTATCGGTCATTCGATTAATAAAGTTATTTTTAGCTGTTTTGTACTCGTTTGCCCTAAATCCACAAATGTGCATTCTTTGAGAATGGTATGTGCCCTAAATTTGTTTATTTCCTGAAATTGCCCCGGAATTTGATCTGGAAGGAGTTGAATACTTCAATTTTTAGCCTGTTTATGGTCGATGTATGCCCTGATTGGTATAATATTTTCAAAGAGAGGCGAATCGAAATCCGTTCTCTCTTGTGTGTATGTTTTAAGGACTGTAGCGCTGCCCGCCATTGGGTTGAATAAAATTTTATGGTTAAGGATTTTCATTCGTTAAGCTCAGTCCCTCTTTGGCCTTGTTCGGCAAAATTAGCTGTTTAGGTAACAGACAGCGGTTTTGTTAGCGGACAACGTTTCTAATTTAGCTGTTAGCAGAGAGTTGTTTAGATCAGAAATTGAAACTAATGTGTTCGGTAAATTTAGCTGTTACGCTAGCTGATTAATGTAAATTGACATAAAAGGATATAGATAATTTTCAAATATAAAATTTTTAAAGGATAGTTTTGGCTAAAAAAATATAAAACACTATTTTTAAATGTCATACGTTAATATTATTAGCTTTTTAAAAACGCTGCTTAAAACGGTAAACGCTACTTAAAATACTAGTCAAACTACTAGTTTACTGAACACTAAAAATTAACTAATTAGTGTATTGACTTTGTCAAAACACTAATCGCTACTCAAAACACTGTTGCCGAATGCAGCCTTTGTTTTAATAAGTAATAAAGAGCCAAGGGCCTTTAATATAGTGAAACTAAAGCTCCAATTTTTGGGAAGTTAGACCATAACAAGAATAAAACAACAACTCCTAGCATGTATCCTACTTTTGTGCGGCTGAGGGAAAGCCTTATACCTAGAAGCACAAGTAAAGAGATTGACTTCAAGAGACCCATAAAAAATTTTCAAAAAACATTTTATTAGGTTGAAAATCTTTTGTAGCAAATCCGAATTAGAAGCACTCAATAATTATAGCTACCTACATTAAATATTAAATACATTAATAAATAAACTATGGAAACATGACAATTTTTTTTAATTAAAAAACTAGGAAGTTGCTAGGACTACTACCTGATATACAAGTCAAAGAACATCAATGTTCGCTAAGTGATTAATAGCAGAAGTATAGTCAACTAACTGTTTGAGATCTACCACACTGATGCTAGACCTTTGAAAATTCGTATCATGCGTCTTATCCCCCCAAATTTTTTTTTAAAAAAATTCGCATCATGCGTCCTTTAGTTCGATCGATAGTCTTAGGTGTGTCTCATATCATGCCTAATCACCCATTTCAATTTTTTTTGGTCTTCTTCTACCCCTCTTACAATCTGGAAGGTCTGTTTTCCCACACCTTCACACATACGCATTCATATCCCTTTTTGCTAAGACTCTGATGAATAGATGAAAATAATGAAAAAATGTCAAGCATGAGGTCGGGAAGGTATGAAACCTCTGTGAGAGGTGGTGGAAGCCATAAGGATGATAGAGAAACGAGGAGTAGACAATAGAGCTAGCGAGCAAACAGCCCAAGAAGGTGAAAAGAAAGCCAAAATTACAGGGACGTAGCAGAAATTGTGGAAAGATAGGGGAGGCAATGAGGCTGTAAGTGAAAAAATGTGGAGGTTGAGGACAGAGGGATGGGTATATGTGCCGTGATGTTTGCTAGACAAGGCAATTAGGAATGCTGAAAGTAGGTTTCTGAAGACATATTGTGGGTTTGGACTAAGGTTGTAGACGTATAGGGTGCTATGCCACATTTCAAAGTATTTTATCTGTGGTGTGTTTGTATGCAGTTTGGGCTGCGGTAATTAAATATTACCTGATCCTGCCCTACCTTGTTTTGGTAAGATCCCATGATATTGGGTCAGTTTGAGTAATGTTATCGAAGAGGCATTCTTGAGCCCTTATGGCTTTACACATGTTGTGGGCCTAGTGCTGGTGGATCCTTGACAGCAATCATGTCTAATTTTGAAGCTTTGTATTTTAGATGGCGATAAATCTTTAAAGAGTAATAAATTACTATTTTATTTTACCAGCAAAAATGACAACTATATTTTTGTTGAAAACTCTTGGTGGCTATTAACTCTCTAGACATTGAAAAGTTACTTGGTGACATTCTTTTTTCCTAAGTGGATTATAGGTTTTTTTTTTTGTTTTTTTGGTTGGAGCATGTGAGGTACGAAGATCGATGTAGGCAGGTCTTGAATTTAGGTTTTTAATAATAACTCTCAAAGACTTTTACCAATTGTAGTACTTGGTATCAACTCAGCATGGATTATTGTGAACTATGGAAAAGTGCCTTATAATATCGTTCTTTACTTCTTTATCTATGGAGTAGTACATAACTAGAAGATTTTTAATTTAGAATTGTTTGGAAAAATGTTCTTGAGTTCCAACCTGCCTCAATTTGTTGCAGCCTATTTCAATTTGCTCCAACTTGCTCTAATATGCTTGTAATCGTTCAAACTTGTTCAAAGTCAATCCAAACTGCTAGAAAAAATATAAATTTTTTGGCATTAACTACAAATTAGCCTCGACTAATGTAAGTAAAAAATAATAGTTTTTTTAAAAAAATTATTATCTATAAATTAAGAAAAGGAGAACAATATGGGCACAACTTTGAAGCTATTATTAACAAATACGTTATTAATGACAAATTAACAAATTAACATTGAACGAGGCAAAATTTACTATATTATCTTTCACTTTGAAGCAATAAAAATGAATTAGATAATACGAATCACCAGAGAGGGATAAAGATAAGTTCAATCGCCACTCTTTGCTACGATGAACAATGGAGAGAACATTTAGAGTGCGAAAGAACATTTAGAGTGTGAAAGAACACTTAGAAAATATTGAAGGATAGAATACCTCAAGTTAGTCGAAAACGACAAATTGATATAATTATGTCGTGCTGGGTGCTACATAACTTCAGGCCAAAGCGTGGAAAAGTAATATCAATTTTAGTGAGATCAACGAACATTGTAACAATTCTCAACGTAGGGTTGTACGATTAGCAAAACAAACCTGCAATGATTGATCATAGGGATGTGATTTCATCATTGATAAACAATCACTGAATTTCTATATGTAACTTTTTGTTTTAATTTTTTTTTTTTGGGTAGGTAATCATAGATATATAATAAAAGGACACCAAGGGGATGTCACCCATGTACAAAAGGGCATTACAAAAGCATTAGCTCCTTGAACTCTCATCCATTATACGATCAATGAAAGCCAAAAAAGTTAACTCTTTGTCACTGAACCTCATACACCAACTATACAACAACCTCAAAAAATAGAGCTTGAAATCTTGAAGTGACAAGGTCTTGTCCTCGAAAATACGGCGGTTCCTCTCCTTCCAAGTAGCCCACCAAATAGCCAAAGAAATCATGCCCCGAACTTCGCGGACCCAGCTCTTCTTCATCCTTCTGCTCCAAGCCACCGCCACATCTCTCACATTAGAAGGTTGAACCTAACTAATCCCCATAAGCGAGAGAGATAAAGCCCAAAGCGAGAAAACCCACCGACAATGTACAAGAAGATGATCCGCGGTTTCATCCTCCTCCAAACACATGGAGCATCTACTTGGACTTCTAAAATTTCTACACTTAAGCATATCGTCTGTGAGAATCTTGCCTAAGGCGGCAGCCCAAGCAAAGAAACACACCTTTGTGGGGGCTTTGGACTTCCAAATGGACTTGGCGGGAAAAACACAACCGTCCAATTCTTCAAAATGTGTGAAGCAAAAGCTCTTGACAGACAAGGAACCCCTAGAACCTGTTGGTCACACAATCTCATCATTGCCTTGGTGCAAAACCTTTTTACCAGCAAGAACGGCTAACAAATGACAAACACTATCCTCTTCCCAATCATTAAGATTCCTAACAAAATTCAAATCCCAGTGACTAACTTCCCCATTCCAAGAGACAACTTCTTTAACCGTGGCATTCTTAAGCCGAGCCATCCTAAAAAGATCAGGAAAAAGATTCTTTAAAGGACGGTCTGCACACCAAACATCGTGCCAAAAAAATACCCTTGATCCATCCCTCACATCAAAATGCACTAAGGATTTGAAATGCTCAAGACCAGCTAGGATAGATTTCCAACAACCAACCCCATGAGGGTAAGTACTCTTCTTACTCCACCAACCGAACGCATCTATCCCATATTTTGCCTCAATCACCTTTTTCCACATGGCACCATCCTCTTTAGCAAACCTCCACAACCACTTGGTCTTCAACGCTTCATTCGTAAGACGAAGAGGTCTTATGCCAAGACCAGCCAGCTGACTAGGACGACAAACCTCATTCCAATTGACCCAGTGGAGGCTGTTACCCTCTTCATTGGAGTTCCAAAGAAAATCTCTCATGATCTTCTCTATCCGACTAGCAATGCTAGCTGGGATAGTGAATAAAGACATGAAGTAGATGGGCAGACTACTCAAAGTGCTCTTCAAAAGAGTCAATTCACCCCCTCTGGGTAAAAGCTTTGACTTCCAGCCTGCCAACTTCTTATGAAACCTCTCGATAATTGGATCCCAAATCGCTATGCTCTTATATGGAGCACCAAGAGGAAGGCCAAGATAAGAAGAAGGCAAGTAATCAACTCTGCATCCAAAAAAGCGAGCCAAGTCATGAACATTGGGCACATCACCCACTGAATGAGTGCACTTTTGGAGAGGTTTACCTTTAGATCCGACATAGCTTCAAATAGAAGAAGGGTGCACCTTAAGTAGCCCAGGTTACTCTCGTCTGGCTTGCAAAAAACGAGGGTATCATCGGCAAAGAGCAAGTGGGGAATCAACAAACCTTCGGTGTGAGGATTAGTAATTCGAAACCCATTTAGGAAACCTTCCTCACCTGCTTTAATCACCAACCTGCTGAGTGACTCCATAACCAAAATGAATAATAAAGGCGACAACGGGTCGCCTTGCCTTAAGCCTCTTGAGCTTGAGAAGAAACCTGAAGCTTCTCCATTAACTAAAATAGAGAAGCGCACAGTAGAAATACAAAAGGAGATCCATTTCCTCCACTTGTCTGAAAAGCCCATTTTCTCAAGAATAGCCAAGAGGAAACTCCAAGAGACATGATCGTAAGCCTTCTCAATGTCAAGCTTACAAAGGACACCAGACATCCCAAATCTGATATAAGAGTCAATACATTCATTCGCAATCAAGGCTGCATCCAAAATTTGACGATCAGGAACGAAAGCGTGCTGCGATGGACCCACAACTTTTCCAACCACTCTCCTCAATCTTGACGCGAGGACTTTGGCAAGAATCTTATAAACACTTCCTACCAAACTAATAGGCCTAAAGGACTTAATACCATCAGCACCAGCCACTTTGGGAATCAAGGTAATAAAAGTAGCATTTAAACTTTTCTCGAACACACCCTTCTTATGAAAATCACCAAAAAATCCCATAATCTCCCCCTTGATAATAGGCCAACAATGCTGAAAAAAAGCTATATTGAACCCATCTGGTCCTGGAGCTTTCTCATTTCCTAACTCAGAGATGGCCTTCCACACTTCATCTTCAGTAAAGTCTTTCACCAGATCGCTAGCATCCTCCGGCCTAATAGAGGCAAAAGCGATTCCACCAAAAAAGAACCTAGATGATTGATCTTCATGATACAGGTTCTCATAGAACTTGACAATCGCATTTCTGGCTGAGGTAGCATCAACATAGGACTCGCCATCAACTTGAATTTGATGAATAGCATTAAACCTTCTTCTTCGATTTGCCACCTAGTGCAAAAATTTGGTATTTCGATCACCATCCTCAATCCACTGTTGCTTTGCTCTTTGGCGCCAAAAGATATTAATAGATTTTCGCACCATAGAGAGTTCTTTTTTAACTCCCAATCTTTCAAACCTATCCTCCCAAGAGAGAGACTGTTGCTGCTCCTTCTCGTCAAAACACTTCACTTTATCCACCAGATTACCCATCTTGAACTCTAAATGGCCAAACACTTCCCTATTCCACTGTTTGAGCTTGGTCTTCAACAAGTTGAGTTTTCTTGCCAAAATGAAACTCGAAGAGCCACTAACATTCTGAACATCCCAAACAGATTTGACAAGTTCATCGAATCCATTCACCTCAAGTCACATATTCTCGAATTTGAAAGGGCGTCTGTCTCCAGAGACTTCCCCAACCCGCAGAAGAATGGGAAAATGGTTTGAAGTAATCTTCGGAAGGGTAACTTGATGAACCCCCTGAAAATGATCTTCCCATTCAGCCGAAAAGAGAAATCTATCGATGCAAGATAACACGGGGACCTCCTCATGACTAGACCAAGTGTAGCGAGCCCCTTCTAAAGGAGGGTCAACAAGGTTGCAAGAATCAATAAAATTAGAGAACTCTCTCATTGTCCAAGAGGACCTACCCCCTGAGGATCTCTCTGAAGGGAACCTAATGACATTAAAATCCCCACCCAAACACCACGGGATGTCCCAAGAAGACATGAAGAGCGACACCTTATCAAAAAAAGCCCATCGTAAGTAGTCGTCATTAGGCTCATATACGCCAATCAAACCTCACTCAAAATTGTCCTCCGGAGACTTAAACCTACAACACACCGAAAACGACCCAATGCGAGAATCACCGAGTTCCAAGACTTGAGGGTCCCAAATGACAATAATACCTCCTGATCGACCCACTGAAGGTAAGAATAACCACTCAATCGGTCGATGACCCTACAAACTAATCACTACCTGCCGGCTAACCACCTCCAATTTAGACTCTTGGAGAATAGCCACATGAGAAGCAAAAGACCGTAACACCCACTTCACATCCCCCCGCTTGTTTGGACAATTGAGCTCCCTAACATTCCACGCAATCAATTTAATGGCTGGCCTCATCTGAAACCAGCCTAACCCTGCCACCCTCATCCCCCATACTAGCTTCAACCGATTGTTCCCTTCTCCATCTATTTGCTTCTAATGATGCAAGAAAGGAAAGCAACTCCATTTCTCTCCCTTCTATGGCCAGACCCATCTTTTTACAAAAAAAGACAATTCTTTCCAAGACCCACGCTGACCCTTCAGTAGCATTCCCTGAATCAGAAGAACCGGGTAATGCAGCACCATCCAGTTCTAGCGGGTGGGCTTGAGGTAGAGCTTCCTCAAACGATAAAGGCCCTCCCTTCTCTTGCACAATAGGAGAACCCGCCTTAGAAGCGACTAAATTAGCCTTCCGGAACTTCTTCCTACGCGAGTAAACAAGCACACTAGTAGATGGTGAGCCATCTGTAGGATGCAATTCCTCCTCCACCACCTCCAACGGTGATTCAGGAATCCTTGAGGCACACGGAGTGGCCCACGGAGAGCTGTCGTGTGAGTTACACCTCCTCTCAGATGACAGATCGTTCTCCAACATGTCTCTCAATACGTTGAATTGGTTAGCACAGGGAGTCGGAGCCACCAGAAGCTCCTTCGCAGCATCCTTCTTAGGAGGCAACATCACGTCCACAGCATTGTCTTTGAAGGAGACTTTCTGTTTCAACGCATCTTTGATAAGATTGTGATCTTCACCAATCACAGCAGCACACACATCCCAAGAACCACAATCCCTACACTTCCACCCCTTCAAAGGCGAATTCGAAGAGCCACCCGGATGACCTCGCACCACATTAGCAAAAGACCTATCCCTACTCACCAGAACTCTGGAAGGAAACATTCCCTTCCTTGGTGGGGGAGGGGGCTTCTTATGACCCTCAATCAACATCTTCTTAAGAATCATTGTCACCTTGTACCATCCCTCTGCCTTGGCTCCCTCAGGAAAAATCACTGACCTAACCTGCCCACCGTTGCCCAGCAGAGAAAGGACAATGAATTTACCTTTGCTATTCTTCCTCAATTGAAGCAACAGGCACCTCTGACCCCACCTGAAAGTTTTAAACCACAATGGCTCTCCCTTTGAGAAATAGAAACTGACCATTTGTACTGCCAACCAGCGAAACTCCTGGAGGCTCAACCGGATAAAAGACTTTTTTCTCCTACTAGCCTCAGAAACCTTAAAAGGAAAAGGGCCTCCATCACCCCCAAACACCTCCAGGATCTTCCCTTCCACTCTCACAACGGCATACATGATCCGATAATAGGCAATACAGCTTCGCCAGAAGAAACAAAAGAGCACAGAGCAAAAGGACAAGCGGTCCCTGCTATGCAACCGTGAAATGTGCTGCCCGGGGAGGCAACACGAAGAGGAGCAGCAGAACAACACTTACCCGTGGCTGACCGGAGTCCACAGCACTGGGGAAAACACGCCGGAAGAGAAAAGCTGGAAAGATTCCGGCGAGGTTCCGGCGGCCGAAAAATTCGCCAGCGACCAGAAGAAGCCGGCGAGCTGACCGGCGGCGACAGATAAGGCTGGCGAACCCAGACCCTTGATCGGCGAAGACCAGACACCCCCCACACCGCTCAGAACCTAGGAAAACAGTAGTAACCCTTCGAAAACCACCATACCGGCGACCAGCGAAGGGGCGACCGGCGGCTCCTGGAGACCCAAAGTCCACCGGACTTCAGGTAACTCTCCGATGGCCACTCACAGCAGCCGGACTTCACAGGCCAGCTGGGTTCGTGAACCTGGGTGGCCCGAAACAGTGAAAAAGAAGAGAGAGACGGAAGGTAGCCGTGAGGAGATGGCGTCTGGTTGGCCCACCGATGACTAGCGAAGGTGGTACGGCGGCAACAACGGCGTGGCCTGACTGTGGTGGCCGACGAGGGAGAGGAACGGGCTGGGGAGCTCGGGAGAAATTCAAAAAAATCTGAAATTTTTGCTAGTAATTGCAGGGTCAGAAGTTTATGGCTATGGCTGATGTTATGTTAGTCGTAACTTTTTGTTTTAATGAAACGCGTCTTCTTGGTTGCAAATGGTTATTACATTTTTCTCGACAACAACAACAATAGTCACCTCCCTGCTTGCACGAGGTATGTGGAGATAAGATGTAAGCAACCTTACCTTTGCGGGTATCACTACCTATAGAGAGAGCGATTCCAATAGACCCACAAAAATTTTGCATTTTTCTTAATATATGAAAAATATTATTGATGTGCAGAATAATGTTTGCTGTCACATTCAACTCATCCATTGCATAATTTTTTTTTGGGTATGCAAATTAGTATTACAAATGTAAATTAGCATTACAAAAATAAAATGCTGTTGCACAAAACCATCGAAAATCACTCCAAAATGCACCAAAATGTTCTATAACACTCCCACTTGCTCCAATATGTCAACTGGTATGTTACACTCTCCTTTAACCTGCTCCAGCATGCTATGTTCCTCCAATATGCTGATAACGAGCAGGACCTTAATGTTTTATTATGTTTTAGTAGGGTGCTAAATATTTAACTTTCTATTTTGCATGAGCAGTTTAGGAAGATTTGGCTATTGTTACTGTTTTAGTCACCCATCAAAGAATTCAATTTATTGGTGTCAAAGATTTACATGTTGTGGCCTATGTCCTACCTCCCAAGCAATTTGAAGAGAATCAATAGATTCCTTTCGGGAGCCATTCATCCTTCTTTGCTTTTCTCCTTTCTGTCTCCTTTGTTCTCTACTTCCCTTTCCTTGTGCTCTTGATCTTCCCTTTTCTCCTTCTCTATCCCTTACTCCTCCCCATGATTATTCTTTCTTCCTTATCTTGATCTGATGACTAATAGTTATTTTGACGAATGGTTGTTTTCATTTGCCAGATTTGAGAGCAATTTTATTCGTTTGATGAATGTGAAGCAGTATTTTAAATTTATGCATTTGTTGACAATGTATCTTGTAGTTTTTGTGCATGCGTAGCTTGAGAATGATAATCATGTGAATTGTGAATAGTTGGGGTGTGTCATGGTGTAATTATCATTTATCATTTGTTCGCAAAATAGATTAAGCCATGACATGGTAAGTAACTAAAAAAGTCGTTGGCAATTAGGTTAGCAATTTCTTTTCTATCTGGTCGTTCAAATTTGTGCAACTTGAAGAAACCAGGAATCGTCATGAATTTTCAATCTTGGACATGAGATTTTTCCTATTTATATTGTGTAAATCTGGTTTCGCCAATATATAGATTTTCCCAACTCAAAATCAACTGTTGTTGGACCTGACCCGAAATAAAGTGGGTGGTCCACAAAATTTTTCCTACTATTTCTTTCATTATCCCTTTTAAGTTTCACTCAAGTTCAAATTTTTGGCACAACTACAGGCAACAAATACATATATGTGCTAATATGCAATAGAGGGAAAAAAACTTAGTTGAAATTAATTTAATTGTAAAATAGCCAAAATAAATTAAGGCTGGATGAAAGGTCTTCACTTTGAATTAATATGGCAATGAAAGCTCTATAGCGAGGGCAATAAATCAAAGAGCCAAACAGACTTCAAATGTTTGACACCTATACGATTGGGATTGGATGGTTGGAGTATCATAAGATTGTTCTAAATATTTACTGCAAATAATTCTTTTTTTGTACACTTAGAATATCTTCTTTATTGCAGTAAATATTTGATTGTATTCCTTAACTCTTTATAAAGACATTATACTAAGATCCTTTGTTGTTGTTAAATGGAAATAATTCTTCTTTGGGAGAGAGGGGGTGTTTGTGTAACATCATTAGGGATTTGACGACATGATGTTGCATTTTATAGGGTTTGAAAAGGGAAGGCAGAGGCTATAGTTGTTGTGAAGTCATCAGAATTTAGGATAAAAGATAGGTAGGTATGTAGATTTTATGGTAAAAGGAGGGCTTGCACCTAGCACTTCATTGATTGTGGGTGAAACCAAGATAAATATGAGCCTTGAGGATAGCATTGGATATCCTATCGATCATATTGATCCCTCCATCTTATTCATGCGACCTCAACTCTTCCTAATCCCAACTTAGGTTTTAAACCACTGAGGTATAGGTGATCATATAATTGTATAGTCAATGATTTGGATTGCAGTTTTTATCATTGGAAGACATGTTTTTTAGTCTAAAGGTGCCACAAATGGGTGTTAATTTTTAAATGCATCACTTACGTAGGCATCTAGCGTAAGGAAAGTAACTTTCTGTTCACCTTTTCTTATGTCCCAACATTGGCAACTTATTTTCATATTTGGATATTGCATTCGACTTAAATCATATTTTTGCCATTAATGAGTTCAATTTGTCATTATGTGAATTCTTTTTTTTTTTTAATCATTAATCCTCATTGTTACATAATGTTGTGGGTGGATGGCTTGATTCTCATTAATTCATTCAATCCATTTTTTTTTTTCCTGGGTAAGCAATTCATTCAATCCAATTTTCTCGTTGTTTCTTTCAAGGGAAGAAATCTGTGCTTGCTTTTATTTGGCCTTCATCGTCACAGTTGCAATAATATGTTGCTTATTCTATTTAGTTCCTATTGTTATATATGTGAATTTGATTGGTGATTTTGTGTTTCCTATGTACTTAGCCTAAACATTGGGGCAGCAAAGTTGTCTTTTTGAGTTTGCTTTTGGGTCTTGGCTAACATCTGTGAGAGATAGATAATGGAATGACATTAAAAAGAATTAGATTAAAAAAACTAGGATTCTTTATATGCTATTGGTGGGATTTGTTCCAACTTCCTTGCCTGTTTTGGAAACATTTAAGTTGTTTCCTTTTTTGAAAATTATTGCTTGGCACCCAGGGCTCAAGTTGTGTTGTGTGGTTGGAGATATTTTATTTTATGAAGATTATATAATTTTAAAATTTTGGGTTGAAGATCTTTTCCCTTTTTGGAAAGGTGGTGTTTGGTGGCCAAGATACATGTTTTGCGGCTAGGGTTACTCCTTAGTACTTTTGGGGCTTCGGGCTTCCCAATATATACTAGGTTGTTCAACCTAGTTTGGTGCAACTGCAAGCGTTTTGTGTGCCTCTTGGGGGCATTCATGACGTTGCCAATTTTGTATCCAATTTTGAGAGCTATTCCATTGTGGGTGAGAGGAGAGGTTGGTGAGAGTTCGTGTGTGTGACTGGCTATATCTCTTTGGTTGATCTCATTAAGTTGAGATCGTTCATTGTACTTTCTCTCAATTAGTGCATTTGTTTTGCTTATTGTCGCATGTGATTTTTCTCGTTTGGATTTTCCACATTAAAATAATATCTTCTCCTATTTTGTATTTGATCTTATTTTAGTTTTTCTCGATTTGTTTGTCATTCAATATTTCACTTGCACTAATTAATTGTTCAAATGAATCAATCTCTCTACGAGCATAGATATCTGTAGAGGTAAGACTGTCTACATCTGAATTTTCCAAAATCCTGCAAAAGTGGGACTCACACTGGGAGTTGGCGGTGTTGTTGTAATTAATTGCTCGAATATATCCTTAACAAGTGGAATCAGAGCTATTTTTGCCTTACAAGTGGTATCAGAGTAATTTTTTGCTTGACAACTATTTTCATTGCTTTCCTATTTTCATTACCTATTCCTTTTTCATATTGCATTGATTTTTCGCGACATTGTGCAAATGGCTCAAGTAAGTATTTTTGTGCTTATGAAATGTCTTTGAAATTGAGAAGGAAACATTAACTATGAAATAAGGAAGAAAAGCTATGGGGATGACCTTTTTGTGGAGAGTTGAAATGTTTCCAAATTGGAAAGCACGCATGAAATGGTTTCATAGCCTATTCATATGTGAGTATTATCATTTAAACCTTAGTTTGAAAAAGCGCGAGGCGCACTGAGGCACAAAGGGTCCCAAGGTGCGAAGCGAAGGCGCGCACCTCAAGGACGCGAACCTTTTTTTAGCTAAAAAAAGGTTTGAAAACAATTTTCATGACTTATGTATGATAATTAAGTAAAACAGTGGCATCAAAGAACAATTGGACACCAATATAAGTACCAAAAGTATCGCAAATGGTCCACAAGGCGGTAATTTAGCATGACAATATTCTCAAACCAAAATTTCATGGCAATCAAACAAATAGTTAGTGAGGCACTAATCACTAATTGCATTTTACCCACACACCAAAAAAAAAAAAAGGACAAGACAATAGCACATACACACACAAATTGCCTGGCAGTGGGCACTGCCACTGACCAAAAACAAATTAGATTGTTGCAATTTTTTTTTTTAAAAAAACCCTAACATTTCTAACACACAAAGCCCTGGCTGCCCAGCACCAACAGACCCACAAAAAAATAAAAATTAAAACAGAACCTCAGAGAACTGAGAAGACCGAAAGACAGAACAGAGGAGGAAAGCAGCAACACGCAAAATAGAGACCCAAAAGCAGATGAAAATGGCTCGAACAGGGACAAAGCCGAAAGAGAGGACAAGAGCTTAAGGGAGAGAGAAAAACGAGAAAAAAAGGAGAAAAAGAGGACACAGCCATGGCCATGGCCGGCCAATGTCCTGTAGTAGGGAAGAAGAAGAACAGCAGGACGAAGTGAAGAAGAACAGCAGGACGAAGAAGAGAAAAAGAGAAAGCAAAGACTTACCTGATGGAAGGAGATGAAGGCTTCGACTGAGATGATTGAGGCCTCTAGGGTTTCGAAGGGTCGAGTTGAGAGGATTGAAGAAGCCAACCAAAGCCAACTTTGAAGTATTCTTTTGCAGTTCTTTTTTTTTTAAAAGGAAACTTTAAGATCTTCTGGGCTCGCGCCTGGCTTGCTTTGCGCCTTGGAGTGAGGCGCCATGAGCCGCACGCCTCACGTGGCATCTGGAATGGGCTTCGCCTAGGTGTGGGTGAGGCGCTAGCCCAGGCGCCTCTCGCCTAGGCACCTGCGCCTTTTCAAACTAAGATTTAAACAGTTAGAGCCAAAATCGAAACTTTTAGGATTTCATGTATAGCTTTTGGGAGTCTAAACCACTCATAGCTATTCCGGTTCTAAAGTCCACCTTACGGTTCCCATTGTTTCCTTCATGTAGTTCGAGTTTAGTGTGACTCAAGGCACAGATATTTAGGATTTGGACATTAGCATCCAAAGGGTGGGTACTCAACCCTAGCTAGTTAAATTGAGTGAGTAGTACCCACCATGAATTTTGAGTGTGAAGTGAAAGTGGAGTGGACCAAGTTATGAACATAAAATTTGCTATTAAAAGACGGAGATGGAAAAAATTACAAGGTGGAGATGGATTGTATATTTTGTGGTGGAAGGAAAAGTTTCTAATATGTGAGCTATTACTCCACCAGAATATGTCATCCATCTTCCCCTTGTAACTGCCTCCAACTCCATCTTTCATTAGCAAATCCTATTTTAGCCAATGGAATTAGTGAAAAGACAAAAATGCAGTCACACAATAAATAAAATTACTTTTTCCAGATTTGTGATTATGTTATTATATTTTGCTTTTCACCCAATGGTTGTCTCTCCTCTTCTCTTTTGTATTTCTCCCCTTCTCTTTTGTATTTCTCCCTTCTCTCTTGTAGCTTGTTCCTATAAGCTTTTAGCCCCTTCCTGCTCTTGCTTTCTCTCCTCCTTTTCACAACTTTCCTCAATTCCTAGCTCTATTAGTTGAAAGAAACATCAATCATGCATCGTGCTATGGGTGATGGAAGATGGAGCATGCATAAGATAAGCTAGAGTGGTCTAGGTTGGAATTCTTTATGGACCGTCCAATTCATCCGAATCCCATATTCCACCACGTGACTGCCATTCGCCAAGCGCTAACAATTCCTTCAAGAAATGACTCGAGGCCATTGGAAGGCCTGAGCATGTAATGGAATCGGAAATGGTTGCAACCAGGTCCAGGGTATTGAGAACTGGTTCAACTGGTTCCATGATTTTCAGAACTGGTACTGTATCTGCTGGCACCAGAACCCAGTTGCATCTCATTACAATTTTCACCTTTCCATTTGTTGGCTTTTCTCCCCCAATTTGATTTTTGAATCTCTCTTTGCTTGCTGTAATTGAAATAGAAGTGTAAATTGAAGAAGATGAAACTTCAAACGAATTGGATAAGATGAAATGAACTCAAACAATATTTATCCCTCATCTGCTCTATCCCATAGCTAATCAAATGACATGTGCTGCCGCAACCACAGTTGTACAAATCCTATCCCACCGATTCCAAAAACCTTGCAAAACCCAACAAGAGTTAAATTAAATAATAGCTTCACTCGTAAATCACCACCAAAACCTGATGCCTTAACTCTTTGGAAATGGCTGAATGCGGAAGTGGGAAAGTTGTAGAAATAAAGTGCTAGCGACAGAGAAGGCAGGCTAGAGAAGAGAGGGGCAGGGGAGGGCAAGCGGGAGGAAGGACGAAGGACAATTACGGGAAGGAGAAGGAGAAAACAAGATGGGGAAGGAGAGGGCATTGCACGTAGGACAAAGCGAGAAAGTAAAGAGAGAATGAGCATAACGGTTTTGAGGAAGAAGCGGCGACCATGAGTGAGATGGTTGAACCTTAAGATTTCAAGAATTTTTAAAATAAAATTATGTGGCAACTGGGTAACTAGTTTCGGTTTCGATTCTAAACTTCAAGAACCACAACCGGATCCTATTGTAACCGGCTCTTGAATTTTGGAACCGAAAGGGGTCTTGGTTTGACTGGTTTTGGGTCCTGCCCGAGCGGGTTCTCGCTCTATAATTTGCTCACCCCTAGTCATGGCCCATGGGTGGTGGAGTGTAAATGCAAGGATACCATGTGTAGTGCCCAAGTTGGTATTAGAAGTTATTGGTTACGTATGAGTGGGGTAAGATATCACAGGTTGAAAGAGAGTATGGATATACCTTGCCCATGGTGTGTTGGTGCTTATTCTTACTCGCACTATTTAATAGAGCCATTGTAACATGAACTTACATATTTTTCTCCCCAAAAAAAGAGAGAGCCAACTTCTACTCCCTTCGAGGCTTGGTGTTGTCGGAGACACATGCACGTATTGGTGTTGTATGAGTTGTATGCAACTTTCTCATTCGAAATATATCTGTTCATAAGATCTCTACCCTAATTCTACGAGTTCGGATAAATTCCCCTGGTTTTCTAAATTAAGAACCAAATTTATGAGAACATGTGCCACTTCCTTTAGCTCTCCTCAACTGTTAATTTATTCTTGGTTATGACAACTCTTATATGATTGATATTATGTTAACTAAAATTCAATTTTTCTTTGGTAGTATTTTGCTAAGGGAGAAAATGGTTTCAGTTATTAGTGGGAAACGACAATCGGAGAATAGGGATTATTTGTTGGCATTATCCCCACCTAGATGTAAGACCCGAAAGGTCTCTGCTATGCGTGATTTTCCTTTTGGATGTGGTCCTCATGCTCCATTAATCAATGTGGCCGCGAAAGAAGACAAAGGTGGTGGGCTAAAAAGTATGAGGCCGGGTGAAAAAGGAGATGGTCCTCACGATGTGGAGGAAAAAGGGTTTTTGAGAGTAGTTAAATACCAGCGTCATGATGCTTTTGTTTGTTCAGAAAGCTCTGGAAAGGTAACATCTAGTTTGTTGAACGACAAGAATACGGAACATGCGAGTGATGAATTGCCACTTGTTGACCTCAAATCCAATGGCCTACCAGATGAATTGAGAGCTAAGAATTTTAATGCATCACAAAATTTGACTAAAAAGATGGAGGAATCCATGTCAAGTAGTGAAATGCACAATAAAACCAAGGATTCGATGGAAGTGAGAGTTGAGTCTCTCATTGCATTGAAGAATATTGGTATGATTGATCTCGAGAAGGCTCACAATGATAGTGAGATTGAGATGACTCAAGGACCTAACTTACCTCTATGCTTGCTACCATATCATCCAAGTCCTTCATGTCTTGAACGGAGAGATTGGAAGTACCTACCTCGAAAGGGAGGTTCTGCAATTCGTGATTTTCCTTCTGGCTGTGGGCGTAATGCGCTGAGGCTTTGTGTAGCTGAAGATAAACTTTTGGGTCGAGATGAAGCCATTGCAAGTACTAACAAAGTGGTCGTAAGGAATGATGATGATCAAAGGAGAGTAGATTTTGATGCAGACATTACATCTTTGGAGGAGGTGGAAAGGATAATCTCTGGAAATGTTGAGGCTAAAGGTGAAGGTCAATATGGTAGAGGTGCTTGTGGAATGATGATTATGCCAGTGCCTCAATACAGTCAACATTCTGATATGGAGCAAGCGCGAGTTTCTGAAGTGAGTGATGAACAGCATGAAGGCTTAATTGAAAAAGCCTGCCTTGATGGAAATGGTGTCAAGGATGTCGGGTATTCAAGGAATGGATCAAAGAAAGAGATTGTGGTTTACAGGAAGGAGGAACACAAGGAAACGCCAATTGTCGTTTCCTGCAGCAATACTGAGTCACAAAAAGAGAGTATGCCTTGTCTTCAAAATAAAGAGGAAAGGATTATCGTGCTATGTTTAATGTCTGCACCTAACTGCCCCTGGAAGCGAGGGAGAGAAGCAATTAAATCCAGGCTAGCTTCCACTAATGCAAAGCGAAACAAACGAAAAAGCCAAGATTATGCTGAAAGAGATAAATGTAAATGCTCGCCTGACAAAATCGAAGTCTCTACCATGAATTTGGGAGAAAGTTCTACAGCAGTTATACCTCATTTCAATGAGAAAGATACAAATGAGTTTTCCAATATTTCCAAGGGTGCGCGAGACGACTTTGAGAATGAGGAACTGTCCAATGATTTTCTTTTGGTTCCAAGAGAGCATGATTATGATGTGAACCTTCCTCCTTTTGTTTCTGTTTCATCAAGCGAGAGAGGGGTCCGCAGAAAGGTGCGGGAGACACTCAGATTATTCCATGCTATCGTCAGAAAGCTACAACAAGGAGAAGAAAGCAAGTCAAGAGGATTGATTTTCATGCTGCAAGAATCCTCAAGGACCGTGGGAAGTATATCAATTCCAGCAAAAACGGTATAAAAGGGCCTGTCCCTGGGGTGGAAGTAGGGGATATTTTTAACTTCCGCATTGAACTCGCAATTGTCGGACTTCATCGGCACCTACAAAGTGGCATAGACTATCTCAACCTTGGTCATACAACTGTTGCAACTAGCATTGTGGCTTCACGAGGTTATGCGAATGATGTGGACAGTTCTGATGTATTGATATATACAGGTCAAGGAGGAAATGCAAGCGGAGACAAGGAACCCGAGGATCAGAAGCTTGAGCGAGGAAATTTAGCGTTGGTGAACAGCATATGTGAAAAGAATGAAGTAAGAGTCATTAGAGGGTTCAAAGAGAAAAGGCCTGCAGACATGGTTGATAGCAGACCTAAAACCATTGCAACATATACTTATGATGGACTATACACTGTTGAGAAATACTGGCAAGATATTGGACCGCATGGAAAATTGGTTTACAAGTTTGAATTGAGAAGAATTCCGGGTCAACCAGAGCTTTCTTGGAAGGAAGTGACAAGGTCTAAGAACTTTAAAGTACGCGAGGGTCATTGCGTGGATGATATTTCAGGAGGGAGAGAAACAGTCCCAATTTGTGCCATCAATACCATAGATGACGACAGACCCCCATCATTTACGTATATTACAAGTATGATGTATCCTGACTGGTGCCAACCTCTACCTCCCACGGGCTGTGATTGTAAGGATGGCTGTTCAGATTCAGAGCGTTGTGCATGTGCTGTCAAGAATGGGGGGGAGATCCCGTATAACTATGATGGGGCAATTGTTGAAGCAAAGCCTCTTGTATATGAGTGTGGACCTTCCTGCAATTGTCCGTCGACTTGTCACAACAGAGTGAGCCAGTATGGCGTCAAATTTTCTCTTGAAATCTTCAAAACTGAGTCCAGAGGGTGGGGTGTGAGATGTCTATCTTCCATTCCGTCTGGGAGCTTCATATGTGAGTACATAGGGGAGCTACTTGACGACAAGGAAGCTCAGCAAAGAACTGGCAAAGATGAGTATCTATTTGATATTGGGCAAAACTTCAATGGTCCTACTCTTTCGGATGGAGTTTCATGTCTTATGCCTGGTGGGCCAGCAAGTTCTGGCGATGCTGTGGAAAATGTTGGTTTTACTATTGATGCAGCAAGATACGGGAACATAGGGAGATTTGTCAACCATAGTTGTTCACCAAATGTTTATGCACAGAATGTGCTTTATGATCATGAGGACGAGAGGATACCTCATATAATGCTGTTTGCAGCGGATAATATTGCGCCTTTGCAGGAGCTGACTTATGATTACAATTACGCAATAGGTCAGGTGCTAGACTCTGATGGAAATGTCAGGAGAAAGACTTGCTACTGTGGCTCATCAGAGTGTACTGGCCGGATGTATTGATGAACATCGTAGACCTCCTTCTTCACTGTAAGTTTTCTAAGGGATTATGGTGTTTTACTGAATGTTATTGTGTGATTTGTTTCATTGCGTTGAATTTCTTTCAACAAATGTTTTGTAGATATGAGTTCTCTATGTTCTAACGTCAAAGACTGAAGGGGATTTGAAAATGGTGGCAGTCATCCATGCTATGAACCTAACACATTTATCCTGAATTCTTCATCGTCGAACACACTTTTTTGCCTCCCTTTTGTTAGTCATGCTTTTTTTTTTTTGGTTGTGGATATTGTGTATTTTCCTTTGGTTTTGAATTTGAAATTAGCCTTTCTCCTTCAAGCGTTGAGGCTGCACGCATCTCATTTGTGGGTCAGATATGGTGGATCTGTTGAGTAGAAGAGAGAAGAGGAGGTGGTGGTGGTAGTGTGTAGGTGGATCACTAGGGACCTCATTGATGGGATTTTGGGTGCCGCTGGTGCTCTAAGGGTTGTGGTGGAAGTCGAAGAATGAAGGAATGGGTTGGGAGGAAAGTTAGAAACTCTTAAAAAATAACTGGATCATAGCTTTTTGAATTTAATTCAAAGGTCTGCAATTACTCCTCTCATCTCTCTCCCTATTCCTTTCCTCTCTTCATACATGTATATGCACGCGCGCGTGGTGCACACAAATGCAATCTCTCTCTCTCTCTCACACACACACACACACACGCACACGCACACACACACACACACGCACAGACAATCACGCGAACACATGCACGCACACCAGGTGCAAAACCACTCAATGCAAACTTTTTTGTGCAAATGTGTTTGGACCATAGTTACCGTGAATGTGAACGCTACATACCAGAGCGTTCTGCGATCCGCATTTTGGAACATGTGATCCGAGGATTAAATTAAAATAAATTTGTGAAGGCGCAATGGGTTCGGGGAGATGATGTGCGGAGCTCAAAGTGAAGGTGCATGCACCACATATGTAATTTTTTTTCCCCCTCTGAAGACATTTGGTTCTAACAATTGAGTAACTGCATCAGAAAAGGTGAGAAGACACCATGATAGCAATATTATACCATGCTTAAGGGCTTGTAGACAGTCTAATGATATACTCCCCAACAATATGTGTTACCGTCGACTGAAGGTAAAGAAATATCATTGAGATCATGGGAAAGTTTTATTTTCACAAATCCTAACATTTAGAAGAAGAAGGGGGTCTAAGATGCCAAAACCATGGAGAGCCCTGCAAGTAGAAGAACGAGGCGGATGAGGAGGAGGAAATGGGTGAGGAGGAGCAATTAGAAGAAGAAGAGCAAGAGGAGGAGAATTCAAGAGCAATATGTTTACTTACCTGGAGTCTTTAGGAAGGACTAGTGATGTCTTAAGCCATATCTGCCTTGAGTGGAATGTTTTGCCAAGTTTGCTTCCCCTTTGGCCATATCTGCCACAATCTAAGAAGAATGGATTTAGATACAGGACATAGATGCTGCATCACACATAACTTGTGATCCTCGATAAAAGTAAGGATATGACATGTAATCCACATAATCGGACAGGCTCACTAATAATTGTCTTTTAATTTAAATGACCATATGATTTTTTTTAACATATAAATATTTCCAATTGTCTAACGCTCTAGAGCCTACAAATTTACTATATTTCTGAAGAAATATTTTCTTTTTGTTAGTTAGAAAATGTAAAGTAATGCAACATATTGCCAACCACAAGTAGGCGAAAAGTAGCTTGTTAGTCAAGGTGAGCATGGTGTCCAAAGGAAAAAAGACACCTTCCCTTATATGTTACTAATATGCACGGACTTGGACATGGCACACATCGCTAAAAGTAGGCATCCGAACACAAGGGATGCCGAGCATCTTAGATTAAAAAAGCTCGAGACACACAAAAGCGCAAACGGTCCTGGTACCCGAGTGGGGGTTTCGAGGCGAAAGCACGAGTTTTTTAGACTCAAGGCGCACTTTTACTAAAAATGCTTCAAAATCATTCCCAATGATCTTTTTTGACAAATAAGTTTGATATGCCATCAAATAAGTTATCAAACATCATTACAACTATGGAAAACACCGTAAATAGTTTAAGATACAATAATAGAATTGAATTCACTACAGTTTTCCCAGAACAAAAAAAAGAGAATTAAATAGTGAATTATCACAAATTAAAATACAAAAAAAAAAGGACAAACAGAAAAAGAAAAGGGTGGGGCAGCTTCTTTTTGTCAACCCACTTACCCATAGTCAAAGTCAGCGAAATAGAGACTGAGAGAGATAGAGAGAAACGGGGACAAAGAGAGCGGCAGAGTGTGCAAGGAAGAGAATCAAGAATCAGAAAAAGAGCCACGAGAACGAAAAGAAGAAGAATTGAAGAAGAAAGACGAGAGGAGTACAAGGAAGAAGAAGAAAATGAAAAAAAGTTCGACTAATTTACCTAGAGTTGCCCATGACGAGCGTCGACAAGGAATTTTCATTGGTGCCGGATTTGACCACCTCTGTCTCAAGTGCAAGGGTTAGATCGTCCCTCCCGGTGGAAAGAGAGGGAGGGGTAGACCGAAGAAGAGCCTAGAGGAAGTGGTTAGAGAGGACCTGAGAGTTGCCGGTCTGACGGAGGACATGGCTCAGGATAGGAGGTTGTGGCGGGATAGGATTAAGGTCTCTGATTGTAGGGGACCGGCCGCATAGGTGGTAGTTGCTTCGGTGGGGTGGGGCGGGTAGGGTTTTGGTGTGCTTGTCTGCAGGTGGTGCTTTTCTGGGATGTGACGGCATCTAGCGCCCCCTGGTGGGTTGAGGCATGTCTCTGCTCCTTGTTTATTTTGCTCTCCGGCCCATTTTCTCCTCCTTGGTTTTTGGTTTGCAATCGTTTTTTCTCTATAAACCTTTTTCAAAAAGAAAAAATTGTTTTGTAGGTCTTAAGGAATCAACCTCTCTATGGGTAGGAATACCGGTAGGGGTAAGGTTGCCTACAGTTGGATCTCCCCAGACCCCGCGAAAGCGGGACCCATACTGGGAGGAGTTGTTGTTGTTGTTGTTGTTGTGTCTCAAGTGCAAGGGTCATCCAAGGTTTAATGGCCCCGTAATTTGAGATTTGCGATTTAGGGTTTCCAATCAAGGGTTTGCGATCTAGGGCTTGCAAGTTAGAGCTTAATTCAACATAATACAATGCAATTGATGGAGGGATTCAATGTGAAATTACCATTCATGACCTAGATAAGCTCTAATTTTGATTAATTTTGAGATTATGAAGACCAATTTGTGAAATCTCTCTCCTCCTCTCCGAACTGCCATGAGGCACACAAAACGCAGTGTTTGCGCCTTCGCCTCCTCTAAACGCGCCTGAGGCGCGCGCCTCCCTGGTCTTTTGGAATGGGCCGTGCCTAGGGTTGTCGAGGTCATCACCTCTCGCCTAGGCGCTCCTCGAGGGCGCTTTTTTAAACTAACGTATGCATCTCTCTTGTGCTTTGTAAGATCCATGCGTCCGGTACCTGTCAACATGGTTTTAAAATTTTCTTTTTCAGGACACGGGTTTACCCATTTCTAACACGTGTTCATGTGTGTACATGTCGGACACGTGTCAGACATGGGTGCACAAGGCTCAAGAACACGTTTGTGCTTCATAAGGCTTTAAATGGAAGGTTGTGCTGGGTATGATTCTAGTGAAAATCATCGTTTGTGATATAGGGTATGAAATTAAGGCTTCAATTCAAAGTCTAATTCCACATATATTGCAATCAATTATAGCTTTTGCTCAATGCGTGGTTAGGGTGACTTTGACCTTTTGCTGCACCACCAACACCACCTACTCTCACTCCCATGTGGATATCTAGATATAGGCAGCCTTACCTATACAAGCATCTCTCATAGAGAGACTGATTTCAAGAGATCCACAAAAGTTTTGGAAATTTTGACCTTTTGCTCATTAATTGATTAAATCTATTTATTCTATATCCCCAACACCATGAACTGCTATGAAGCTTAAAAGGTGCAATGTCTTCTCTTTGGGTGAGGTGTGTCCCTGAAAACACCATGAACGCTATTAGGTTGCTTGAGATGCCAAGCACTTTGCTTCATGCTTTTAGGCATATGATTCCCAGCCGCCTTGGTCCATCGCTAAGGTGATTGAGGTGGTGAGCACGGGTTTTCATGCCTAGGGATGCTTTTTTTGAAGTAAGGTGATGTAAGACAAGTGCTCCAGAAGCATTAGTGGCTTTGCTGGGGAGAGCTGTCGTAGGAAGGCTTTGGGCTTTGTGGAGAGACGAGAGAAAGTGAAGAGTAAGTAATAACGGTGGATATAGGGGAATTGACCGGTGGATGAAGGCTCAAGGACTGGGGCACTGGACCTATCTGTCACTTACGACTGATATAGTGGAGGGAATGGTCCAAGGTGGCAAAGATTATGTAGTTATTGATTCGGGTTTAAGATGTGGTGTACTCAAACAAGGAGAAGGGGTAGGAGAGAGATCTTGATAGAGCGATCTTTGGATTGGTTGGTACATCATGTCTTGTGGATAACTTTTCTTTTGTGCACGGTAAACTAATATAGCCACCCTTGGCATACTTTGATTTTGCAGGTGGTGAACTTGGTAATGGCCTATCATTCGACCTTATCCTTACCATGTTCCGTCATCATCATTCCATTTGGATCTTTGTAATGTTTCTAGACACTTAGCTGCCTATCTTTGTGTGATATATGCTGATAGGTTTAATGTTTCTTTGTATTCCAAAGACCTATGCACTGAGCTCAACTGCACATGTGTCAAATAAAGCCTTTAGGAAAGTGTAATGGTACCTACCTAGATGTGTTACCTAATTCGACACTAAGTTGGTTCATCAAACTGGGTATCTGCGAACACAGTCTTACTTTTGTCCAACATCTAGTTTTTCACACCTTGTGTTATGGTGTCTAATGTGATGGTGTAGTATTTAACAACAATGGGAGACTTGTTGAGAATTGGTAGACTATGGTCCCGACTTTTAGGCGTTTTTAGTACTTGGTCCATAGTTAAAGCCCAAATTGCAAGGTGTCCTGTAGTTATACTCTTCTCACCCAGATCACTAAGAAAATTACAGTGGGACACATTGGATCCTTTACTCAGATTCTTAATGCCCTCATTGGCCCCAAAGATGCACATGGATCTTGCTTTGGGGCGTGATGGACACAATAAGAATGCAAATGAGCTCGCTTGTAGCTCATTGTGCTAGGCTAAGTTGATGTTGCTTAACTAGGGTCTGCCCTTACATGACCCCTATCATATTTCCTTATAGCTGGTGCTAGCATGATATAGGCTGATTTAGATCTTCTGCAAAGGATTTTTTTTTTTTGGGGGGGGGGGGGGTTGGTCATCAAGTTCATTCAGTCGGATGCAGAACACTTGTGAGCTGATAAAGCTGCCAGTAGTTGAGCAGGTTGGCTGATCTAGAAAATTTTAAGTCATGATTAGGAAACACACTGTGTACAAGAGATCCATGGATGTGGTTTGTCATCCAGTGAAAATGTTATCGGGTATGTTTAATTTGCTGAAGAGTTTGGCATTGTAAAGGCTAGTACTGGACTTATTCTTGCATTGTTAAAGGTTGCAGAAAAAAATTGACATGATGTTCCAGCCAATTCTTCCTTATCCCCCCCAAAAAAAAATGTTCCAGCCTATTCTACCTTAAGAAGCAGGTGCATACGTCATTTATATTAGATCGGTTTGTCGAAATATTTCGTACCTGAACCCCATTATGTTGACTGTTGTTTCATCTTCAATTTATATATAAGATTTGGGCAACATTTATTTAGTAAAGATGGAGTAGGTTTATTTTACTCCTAAAGTCAGCTAGCCTTCTGGTTATTTGCTTAAATTTTGCTTTGTTTTTCCTCCCTTCCCCTTGAAGTTCTTATCATATGGTTAGGGAATTAGGGGTGGTCAACAACGTGGAAATCCGAGAAGTTTGTGTCTTTTGTTTTTTTATTATGTTCGTATAAGATGTTTCTTCTTGCATTGGTGCAATATAGTCTTCAAATGAAGAGTGAAACTGTGAGATATGTGACTGCATCTTCATTCAAGCATCTTGAGGAATTGCAGCACCCTAGGGGGCAGCCTTGTGAGGGGCATTGGTTTGGTTAATGATAAAGTAACTATTGGTCACAATAATTTTCTGGCTCTGCATAGTAATCTCATCAGCATTTATCACACAGCATGCAAGAACTGGAGATGCTAAAGATTCTGACAAGAATTGAAGTCCTTGTCTTGCTAATTGTTGGCTACTCTGCATGCTCTTTTTCATCATTAGCATGGGTGCGATCTGTGGCTATGGTTACTTGCTTTTCCTTCCATAGCTCCAATGTCAATACTTTTGCTTTTTGCAGGTTTCATTTCTAAATCCAGTTTCAAGTCCAAGAGTGGGATTATGCTAAAAAATGAGAAGACAGGCAACTCATTTAACACACCCTCGTTTCCCATTTAGGTGGATCATATATTGAAGGAAGTTTGGGGAATTTTTCACCTTGTTCAATTGATTCTTTTTACACTTGGCAGGCAAAGCCAAGTGAACTGGATTACAAGAAAGACAAACCAATGTAGTGCTTGTAAAAGCTGACTTTGAGGAGGTTTAGATATGGGTAGCTGCCCTTATTGTATGAAGCTAAGAGTTGCTCTGCCACATCACCTTCCTATGATGTAAATTGAGATTAGTTTTAGCTCTCATTTTTGTCTTTGATGAGATTGTTTTAGATGAACGTTATTTTTCCCCCTTCACATACCTTTGAAGTTATCATTTCTACGGACATGCTCATCCTTGCCTTTTTCGTATCTGTTATGGGAAGATCCGTGCATCTTAATCTCGCATGTGTTGGTGAGCTGGATGAGTTGACTTCTTTAAGGCTAGCTTCCTCAGAGGTTACTTGAATTGGAACCTTAGCAGCAACAACTCCCTTCAGGAGGAATCTTCACTTGCAGTATGCTGGGTTGACTTTTCTATTATGTCTATGGAAGTGCATACTTGATGGGGTCCAAGCTTGAGAGAACTGACACGGTCGACCGAGTGGGTCGATGGTTCAACCGGTCGGATTGTTTGGACCGGTTGATCCGGTTTACCGTTGAATTGGATTAGACCGGCACAACCTGGTGAACCTGAAAAAAAATTTTATATACATTTGTTATATTTTTTTTTTTCAAATTTACCAATCAATGAATCAAGTGAAGCAAGTGAAGCAATCAAATTTACCAAACTGAAGCCCAGTTCTGCCCAGTGCCTCGATCTACTTCTCAGTTCTCACCTCTGTTCTGCGGTTCTGCCCAGCCCGCCTGCCACCGTGCCACGGAAGCCGCTATACTCGAGCCTGACACTGACACTGAGAGTGAGAGAAAGAGAGCTTGAGAGTTTAGAGATGAGGGATTAAGAGTGGGAAAGCAGAACTGAGGATGTGAGAGATGAGAGATTGAGAGCGAGAAAGTAGAGAACAAGACGGAGGGAGACGGGAGAGTGTTACCTCGACAGTCAAAACCGGCCGGCGGCGACCAGCAACGCAGACTGAGAGCCGGTGCCAAGGAGGGATGCGATCACCAGACGCTAGGAGAGAGAGAAAGGGTGTCGAGGAGTTTGGCGGAGTCAAGCCGAATTAGGGCTGCGAATTGGGTGAGGAAAAAAATAAAAAACTTTTAAGGAACCTGGGAAAAGCTGGTCCAACCGCGGTTGGTCGGTTTGACCGAGTCATCCGGTCCAACCGAGTTTGACCGGTTTTTCCCGGTTCGACAGCCCAAACGATTTTACTGTTTTTTCGGACCGTTGACCTAGCCGGTTCTCGGTCCAACCGGTCGGATCCGCCGGTCCGGTCCGGTTCTCTTTGACATGATGGGGTCATGTAAGCACATACGAATTAAAATATTACTTATATGACAGATGCATGTGAATAGAAGATTAATGAGCTGGCTACTAAAAGCATTGCTCATTGTGTATGGTACATTTAGCATTTGATCATAGAGAAGGCTGGTTGTGCTCCAAGCGTAAGATATCACTGAGAATGGATGCTTAATATCTTTCGTTTTGTGTGCGTGTGTGTTCAATACAAAAAGGAAGACAAATTTGCTCTATTTGCATTGGTTTTGAAGGCACTTCCCGAAGCTAGTTTTACTGCGAATCAATGTTGTAATTATTAGATTTGGCAAAAGGGTTGTGAGGTTAATTTTGAGCTGGATTGTGTTTATGAATGTTGTAATTATTAGATTTGGCAAAAGGATTGTGAGGTTAATTTTGAGTTGGATTGCGTTTACAGCAGTGAGATTTTTGTTTGGTCCAATTTGGATTCGAAGTGAGATTTTCATCAAATGTGGAAAAAAAAATCCTTCAAATGTGGAGTAAAAAAAGCCTTCACTTTTGATGCTCTCCGTTATTGATGAAAATGGGGAGAACTTTTAACAAAGACGTGGAAAATATTGAAAAACGGAATGTCCTAGACAATAGTGACAACTTGATGTCATTTTGACTTGCACGCACTACACTTTATCCGGATGCATTGAAAAGGGATACAAATTTCATCTAAAGCTGACAAATTTCAGAGAAATCTCCAACGTTAGGTTGCATGATGACCATAACAAACGAGCATGGATGAATAACTGCGAACATAAATTAGAGTTTCACTTATACCTTTGTCCCAATCTAACCACTCAATTCTTACCGATACCCCTTTTTTTAATACTGTTGTTCAAATCTCACTGGTTGCATAATTTTCTATTCGAATATGTAAGTAGCCTATAAAAAAATAAATAACTAAAAAAATAAATGACTACAACTAAATTCTCACTGATAAACTTAACCATTGCAAGTAATGAGTAACCACTAATCCTGTTGTTAATTTTAACTGTGGAGACGAATGTGCCCATATTAGCTAGCCTATCAACTTTACAAACAATTTCTGATGACTAATGTACTTCTGGTGATTTTTGTTCAACCAGAATTCTAGGTCTTGACCAGATTCAAATTTGCAAACAAATAACAAGCTGTTCCCAAACATACTCTTCACATGATCATATATCACTCCTATTTAAGCTTGGAATGCAAATTGTGTGCCTATATATGTTTCCTTCGGCTAGCAAAGGGATTTCTAAACGCGCAATTCATGTATCACCCTTGCTAAATCATTTGATACTATTAGATGCTACTATTTTTACCTGAATTTCTCATGTATTGCCATAGACATCATATTACCATAATTAATAAGAATGTGAAGAACTGATGAAGATATAAATTTCATCAATGTAAGATTTGTCCCCTTTTTTCTTGGTCTTGGATCCTCCATTTCATCGGAGTCGAGAAACTGTTGGCCCAGTAAAGGATAGAGCTCTTCCATCACAAATTTTCTCCATTCACAAGACTCGAATCCGAGACTTTGCTTAAAGGGAACAACTGTCAAACCATTTGAACCAACCTGTGTTGGTATTTGTCCCTTATTATATGCAAGGCTTACCCTTTTGCCATACATGATATCTTCCTAGCTCCAAGAGGTGGTCTTGCTTGGTCATTTATTTAAATTAAAAAACATTGCTTGAAAGAAAAATATAGATCCTTTTGGGACATCAGATACGCATATATACAAGATAGATAGGGTATAACTTTGTTCATCAACTATAGTTCTTTGATTAATTTTAGTTCTTTGATTAATTTGAATTATCTATTTCTATTTCTATATTTCCCTTCTTCATTCTCTGATTCATTTCATGTACTCATTGTATTTTGATTACTTTTATTTTCATATTTTATTTTGATTTTTTGCTCTTAATTTTAAAGTGCTTTTATACATTTATGTATTATCTATATTATCTTATATGTAAAGTCGAAGCCCCTCTATGGTGTATAACTTTTACAACTTGTCATCACTTTAAGTGTAATTTTTTCATTTCTGATGGGGCAGTAACCTAACTGACACTGCTGCAATTTGGTCATCCCACCCACCTACCTTCGATTCTTGTGGGGAAGGGGACTTTATTTGCCCTGTTTTGTGGTGGAATGAAGGAGAAGTCTGGGCTTGAGCCTATGCAACTTTCCCCCTTCCCTTGGGCCTGTTGGCCCACTGTGATGCCCTGAGAAAGGGCCCCAGTGGATGGCCTATGCTTGTCTCAAAAAAAGTGTAATTTTTTAATCTATCATTATATTTTTTAAGATGAAACTCATATGCCAATTTGCATATGTGACAAAAATTAACTATAAAAGTATGTATGAAAGTATCGTAAAGGATTATAAATTTTATCAAGGAAAAAAAGAGCTTACCAAGACTAATTCTCTTCAATGCATTATAGGCTTACCTATATTCTTCATAAATCTCCCTTAAACCATATGCGACGAGTGAAAGAAAGGTGTCGTTAATCAGCAATTAATCTCCTAACTTGTACTACGTCAACATGAAAGCATGGTCCTTAAGGTAAGGCTACACTTTAGGCCCCCATCTATAATATATTGTTAATATTTCTAAGGTTTTTACTGTTTTCATTTACTCACTAATTCTCCAAAATATATCTTTTTTTGACTCTGTACGTTTGTCAATTTTGTTCTTTACAATGGGTATATTCCAAATGTCAATTATTCGTCTTGTACTGATCTAATTTGAAGTATGAACTGTTTCCTCTAAATATGTTTGAATTTGTATTATATTTTGGCATTCATTTTAGTTCTAATAATTGGTATTATATATATATGTCATGTTGAACTCATTTAATGATCTTCATTTCGGTCTTTTAGATGATTTTCAAGAGGGGTTTTTTTAAAAAGAATTAGTGGCATATTAATTCTTTCAACACTGGCAAAATATCATTTAAAAAAAAAAGAATTGATGTCTTTTCATCTCTTTCTTCTCCTTCCAATTCTACATAATAGAATCAATTTTGGTTTTTGGGATTATTGTTAGCATACATTATTATCATCCTAAACATATAGTTTTCTGATTGTTAGTGACCCTTTCTTTCTCTCTCTCTCTCTCTCACCAGAAGCAGTATGACTTTTTAATTTCTTAGAGGGCTTCCTAATTGTATTGTACCTTTGAATTTTGTAAATTTAGGGGACCTATATTGATAATGCAATACAATGACATTCAATGTAAGATTTAAGTAAGTTCTCCCGTTTATCACGCAAGATTAAGTTTTTCTATGTCGTTCCCTTCTCTTTCCAATAAATATTAAAAGAAGAATAAAAAAAAAAAGTTGTGTACACTCATTGATAAAGTAATTTTAGTGTTACATGTACTTATTGTTGCGACTTTAAAACATTTCTTTGTCGTGGTTTTATGAAAGTACACCCGTTGGTTAAAACAAAGAAGTTGGTCGGAGCTTCTTCCCAACCTCCCATCCCATTCCCATGCTCTCCTATGAATTCTCAGCCCATGGTTCTCTGAAAACTCAATCCCAGTCTCCACTCACTCTTCTCTTCAACATCAACCCACAATGACAATGACAATGGCAATGGCCTTGCTCTCCTCCTCCTCCCCCACGACTGCTCACCTTTCCACTCTCTCTTCTCCCTCCTCTTCAAAGCCCCATCTTACCCACAAGCCTTATCTTATTGTATCTCTTCCTATCACCAAATCCAAGAGAACCCATCTTTCAATTTCCCCAATAATCAGGGCTACAAGCGACAATGGAGCTGGGATTGTCACTACAACTCCTACTGTTCCTAGTCCTGAGGAGAAACCTTTAGAAACCCCCCAATCTTCTGAGGAAGAAGCCCCAAAATTGGTGAACAAACAGGGGGCTGTGGGTGCCACTCAGCCTGTTGTTGAGGAGGAGGAGCTGGCCCCAAAACCAGTGAGGAAATTTCAAGACCCCAAATGGGTTAATGGGACATGGGATTTGAAGCAGTTCCAGAAGGATGGCAGGACTGATTGGGATGCTGTTATTGATGCTGGTGACGTCTTTGCTTTATTCTTTTATTTATGCATTTTCTTAATCAACAAGGGGAAAAACCCCAAAAAAATTTCAGCTTAATTAGTGACTTCTTTTAAAGAAGAAAGTAGGTAGAAATTCAACTGATTGTTTACTCTGTTGCTGTGCTTGGCAATATCCGTTATCTTGTTTCTAGAATCGGAATCTCTGCCATTGTGATGTGTTGCTGGGTAATAGGAATAATTTTGGTAGAAGTTGGATTTGGTTGTGTAGGTTGCTGCTGTGTCCTCTTGCTTTAGATTGGGTGTCTATTTGATTAGTTTCATGTTGCATGTTCTGAAAATCTTAGCTAAGCTATGTGTATGTACACAACATGAGAGAAGTTTGTTTTATAATGAGGCCATGGAGATCATGATATTGCCAAAGCAATTGATCAAACTACACCTAATTATGGTCCTATGACACTTATCGGTTGATTATGAAGTGCAAGCACTTTGTTTTTGTAAGGTTCAATGAAAAGTAGTCTGTTAGCTTATTAAGTGGAAGGCTTCATACATCTGAGCTCTTCCAAGGCATAACACATATTAGCGTTGTCTCTGTAGTGGAGAGGAATTTGTCCCAGCTCAAATAGACTGGTGTGGTGGTTGGCGGGCTTTGATTGTAGGGTGGGGGGATTTATTGTAATTGGTGTTTAGATTTTCTTGGTTTTTTCATTGAGATGAAGAGCAAACGCTCTTGGGATGCATAAGTTATACTTATATACAGCTAATGCTTCAGCCCCTTCGGACTTGCAATTGTATTGGCATAAAAGAATGACAATAATATGTCATGTCCTTTGGCTGTGGAGATATGTTTTTTGTGTTAGGTTCAGAGATCAGGATATAAAGAACTTAGCTTTTTGACTAGATTTTTCTTATGTCGTGATTATGACCTTCTATGTTACTCAGACTAGACTACAAGTGTCTGACCTTATGTTTTGAAAATTGATCGTGGTTTTTAATCTAAATTGAAGGCTTGAGTGTTTAAAGCCTTTTTGCAAGCCTCATGCACAATGTAGGTCATGTACTTCTGCTTCCTGTCGAGAATGTCTGTTGTCCATGCTTTTGGTGATTCCTTGTTTTGGATTCTTTTCCCCCTCTTCTTTTTTGGGGGGGGGGGTGATGAGGAAAGGTGTGCTCAATAATTGCTCAAGATGGAACTATCTAACAGAGGGGTCGAATCACGATCTAAAGGAAGATTGGGTTTTTGGTGCCATTTTCGCAGTTGATTGTGATTTGTGATTTTGTCAAAACCATGTTTGCTTACGTGTTTGTGAGATTTTACATCTGCAATGTTGTCCTCAAAAGCTCTTGTGATCCGCTTTTTTCAAGTTCTGACAATATTCTCAAGGTGACTCAAGTATTATTGGATTCTTTGGTTGATGTTTCCTTAGAGGCAAGGAGGAGAAAGTGGCTCGAAACGTACCCGGAATCAACCAGCAATGAGGAACCTGTAGTTTTTGACACTTCAATCATCCCTTGGTGGGCATGGATTAAGAGATTCCACCTTCCCGAGGCCGAGCTTCTCAACGGTTTGTTTCAATTGTTACCATCAATCACGAACTTGCTTTTGTACTTGATTGACGCCTTTTCCCTTGGTGACTTGTTTGGCAGGCCGAGCTGCAATGATTGGTTTCTTCATGGCCTATTTTGTTGATAGCTTGACTGGTTTGGGACTTGTTGATCAAATGAGCAACTTCTTCTGCAAAACACTGCTATTTGTGGCTGTTCTTGGGGTGTTGTTTATTCGGAAAAATGAAGATGTAGAGAACTTAAAGAAGCTGCTAGAGGAGACTACGTTCTACGACAAGCAATGGCAAGCAACATGGCAAGATGAGAGCAGCTCCACCAAGAAAGATTAGGCATTCCGGTAGTGGGATTGTTCTTTTGAATATTAGTTGTATGTTCTATGTTAATTTTGATTTTCTTTTTAATGAGTTAACAATATAATTCTCTGAATATCGTTTGAATTTTGTTAGCTCCTCTGTATGATGATTCGTGAGCTCGAGGAAAGATGGTTTTATTGGGTTTTTCATTTTATTACTTGTGAGAAATGGCATGAACAGATGTTGCCCTGTTTGAAAAAGGGGTGTAACAGTTTAAGTTTGGGGTTTGCAAATATTTGAGCACACAAGTCAGGGGATGCTAACTCAGAAGACTTTCCATGCATGCTGTTTATAAAAGGCTGAACTGATCATGCAATGATGTCTGTCTTAAAGTCAAGTCCAAGCAATAAAAATAGAACTTAAGTTGAAATTCATGTTTGAAAGTCCCAGGATTCAAAATGCAATTTCGATCGCGATTTCGGTTTCGGTCGTAATATGGTAAAATCGCTCTAATACGGCAATTGCGTTCCATAGCGCGGCTATCGCAGCATGAAAACACACTTTGCCCAACTCCCAAACCTTTCTAATGCGGCCGTTTGGTCGCGTTCAACCACATTTTGAATCCACATTTGAAGCATGACCGTAGATATACTTAATTTTAAAATGGAAAGAGTGAATTTTTTTATCCGTGTTGGTCCTCTTTTTTTTTTTTTTGTGGGGGAAGGGGGGAGCGGGTGCATTCTACAGCCATCAAATATTAGGAAACAGGAAAAAAACAAAAAGAACACTCAAAATTTCATTCTAAAAAAAACCTGTTCAGCATCTAACTAGCCTTAGGCCCTAGCCTAGTACTTCAAGGTTTTTTTTGGGGGGGGGGGGCGTTGCTGAACTCCAAATATGCATTCTATGTCTGCTAGGGTTACAGAACTGCCAAACATACTACTCTTATTCAACCGGTTTTTGGTTTTTTTTTTTTTTTTTTTTTGGTTGGGCGGGGGGGTGGGGGTGGGGGAGGGGGTGGCTTCAAGAGCCTAATAGACTGCTTACAAAGACAGTGATGGGAACTCTAACTACATGGCCCTTGTCTCCCCTCAACAACATCACACCAAAGCCATAAGCATTGTTTGAATATTGTGCCTCCAAAACGAACTTCAGGCGTTTTGTGGCGTTGGTATTTATAGTAAAAGTTAGCGGGGAGACCTTCACTCTTGTCCCTGCAGGCTCCATAATAGTCACATTGTAGGTTTCGGCGTCCTGCGCTACATTTGTCACCACCCTCGTCACTTTCCTCAGACCCACCAGATTTGAGATCGTCACAGTAGGTGTATTCAAGTCGGAGCACCAAGTCTTCCTGGTAGTTGGGCACCCAACGCCCACAGCTCGCCTGACAGACTCATCATCTACACCTGGGACAGCACATAGGAACTGTATGTAGTTCTTGAACTTGGATATGAACACGAGCCCGGGGTCAAGTGCTCGAGTTGGGTTAACAGCACCAGCTCCGTAATCAAAAGGGCTGGCCTGTGATAACTGGTTAGCCTGCTGAGCCATGATAGGACTGCCTGATTTGTCTGCTACATCTGCAGTTGTCATAATGGCTGATATTATGGCAGAAGGATTCCAATCTGGGTGCTTTTGCTTGATCAATGCAGCAACACCAGCTACATGAGGGGTGGCCATGCTTGTCCCTGATACGAGTGCAAAATTTTGACCTAGTTGGATGAACAAACATACAATTGAGACTTGCAGATACATCTTGCGATTTGACAACATCTTGAGAGCTATATCACTTAGATTTTGCTCCCTCAGTGTGTCTGTGTACTGAGCTTGCCTATTTGCCAACAATAGCATGTCTTTCTGGGTTTCAAATGCAATCTTTATTTGTTCCACACTGATGCTATGAGTGTCGAGTGTGGGGTAAGGGTGCTTTAGGAATTGAGAAGTCTAAGTAACATAGCTTCAAAATATCAAGTTTCCTCAGAGATAACTAGCGACTTAGGTGGTCATGTAATGTAGCATGAAGTTACTTGCAGCCTCCAACAATCGTTTAAGTCTCTCCTACTTCATAGTATAATGTAACTTTCGAAGACAAAAATTTCCTCCCAATCTGATCTCCCCCCCCCCCCGGGGTCCTTTTTTCTTTCTTTTTTGGGGGGGAGGGGGGTGTTCATTCTAGGGGCTCAAAGGCGCCCCTAAAAGAATTACTTCATAAACAATTGAGATTTCTAGCGGAGCATTTCAAAAGCAATGGGGTTGCTTAAAATGTAATTCTTTATCCAATAGGAAGGCAGGGACAGGGTTTGGATGGGGCTAATGGGTTGGACCAACATAAATTTATATACAACGTTGTCCAATCTGCATGATCAACTTTTCAACATTTTTCAGTCAATGATTCTTGTAGAGAAATTTTCTCTGATACAAATCAAAGTTGAGACATTGTTAAATACATACCCTTTATAGATTGATCACCCTCACTGTTAGGGCTCCAGGCAGCCCAGATAGAAGAACCTGGAGCCATGACAGTTGGTTTCAGGACATCAGCTGTTTGAAGAAGCGCATTGTTCACATCAGGTCCTCTTGATGAGTATGATGCCACAATTGGTGCCTGTCCTGTGTATACTGCCTCCCTCCCGTCCAAAATCCTTGCTCTTGCAGAGAAATCAACTGCTCTTCCAGTTCTATCCCTAAAAGTCTTTGAGTTGTAGTACTGCCATAGTTCCTACGGACAAAATTCAATGATGCTAGTTCGTGTAGAATCTCAAGAATTTGAAGGTGTGTCTTTTTTAGATCAATTGAAAAATAAATAAAATGCAGAGTTTGACATGAGTGGCAGCAGAAAAGATCTGACAACAATAATAACAAACAAGTGCCAGAATTAACCGAGTAATGCATAAATGTAATGCATAGTACCAATAAATGGCATGAGGCCTTTATAAGCAAGAAAAATTAGCAATCAATGAAATAAAAGGATTTAAGAAAATAAATTATGTAAATGTGACATCACTCAAGCCCAACAGGGTTATAACAAGACATACTGTAGAAGCTTGGATGTTGTTTAGGATAATGCCCGGAACTCCTAGGGTCACAGTGGTTCCTTTCGCTTCCTCAGAACCAATATCAGGGTCTATAGTCATAACAAACCCAGCAGCCCCAACACTGTGGACAGTTTCAGCAACTTTAACAATGCTTGCAGAGTCAAACTCAAAATCGAAAGTGTAGGTGCAGATGATAAGCTTCCCATGAACAAGAGATGGAATAAAGGGCTCGGGATTCTGACAGCTCTCAACTTGACCAACAGTTGCATTTTGTTGGCAGACATCAGCTGCAGCAGCCATTGGGAAAAGTTCTTCTCCAGTCGTCGGAGCTGTAAAATATGAAACCAATTAGGAATATAGAGCCAAAGATCTTAAGATTGTCTAGCTAAAATCATAGAAAGGTATATAGGATGAAGTTAAGAGTTTTATTTACGTGTTAGGCCCATGCCAGATAAGTTCTGTCCATTGCCTAACATAATTGAACCATTGTACTTTCGATCAATAATACAGGAAGCAACTGTAGTAATCCACGGGCTGAAAGAAAGAATTGAACTTGAAGAAGGACCACCGTTTCCCGCAGCTTGAATCACAACTACTCCAGCTTTTGTAGCAAATAATAACTCCATTTCTAAAACGTTAAGGAATGCAGAAGGCCCAGGTGGGACGCTAGATGGTCCTATAGAGAGGCTTAGTATGTCAACTCCATCTTCCACAGCCTGGGCAGGAATGAAGATCAATTCAAGTGAGATTGGCATTCAATTTTTTGAGACAGACACAGAGGCTTATGCAAGACGATCTCGTGGGGCTTTTTGTGCGACATATGTGCACATAGGTCACCTAGCGGATCCTTTCATTTACATCTTATCTAGACCTTGTTTGAGACGATCTCATCCAAGACCTATTGAGACACACATATTGCATTGTATCTATTTTGTTTATCTCCGTTCTATGTTTTTCTTTTGGGGACAGGCAAGGGAAAAAGGGGGGGGGGGAATCTCAACCCATTTAGTTATGAAACCTGATCAACAGCGGCTACGACATCTGACATATACCCTCCAAATGCATAAAGTGCCTTGTAGACAGCAATCCTAATAAAAAAGCACAGTGTATTAGCAACTTCTAAAGCAGTGAACAACTCTTAATACAACAATTCTCTGGAGGAAAAAATTCATCAATAACACTAATATCAACCTCAAAATGTGTTAAATATCTCACCGAGCTCCTGGAGCCATGCCGCTTGCATACCCATAGTTGAAGCCATTGACTATCACAGGTACTCCATGGTTTCCAGCAGCCGTTGAAGCTGTATGGCTATTAGATATCACCATTTTGACACCAAAAGGCACAACAGTAAGTTGATTTGTATTACCATATAGGAGGATAGATAACTCAATGCTATATGGGTTTATTGTTAAAATGCAATTGGACGATGACATAAGGCCCAACACGATCCTAAAATTACCACTTAAGTTCAAAAGATACTGGCATGTTGGTGTAATGTGACTTGCCTTCCATGACCATCTGCATCATATGGCGAAGCATAATCACGGCTTGCATTAAAATCACCAGCAGCAATTGCTGCGCGAGCAAAATACTGTGCCCCAACTATTTTGCCGTTGCATGCAGTGGGAGGGAACATCTCACCAGTGGAGCATATTCCCTTGAACTTACTAGTAAAACCATTCGTGGCCTTATCAGTGCGGAAAGATGATATACTAGCAAAGCTTGGGTGCCCAGGATTAATCCCTGTGTCAATCACACCTATCACTATCCCTTCCCCGGCAGTTCTTGATCCGCCAAAAGAAGGCCATACACCAGTAGGAATACCCAAGTAATCAGGTGTATGAGTTGTTAGCTTCTCTATCTTCATATCTTCGTGGACAGCTCTAACTGCTGTTGCATTTCGCAAATATGTAACAGCCTGCATGAGCTCTACTGACTGTTAGATCTGCTAAGAATCGATTATATGGATACATCAAATTGGAATAAGAGGGCTCAACTATGATTCCTACAAACCTATAAATCAGACCACATTGCCGGATTTGATTACCTTTTCAGATGTGACATGAACTGCAAATCCATTAAGCAGGTGACTGTAGCTATACAGCTTGGTGTATGAACTTGAACCCAACAGGGATTTTAAAAAGACATCATGCTCTCGTTCGATCATCTCTTTATGTACTCTAATGTCATTGTCATTCCTGCACAAAGTGCTCAATAAGCTAAACTGAGCAAGAGCACTTTGAAATAATGAAAAACATATTTAATAGCAAACAATGGGGAAGGAGAATGGGGAAGGGAGCCAATTAGGGGATGGAGATTGGGGGAATCATTTAAGGATCTCTTGAGTTATGACTTTGTCACCTTGAGTAGCCCTGAGTACTTCTCTTTGAGACAAAGGAATCAGCCTCCATGAGAACCATGAATACTTTGGCATGCACGATGGACAGGTTCCACAAGCAACTGCTACTGATTAAAAAGAAGACAACTAGTTTTAGATGCATTTCACTGTTGATAAGTAATTCCGAAAAGTGATGAGTAATTTATATGAAGAATGGTCCTCCTACGAAGCTAAAGGGAGGGGGGAAAAATTTCTTCCCTAAGTAGAAGGCGAGTAAAATCTACTCAAAGGCAAAGACGTAAGACTAATTACAATATTTTTATTTTATAGCTGATATAGGGGATAAATATTTTTGCATCAGAATCACTGATTAGGTAGCAGGGAGGACATGCACACTTGCTTGACATAAACCATCATTCCTGATGCATCTGAATTGCATGCGCCAGAACCATCAATGCATTTTTCATTGGTCAACCACTTCTTTTCTCCCTATTCCATGCCTCTAACCACACGTGGGAATGTGTGTTCACCCATCCTAGAAGGGTGAGCAAGGAGTGTTCATGAGGCTCTTGCTCACCTGTAACCATCTAAAGGTGAGCTTATACATAAAAGACTAGCATTTAAATCAAAAGATGGTTGCATAGCCAATATCAAAGCAATGCCCAAGCTAATTCTCAAACCGTACCCACAACTTCCTCATTTCTTAACCACTCTCTTTTATAGTCCTCCTGTCCTCCCAACAATCCTACCAAATTGCAGAAAACAAACAAAAACATAGAAGAAAATGTGAAAATGCCTCTATACTTTGCAAGCACCATAAAGAATGAAAGAAAACTTAAGGGAAAAGGGGATAACATTACATTGGAATAAGTCCGAGGCATCATCATTCACATATAAACTTGTGCTAAAAACATATAGTGATAAGACATTATGGCATTACAAAATCTGATAGACCTGTCTACATTGCTTATTCAACAATTGAAAATAACAAAAGGGGATATAGAAACACACGAAATGGACCAAAGAAATTAAAGAAGAACCTATTCAGTGCTATGCTCATCTGACTCAAGTACTGGCTTTTCCATGTATTTAATAATATAAGACACATGTAGAGGGAAAACTAAGGAGTAATAGCGTTAGCTGACACAGAAGCATGCAGAATGTATATATGTACAGAAGCTTGCCAATGACAATAAGCCACTAAATGCAAACAAACTTTACGGCTACAATCAGCCTCAAGTTGGATCTCTGCCCAAATGCCAAAGAGAGAAATTAATCTCAATCTCTGTTGTTGACCACATTACCAGCTAGCAATAACACCACTGACATAAACAATGAGTGATCTACCAACTTTCAACTGTGGAATCTCAATGTAATCATCTAATAACACAATTATATCCACAAGTACAGATTCCTCATGATCATTTTAAGTAGGTTGCACAACAGAAGATGATGTTATGGTTGCACGATCCTCCATGCCCAAAAGCAAGCAAATTAGAAACAAGATCAAACAACTTCAGAACTAGTTCATGTGCCGATCATATAAATAATTCAAAATGTAAGATAGCCCCCCAACATAAACTAATTAGAAACAAACCAAATATTGCTTGGGCTTCCTAGTTGCTCTGGATTTTTTAATTTTTCTATAGTTGGCTATTGGCTATCCACATCATATTATCAGTTGTTCATTACCCACCATACATTCCTATGTATGCTCCAATCCACCCAATGGGGCAACTATGAAGCGTTCCCAGCAAATTATCACATGCTCCTACAAGCATGTGCTCCCTCTTGCGACACAGCCACACACACGCGCACGCGCACACACACACACAAACACACACACACACACACACACACATATATATATATGTATATATGTATATGTGTGTGTGTGTGTGTATATATATATATATATTTATATCGGTGTATTTGTCATATAGACTGTCTTGATATATTTTTGTTGATGTGGCTTCTGAGAGTATGCACTCGCAAGAGCGAAATATGAGCTTCAAGCATTGCCAATAACTAACTAGGGTCACAAAAACTGGCAAGCTTTGATAATAACCCTATTTGATAGTGCTAAGTTGATAAGCTATGAAGTAAGTAGGTTAAATGAAGTGCTTCCAATTCCTTGGGCAACTGGGTTTCACTTCAAATCCAACCCAGAATAGCATTATGACATCATTTTTCCTACAAGGTGAATAGTCCTCAAGAATAATATATAGTGTAAACTAATTTCACTTGCTAATGCTTACTAGCAAACAATATCAACTGCAACACTGAAAATTTAGCAGATTAGGCGCATAAGCTGTTCAAACTGACCGATTTGCTTAACGCAGTGGCAAAACCCTCGCAAACAAGACAGGAGATATGTAGATTGCTCGGTATCCATCTTCATCAAAATTACCCTGTTCACAACAAAATTGGGAGATGATGAGGCAGTGGCGAAGCCAGGATTTCAATGAAGGGGTGTCGAAAATAGTGGTGCATACAACATTAGCAATATTCATACAATGAAAATTAAATGACTGTTACATTTTATTTTTGGAACAACGGTGAAGTCAAAATTTGACCTGGCTAGTTACAATTTATTCTATTTATTAAAGTCGTTCTAAAATACAAAAATATTTACATCCCTTAAGTTTAAAGTTTATTACATTTTTAAAGAGAAAATTCGACAATATTTTTGAAAGAGAGACAAATCCATATTTTTAGAAGTGAAAAAAGGGTTTTTACTTTCTATTACTTGCCAATTTAGGGGTTCACCATTTTATTAACACTTAATTAAACGACAATGAATTTTTTAAAGATTTTAGAAATTTCATCTACAATTTGACTCAGTTTTTTATTCCCTTGAAAAACAAGACCAAACATACTTCATATACGAAATATTTTTTAAACTAAAACATAATTTTTTTCATTCTATAGACTAGACCAAACTGCAAATTTTAAAAATAAAATAGGACTACGAGGATATGTGAGTTTGTTTCAATCTTTGAGTGGAAGCACACAAATATAAACTCAAATAAGGGGAATTAAGGATGGGAAAGAATAAAAAAGAAAAACGTTAAAACGTTAAGATGCCAATGATCGAACCCACGACTTCCACTACAGTTTGCAGGAGCCTAACCACACCACCACATGCGTTTTAAATATGTCTTATACATTATATTGTATATATATGATATTCCTGACTGCGCTGTGTAAATAATTTTTCCCTGCGGGGGAGGGGGGTCAGTTGACCCCACTGACCCCACGCTCCCTCCGCCACTTCATGAGCGTGATTATCAACTAAAACATGAAAAAATTGCAAGAATTTCGAATTTCTAGTATACGGAGGTAAAATTGCCGGTGGAACTGGCCGGAAGTACCCGAACAATGACGAGATCATCGTCGAAATTTTGCGAATAAATAAGAAATAAAGAGAAAGGCGACCGTTTCGTTTTTGAATATACATATCACAAGTCCATGCAAAACCGTCTCTTCAGTTTGGTGGTCGTAACATTGTACCTTATGACTACGTTAGAGTAACATCTTTTTTCAAATGAATCTAGAATAAATTTATTGACAATGTCAGAGTATAATTTTATTCCTAAACCTTTAATAATAAAATTAGGCCGTGTTCAGCAATATTATTTTGCATAACGTTTAGTATTTTGATCAGGTCAATACACTAATTAATCAATTTTTAGTGTTCGGTAAACTAGTGTTTTGACTAACATTTCAAATAGCGTCTAGCGTTTTAAGCAGCGTTTTTGAAAAGCTAATAGTATTAACATTTGACATTTAAAAGTAGTATTTTATATTTTTTAGCCAAAAAATATCCTTTAAAATTTTATCTGTAGAAATTATCTATATATTTTTATATCAATTTACATTAATTAGCTAGCATAATAGCCAAATTTACTAAGCACATTAGTTTCAACTACTCATCTAAACAGCTATCCGCTAACAGCTAAACTAGAAACGCTATCCGCTACCTAAACCACTATCCGCTACTTGAACCGCTACTTGAACCGCTACCGAAACAGCTAATTTTGCCGGAGATGGCCTTAGGCTTTTGATTGAGATAGTTCTTGAATATACTATTAGAGTCTTTTTGAGTGAGATGTCTCAAGTTTGAATCTCCACGTCCCTTATATTGATTTATTGCGTAAAGAAAATGTGAGCATTTGCAACATCCACGCTCTATGCCCAAAAAAGGCATTCATACAAGTGAACACCTTAGAGTATAAACCTATTTATAGGCCTTCAACCATAAACTTTAATCACATTGAACTGAATTTTATTTGCTTGGTAGCTAATCAACTTCATTTCGACTCACTGATTGAGCTAAATAATATACTAAAAGGAGATAAACCTTTCACAACTGGATAACGTTGTAATTTACATTGATTATGTAAATCCAATTCAAGAAGTCCAAGCATGTTAAAAAATCTTTGTTGTTGATTAATTGATCAGAGTCTGTCACTTGTTTATATTGCAACAAGGTTATTCACTTATTCATAATATGGTTCTTAAATACGACATTAGAGTCTAACCTATATGAGAGTTTGGATGGAGCTAAAAATTGTATAGATAAAATATATCATGCTTTAAAACCACACGCACAATTTCATAGTGACCACAAAAAGTCGCATGTCAAGTAGCCCTTAAGCATGTATGACCCATCTTTGAAATTATTAGAATGCATATACCATCAATATAGAATTCAAATCAAGTTTCTATTGGTTTTCTTTCTCATTCACCCTATTATATTTACTAAATTTTGGAGAATAAAATTAGACTTTGTTATTTCTATCAATTAATTGATTAATATTTACAGTAAATACACATAACTATTTGCATTTAACAATAATGTTAAAATACAAGCTAACTAAATTAAAAACTTGCCCACGACAATGTAATCAAGTCAGGGTTTTTTTACGATCAATAGTTTGTCAAAAGGCACGGGTACACTAATATAAGGATAAAAATCCCACCTAATAGAAAGTAGTACACTAGCTGGTCAAACAAACTAATAAAAAATATATCAGCACTAGCCTAAACATATTGTTATACCATACACCAAGTCAAGTCACTAGGATTGTAAATCAACTGCACTTACCCACCGCTAGTACAGCACGCAACCTTGCGCTTCATAGTCCAGATGAACTCCTGCAACAGTGACTCATTATAAGAAAATACGTTATTTCTTAAGATTTACCAAGAATAATAAACTAACAGTGACAAAATCCCCAATAAATGAACATGACAACTTAACCTGTAGAATAAGTTCTCCACCATTTTTTTTGCTTACGTTGCATTGATCCAACCAAATTCCTAGGTTCTACCATCCTTCTAAGTATATCCTCCCACCTGACCTGTTACTCAAACCTTGAGCTCTTAAGAACCACTTATTGTCAACACTTAATCATGGCACTTGCTACATTTACTTATAGGCCATCTCCATAATATACTTCTTTGTTCATTCATTTTCTATTGTACTTTTCCGGTGAAAGGAAATGCTATCTTGAGAGGAGAGACACTTATCTTTATTGGGTGTTGGAAACCTCCTAACCATGAGTGACTTGTCTTTCACATTATATCAGCTGCATTGATCATAAGTCACAGCCATGAAGTCAATTGAATGGTCGAGCACAACACTCAAATAATAACTAGTAACACTAGAAACTCCAACATGATAGTGAACCTTCGTATAACTTCAAACTCACTGGAAGCAAGATTACTACAATCGGAATGGACTTTGATCGATTCGGCTTGGAACCAGGCTGCAGTCTGGTTTGACTGTTCGTATTAAACCACTGCAGTCTGGTTTGACTGTTCGTATTAAACCACTGTACTAATTGACTGATCAAGAATTAGTCAAAGATTGGTTAGACCGGATAGTTTTTGCCGATTAAATCAAGTGTCCAAATCGGTTCGCCTGTTTTTTTTTTCTTTTTTTGGATTCAAACATGTTCACGAAAAATGGCATTCCCTAGGCATGAGCAGATTCGAACCACGCTTCAGTCGCTTCTCACATTCAATCAGTGCACTCTTCATTTAATTTAGGAAAATTTACCTAATAGTGTTCTTTCAATTAACACTTTTCAGTTTGTTACGTTCTTAGAGGTGTTGTTTTTGTCTAACATAGTGGGCTCTAATGTCTTTTAACATGGCAACTCAGAGGGAGAGAGGGAAGTTAATGTGCCAAAGTTTCCCATCCCCCATTTCGGTCATTTGTTTTCAAAACTGAATTGAGAGAGGTTAAAGAAGGGGGTGAGGGCGAAGAGAGTGAGAAACCGAGATTGAAAAACCGCCAAATAACGATCAAGGGGAAGGGCCGTGGTTGAAGGGGACGTAGAGGGAGTGGAAGCCATTCATTTCGATAGCGGAGGAGCAATGATGGTCGCGCAATTGTCTGCTTCATGGGTGCTCAGTTGGTGAGGGAGTGACGACTTGCACTGAGTTGTTGTTTAGATCTCAAAGGTAAGGGTTTTATTTGTTTAATTGTGTATAATTTTGGGGGTTGTTGTTGTTATATGTGAAAGAGGATGTTCAATTTCGGTTTGGATTGGTGACTAGTAGGGGAGGAGAGGGATTTCGCTGTGGTTGGAGTAATGAAGAATGGTGTTGTTGGTTTGTAAATGTGAAGGAGTTGGAGCATGGGTTGTCGTTGTAGTAGAGAAGGTGGGCATTTGGGGGGGGGGGACATGCATTATGTTGTCAGTAAGTGGCATAGGTACAGCATCCCCGAATTACATAGTGGATAACCTAGGCTGTAGACTAAATGGATGTCGGTGGTGGTGAGTTAGGGAAGGGGTCAATCAGCTGTAATTTGTGTGAGTAGTTGGTGGTGGTTATTGTCTAGTGTTTCAAGTGTAGGTATGGTGCGGGATGAGAAGAGAGGCGTGAATTGGTATGCCCTAAAATCCCGAAAAATTCATATATGTAATTTGGGATAAGCATTGAGTATGGTTGGTAATAGGTGTGCGTGATGTGAGTTGTAGCAATTGTATATCCCGGGTTGACAGTAATGTGAATTTTGTTGCATATTGAGGGTATCCCAGAAGTGACCATGCTATAATCCTGAATGTCGAGGATGGTGTAGGTTGTGTTCCAAAGATGGCTATGTGAGTAACCCTTAATTTGCATGAGTAACCGAGGGAAATTGTCCTAGAAATGGGGTGGCATGTGAAAAGTGTATTGTACATTAGTATCCCTGTAAATGCAAATGCATATCCCATGTGATAATAGTAGTAACGTGAATTATGTTCCATAATGTGGGTGTCCCAGAAGTGAACATGCTGTAACCCTGGATGTAGAGGACGGTGTAGGTTTTTCAAGTGTTACACAACTGGCTATATATGTGACTAACCCTGAATTTACAAGTGTGTAACCCAGGATAATATCTTTGAAATGTAGCCCCCTCCCAGGGTAAGTGGCATGTGAAATGTTAACTGTACATTAGTATCCCTATAAATGCGAATGCATGTCCCAGGTTAGACTAGTGATAATGTGAATTATGTTGCATAGTGAGGGTGTCCCAGAAATGACAATGCTATAACTGTGGATGTAGAGGATGATGTTTGACTAACCCTTGATTTGCAAGTATGTAATCCAGGCTAATTATCTGGAAATGTAGGCCCCTTCCAGAGTAAGCGGCATGTGAAATGTTTGCTGTGCATTACTATCCCTATAAATGCAAATGCATATCCCAGGTGATAATGTTAGTAATGTGAATTTTGCATAATGTGTGTCCCAGAAGTGACCATGCTGTAAACCTGGATGTAGAGGAAGGTGTAGGTTTTGTAAGTGTTCTATAATTGGCTCTGTATTTCACTAACCCTGAATTTGTAAGTGTGTAACCCAGAATAAGTGTCTGGGAAATGCAGCCCCTTCCCAGGGTAAGTGGCATGTGTGAAATGCTTGTACATTAGTATACCTGTAAATGCAAATGCATATCCTAGGTTAGAATAATAATGTGATTTGTGATGCATGGTGAGGGTGTCCTAGAAGTGGCTATGGTGTAACCCTGGATGTAGAGGGTGTGGGTTATCAAGTGTTCCACAAATGGCTGTAGATGTGACTAAGCCTGAATTTTTAAGTTTGTAACCCAGGATAATTGTCTGGAAAATCCTAGGGTAAGTAGCATGTGAAAGTTTGGTACATTAGTATCCCTATAAACTACATGTCCCATGTTAGAGTAGTAGTAATGTGTCTTGTCTTGCATATTGAGGGTGTTCCAGAGGTGAACATGCTATAACCCTGGATGTTTAAGGTGAAGGTATTCAAGTGGTCCACAAATTGGCTATTTATGTGACTAACCCTGAAGTTAGCACTGTGTAAGGCAGGATATATGTATAGATGGTGTGACTTGAAAATGAGTGTCAGTTTTCTATGGCAAGCACATGTTAACGTGTATGCAATGTGGGTGTGTATGCTTTCATGTTGAGGGTGCAGGAATGACTTGTTGTGATGGTTTCTTACAGGTTCATAATGAAGAGGACTGCTAGAAAACAACCGGGGGGCAGGATCGTTACGTAGCGGAGGTGGTGAACAAGGTTCCTTGATGGATGAGGAGTGGGGAATCTCATCGGGGAGTGAGTATGCACCTTCCGAGACGGGGAGCAGTACGGAGGGCACTGTATCTATGGTGGATGAGAGTTGTGAAGCTGTTGGAGGCTCGAGTAGCGAGGGTGAGGATGCGGAAGAGGTACATACTGATAATGCTAAGGGTAGTGGGAAGGGGAAAAGTCGGAAGAGGAGGAGGGAACCCGCAATGGAGGGTAGGCGGTGGAGGCGGAAGGCAGCTGGAGATGGGTTTATGTTTGATAAGGAGGGAAGGGGTTTGAGGGGCGTAGTTCCAGTTAGTGTAAGGGGAAGGTGTACGCTGGAGAAGATATACAATTCAAGAAGATGCTGGAGCCATACCAGAAGGAAGCGATTGAGAGGACGATATTGAAGCCGATACTGGAGTATCGTCCTTTTTTCATGCAGCGGGAGTTGACAGCGGCACTAGTGAAGGTGTGGGTGCCATGGAGGAAAGCCTTCAGGCTTGCTGGGAGGCTCGTGCCCTTCTCGGTTTATGACGTCGCCCTATTCACAGGTTTACCGGTGACGGGCAAGATAGTAGAGTTTGGTGAAGATGATTTGTCTACGACTGAGCTTGCGAGGATGGTACGCCTGCGCATGGTATAGTATATGACAGAGAAGAGTGACAACCTGAAGAGCGAGAAAGGGAGGAAGAGGCCAGTGTTCAGGAACTACATAAAGGTGATAAAGAAGCTGTTGGATGCCAACAAAGAGCTGGAGAGGCTAGAGCTGTGGCTAAGTCTCTATGCTTAGAGGGTGATGAGTGGGGTTATGTTCCCAAGAACCCCTTACGGAGCTGCATGGTCTGGCAGAAGTACATGGAGGACGTTCGTGAAATGGGTGAATATGCGTGGGTAGAAGCGGTGTGGTGCGTGCTCATTGAAGCTATAGAGGAGATGCAGTAGAAGCTGGAGGGGCCTATTTCCGATGTGCAGATGAATGGATTCTCCCTGCTTATTCAGGTCAGAGTTTAGTAGCGTGAAGCAAGTACGTTAAGTAAGTAGTTGAAATTTGGTTTTGTTTCTCATGGTTTACCGTTTGTAGCACAGGTGTGGTTCTACGAGCACACAACAAGGTTTGCGCAACATGACAAGTGCAGGTTCCCTCGGTTGGCAAGTTGGGATAGCGTCGACCATGGGGAAGGTATGATGCGGTCCAGCTGATAGAAGGAATTAAAGAGTCCGAGGTACGACAAATGCTCCTAGTAGTCACTGGTTGAACTTAATGGTTGAGGGGGAGTAATTGCAAAAGTTTACTTCCGTTGTTATGACTGAAGGTTAACAGCATTATAGGTGATCCCTGTGCTGCACCCTCGGGAGGAGGAGATGCTGCTGCCCACCGTTAGGGCTTTCATGAACACAGATGGTTTCCAAGACTACATCCTTGATGGAGAGGTTAGTGAACTATGATTCAGCATCTACTTCTGTAACTGTATGTGTTGCAGTAGTGGCCTGTTTATGCTTGGATGGTGTGTTCAATACCTTAGGTGAGTAATGTGTGCATACCTAACAGTTGGTTGGTCTTCAATGCAGGGTGTGCTATCATATGAAGAGCGTCTTCAGCGGGCACGTGAGGAGTTACGTGCTGAGAAAGGGAAGCATGTAGATACATTGAGAACATTGGAATTCTGGAAGAGTCGTGCGCACGAGTTGGAGGCTAGGTTGAAGAGGTGCACGGAACCTGATGTGCAGCAAGATACACGGCATCAACCTGGAGGTAATGTCGGGGTAAACGTGCAGAGTGGATTGGAGTGTCTGGCAGGGGCAGTAACTTATGTGGCAGAAGCAAGTGTGCATGAAATCAGTTCAGGTAAGGGTGCGGCTGAGGATGCAACCTGCGAGACAGTAGCGGATATCCCGAGTGCTACAAGTGACGAGCAAAGCACGCAAGAGAGGATGGCAGAAGCTGCTATCCCTGTTGATGGTTGTGATGATGTAGGGAATGCTCCTGACTGTAGTGAGCCGCATGTTCAGCCCTGTGCTGAAGTTGAGGACGCTGGGAAAATTACGAATGACGCGGCAGGCACTCCATGCAGGGAACATGATGTGAGTGCACAGGAGCCTGCAGGAGAACAGCAGTAGCGATGCCGAAGGTTAGGGAGTCTGGTGCGATGCCCGAGCCACATGTTGGGGAGGCAGCGGTGAGTACAGATGGTCCAGGTGCAGCCGTGGTGGACGTGTATGTGGGAGGTGATTCGGCAGCAGGGGAGGGTGAGTGCACGCCACCCGCATCTTCTGCTACATATGAGGAGGACTGTACACATGTCGTGATGGAGGGGGGATACTGCGGCGACGGATGATCTCAGGATGGAGTCCCTGCACCATGCACCACCGACTACAGCAGATACTGCTGCTGTTGATCATAAGGCATGTGTGCAACCCCTGGTGGGTGACTCCGGACACAGGGTGAGTACTCCGGAGCAGGCTAGTGAGATAACCGGGGAGACTGATCGGACAACTCCTGATGCAGACGATGTGGGGTGCAGGGATGATGGTGGTGGCAACAATTCGAACATCGTCACTCGCATGAGGAGAAAGCCTCAGAGTTAAAAACCAACCGCAATTCATGACAGCCCATTCACTGGCCCAACTCATCTCCCGGGTGCTCAGAAGAGCAAGAAGGAGATGAAGGACGGTGTCACGAGTGCGGACGAGCCACCTGCTGTTGATGACCCCTCTGAGGGAAGCGTGGACCCACCTATTCTTGACGTGCAACCCCTTTCAGTGGAAGGGTTAGGCATCGGCCCCAGTGTAGAGAAGTTGAACAAGATGAAGTTGACGAAAGAGGTATTGATCAAGTTCGCGTGCATGTGATTCGTTGTCTGTGTACTTGAAATGCGTCACTCATGGTTGCGTATTATGCAGGTGTTGGCAGGTTATACTTCCGCGCCCTTGTCAGCAAGGGAGATGGAGTTAGTGACTAAGGTGATGAGTAGGTTGAAGGGCGTACGCCTCAACGCCAGACAGTGGTAAGTACATGGGAGGCGAGGTTGTAGTGTTCTGTACGTAACAGTGTTTCTTTGCGATTGATATGTGCGCTGACATTGACGGACAGAGAGGAGGACATCCCCAAGTGTCTGCTAAAGCTCGTGCCGGCAAGTTGGTTACGGGGCCTCATCCACGTGGTTCCAACGGGGAGAGCTGGGGAGCCAAGTACTGTATTGGAAACCTTGCGATAGACTTGTTCACCGAGCTCCTGCATAGGCGGCAGTGGACCTATCCCAACTTGTGCTAGATGTCGGTATTTTTAAAGCACCACACGAGTGTACGAAGCCGTGAATATGGACATCTACTCAAAACCAACCTTGTGCATATGTGCAGTGAATGTCACTAACTCTTGTGTGTATGTCGTAGGTGACCTTGCACAACAAGAGGTGTATCTCGGGCGTCATATAGGATACCTTGAAAGCCACCCCTTAGCCGGACGTGCTATGTAAGACAGCACCAACGTCTTTCATTGGAAACACATTTACGGAATTCTGTAATTAACATCTTCGGACATGCTACTGAGTGCAGGTGTTCATGCCCCTGCTTGATACAACTAACGGGGACTAGTTCCTGCTTGTTGCGGACTTACGAGAGTGTTCCTTTCTTGTGTACGATTCGCTGCCCAGTCCAGCAACCAAGACCAGGCGGGAACTAGTCGATAGCGCGGTGAGTCGTTTATCTGTGTTGTGGTTCGTGCTTCATCTTTGTGTTCCATTTCAACCCCCGTGGTTCGGTGCTTGTGCACTACGTCTCTTACGTTGTTCACAATGTTTGCATGTGTGAAGAGGATTGCTTTCGTCCTTGCGTTCCTCTGCTCTAGCACATATGCTGACGTAGGCCACTGGGAGGTTCTCACACCTAAATGCCCAGAATAAAGGAAGTATGTGTAATAATCTCCCATGACAACCACACCGTGTACGCATGATCTTATTCAACCCGGTTAGTAACTTTACTGTTTGTTTGTTTGGACAGTAGACATGATTGCGGGGTGTTTGTCATGGCTTTCATGAAGTTGTTGTCCCTTAAAGCGAATGGGTTCGAGTTCGACCAAGATTGTGTGCTGCATTACAGGGACAAGTGCTTGCTTAGCTTTTTGTAGGGCTGGGAATTTCATTTCCTACAACATCTAACAGGTTTGTCTCCTACTTATCCAATCTTGTGATATATGCAAAGTTGGGCACGTTATTCGTTGATGGTTGCATTTGAACTGCAGGTTTGCCTCCCCCCTAGTGGTTGCCACCGTATGCATCGGCACCAGGTCTGTGGCGTACCCTTGGTGACATAGTTCAGTTATGGTTGGTCATTTCTTAGTATTTGTTGTCTATTTTTTCACATCAGTCACTTCCTTTATTCAGCTGTGGAGTTTTGTACGTTGCTGGGTTGTGTGGAGGTATTCATATCAGTGGGTGAGTGACCCACTGGATCTGGCCTGTTTCAGTTATATAGCTCCATTTTATCTGCGTATGTATAACCTAGGTTAGTCAGTTCCCAGGACCGGGTTACATGCAGAAGTTACATTGTACATTATTCACCCATGGTTGTTGCTCATGTACATCCTGGGATATGCAGTTCATGTTGTTGGGCTAATGAGAAACTGCATCGTATCCTGCATCCTGTGTATTGAGTAACCTTGGTTGTTAACCAAAAATATTTGGGATATTGACACCGTGTTTCACAAATCCATCGGAAGAGCATCTTCTCTACTGTAGTTGGTGAAAAACTTTTGTTTACCCAATCCAAGCCACTTACAGGGATTGCAATTTAGTGTACGTTTCTGCATTTCTTATGTGCATTAGCTTGGTTAGTCACATTGGGGATTTGAGGATATTGCCACCTGCTTAGGTGTGGGGGTTATGCAGCACATATCCTGACCTACCTGTACAGACATCACGGGTTTGGTAGCTCTGTTTAGGGATACTAAACTGGTGCACGTCCATCATCCCGTTATTATGACATACACGACCCAGTTTAGTCTCCCATATTATGTGGGTTACATACATGTTTGACGTATATGGAGCACAGGTGGTTGTATCCACAACCTGGGTTGCTGACATTTGTTGTCTGGGATGCTTATGTGGTTGAACGAAGTTGTTCTCTTATTGTGAATTCCACATCCTGGGTTAGTGTTCTTTGTATGGTAGGATACTGATTACATGCACAACACTCTTGTTATCAATACTCCCACATCCTGGGTTAGTCTCCGTTATGATCTGGGTTACTGACATGTTCGACGGGGTAGGTTAGGATGTGGGATTTGTACTTGTTGCAGGGAAATGGTCCTGTTATTCTCATACCCACATACAGACACCATTGCATTCCAATAGATAACCTGTCTTGTACACATACAACACATGGGGATGCTTACAAGGAACTCTGCACATGCATAGCAGGTGGGGGACTACTACATACCCACTCATACATACCATTGTATAAGGTGGATGTACAAAAAGATGAAGTTGAGGATAGAAGTTGTCACATACTGGAAGTTTGCGCTTAAGTGGTGCACTAATCTTCCAGCATGCGATACAAAACATCCTGGGATATGCACCCGGGGAGTACAACAATATGAACATATCTCCAATGGCTCACGTTGACGTAGTGACGAACCCAAATAAGTGTACCCCATTACCCGGGGAATGAGATTATATGAGGACAGCTGTGAATATCATCACGTACGCGATAACCGCGGTGACGCATACACACAAGCTCATTAGTTGACCTCTAATGCCATCGTTGATGAGTACTTCCACGCCCATTTCGGCGTCCATGTACCGGCGGAGAGTAGTTGTGGCAGTCAACAAATCAGCACGCAACGATCGGTTCCCCGCTTGAAGATTTCTGACAGATATCTTGTCAGCCCGGGTTAGGCGATCATCGACCCACTGAAAGTGCTTGCACTTTCTCTACATCACATGGAAAGCGCACACGTAACTACAAATGACAACGCATGTGTGGACGTAATAACAGACACAACCGTACGGAATTTTGTGGATGGATTCAGTACCTTGTGGCACACCGAGTGCCTCCGATATTTGTCGCCCTGAGCGGGGATGATGTCAGCAGGCCGATCTTAGTCGCAATAAATGACCAATTCAGTGTCTTGGTCGGAAGCCATTCTCATTAGTACGTGTCAGTAGGTTGGTTGTGTTTGTAATTGTGGCTCGTATGGGTTGGGTGTACCAACCACTCTGGGGAATGTTTAACTGGGGGGGATTTTTGCTGCATTGAATTGGGTTTGAGGAGTTGGTGGCCATTAAATAGGGAAATTATGATTGACCCAGAGTGGGTCAGTTGATGATGGAAATGTTTTGGCCGAGAATTTTTCCCTCCAAAATGGGAGTGGCTATCCCGCCTTTCCCACATCATGATTAGTGTTGGGGGGCCCCTCTTTTTTGGTTGACATCAGACATCTAATCCCCAACCATGAAGTGGGGACCTCCCCAAAACGTGGCTCCACCTAACACCACATCCATCACAATCAAGTGCACACTAACTATGCACATGTTTTGCCAACAAAGTTGGGTTAGTCAATTTCCACACAATTGTTGTTGTTTTATTGTTGGTTAAGTAGACCCCAGTAACGTGTAACTTGAGGTGGGACTCAATTAACGCCACTGTGGACAAAGTAACCAACATAGCAGTTCACATATCATAACTTTGAGGACAATCTTGCAAGTTTGCCAACGCACACCTTAGATACAATAAATACACATTTTGTACATACAACATACCAGATTTGACCATTACATTTCATAGAACAACCCGAGATTATTATCCACATGTGACATATTGGTCACGTTGCGATCCCTAAAAATGACCAGAATGGCACAAGTTACGCTGACAAAAATTAGCACTGCATTTCTTCCATGTACATGGTTTGGTTTGGCAGGTCGCGATTGCAAAAAATGAAAAGAACCCCCATTTCCCCACTTTAGCCCATACACATAACTCGGGTTAACAACAGCGAACGCCATCCCCAAAAAATAGGCAAACTTCCATTCACCGCCTACGATCCGTTCACGCCTACATCCAACGGATGCAGAACGCAAGCAGGATTGCGATTGCGGCCACAGCAACTCCGAGCAACTTTCGCAGCGTGTCAACTTCTGCCCGGCGTTCAGCATCCATGCGCATGTCCTCTTCCCTACTCCAGAGCTGGGTACTGCAGTCATCTAGAACTCAGTCCCTCTCCAGCGCACTCTCATGCAGAAGGTTGTCGATCACCTCCTTTGCCCGTTTCGGAAAGTCCGGATCAATCAAACAAAAGTAGTCACAGGCGACTTCGTCCTGCACCCAACCGCAGGCATTACACAACGGCCACAAAGTCAGAACCTTAGGGTGGACAGAGTTCGGCAAGTGGTAATGAACTACAGCTGTATGGAAAATGTCGAGGACGACTTACCCTTTTCTGACAGTGGGCATACCATCGCCGATATGGACCGTCACCTTCGAATATGTCCGCATCCAGCCCACATTTGCATGTGTACGTCTCCATTGCACTACAATCGCATGTGAACTCTGATTCTGAGCTGTCACTTAGGGAAGCCAGGTTTATTGGTTTGGCAAACACAGTGGCAACTTACTTATGGGTTGTACCTCAACCCCTCAATTTAATACAGTCGTTGAGGACAAGTTCCCATTCCAGCTTTATATATCAATGTCTACCCCCTACATTATATCCTTCACCCAGAAAAATAGCACATGGGTACATGGCATTCAATGTATGTGGTTGGATTGCTTTTACTTTACTGCTACTGCATTACACTTGCCTGTGACATATTCTGCTCACTTAATACAACCCCTCCCTTTCATTTATGATGGTTGGTTGCAATAGTGATGTGTGACGTGCAACTCCATTGGCCTCTGTAAACCACCACCACCCATATCCCACGTTTACAACATATATAACCTGGGATGCATATTATGAGTTTCCAGTATGCCCTTCACATATATTGTGTGCGACGGAAATGCATTAACTTCGTGGCTGGGGATACATTGAGAGTCTGCATTTTAAATATCCCGGGATAGTCCCCCAATTGTCGGGGCTATGGACGTGTTTCGAACATCGCAAATTCAATCCATACATGATAAACATTATATTATCTGTTCCAGAAGTTGTTACATATATTGGGGAGAACGCTGCCCTCCACCGGTGTTTTTAATGGAGTTACGATACTTCCTACTGCAACTCGGACGTGCGAAAGTTCTGAAATGGCTATGTCCTATGTCTGATGTGACGAGCACTTACAAACGGGAATGAACACCGCCGTCGACGTCATCGTAGTGGCCATCTACTACTATCCATGGATGCCCTCATAACGGTTTCGACGTCGGTTACATGCGGGGTGCTTACACTAAGCCCTGCATAACAAAGATTATGAAGTTATAATGTACCTATATCAACATCTTACTAAATGGACATAATTCCAAACTGAGTCTCAGATGCTTCACTAGGGTACGTACCTTCACAATACAAGACATGTCCGTGTCATGCCCAGTGAAACCAGACACTTCCACTTTGGAGCTGTCCTAGAGGATGGCGATCCCCCAACAAAACCTAGGGGCTCCCTGTAGTTGTAGTTGAGGTTGTGCACCTCATCCAGGAGCCTTTGCGCATTACGACTACCAACACGTGTGTCTGTAAGTACCACCACATATGCCCCTATAATTGACATCATAGTGAATAGGTTGGGTCGGAAGGAAGCTCGCGCGAGCCCTCTGCAGTTCCATATGTAAATGTGTACCTTCTTACATGTCACCGGTGGTACGGTTGATGTGAAACCGCGGTGGTGTGCACTGCGCGCGTTCGACAATTCATTTTAACTCATTCAGGGTGGTCAACCTAATGGTCAACTTCGCTGCTTTTCGGCTGGGTGGGAGGGTGAACAACTACGTGACATCCGTCCAGCCCCCATAATGGACGGTGTTGACAACCGATGTGATTTCATTCGAAGTTGTGGAATGAACGCCGGGGATGGCGTCGGGTCGATGTCATACGCCTGCAGCACTTGATCTTCTTCACAAATATGCTCTACACGTAAGCAACGACGTCCATCTGCCCACAGTTGTTCTTTCCACTCCTATGGCCAGTTTGGATCAAGCTCTCAGATGAGGGGGACTTGTCCGGGGAGAAGTCGACCCGAGGGTAGCAAACACTGTAGGTTCCGCAACTTCTTTCGCTCTGATAGATTGAGATCATCCCACAACCGCACAGGGAAGTCCATGAAGGTCTGGAGGGAGATGTTGTCAAGGGGACAGAAGTGACCCCCTTGAACCCTCCCAAGGGTTGGTAGGGATTGATGAGAAATGTTATGGTTAGGCATATTGATGTGGAGATAATGGTTACGAACGATTGCGTATATTGTGTGTCACCGGTGTGGGTGTTGTAATGTGACATATTCAGGCCTTATGTAGAGGTAGATGTCATAAATGATTTCACCTACCTACACCCACCCCCACCTAACTTTCCACAACTTCACATTCCCACTGACCACATTAATTGCCCTCCCACCGTATGCGATAACCGCAGCAGTGCACACCCACCAATTTGTATACATATCCTGGGATATGTATTTAAACTGGCCAGTTTGCATACCCCGCTTAACCCGATACAATCCCGGGATATTCATATCAACATCTTAATTCAAAGCCCCCATGTACCAGGGGAAAAACAAAGGGAAAACGACAAACCACAATACACTGGTGATGTAAATTACACGAGAGGTTGTTGTTTATGCCCATGAACGGTTTGCAACCCACATGTTCCTACACTGCCAGTACGCAGGGGAAATGAAACTCATAACACCCCGACTACATTCATATGAATCTGTCATTTACATACCATCCCATCTGTGACCTAAACACGAACACCTGTACCACCACATGGCATTGCCAAATAATTAGTTACCATTACTGCTTATGTACATTAACAGGCCCAAGGCGGCCAACTATGTTGCCAACCCACATAAGTGGCATAACTATCCCGGGATATGAGCAAGAAAATGACTTGTTACCTACATGTTATGCGTCCTGCACGTAGTTCCCTTCAAACAAATCCTCCACGGCACGATAACAGTTGTCACATGTACATTGAAATTTGCGCGCGGATTCCTGCATGTGTTTTTGTAGTGTCCCACCTCTCCGCATTTTGAGTATTTCTGGAGCTGGATGCCTTGCCTTTGAGATTTAATTCGCCTCTTCCGTAGCCTGCCCTGCTGACATGGGTTCAATGGCGGAAGGATTCCTCGGTTATATCCGTCATTCAATGCTTCCCTACTTACAACCACACCCGTAGCATTATCCGCGGTTGCAGAATCATGCGTCTTCATTGGATGTATGTTGTTCATATAAATCATACTCTGACTGCCCCCTTGTAACAGTCGCTCACATAGTCATACACCCACAGCTTCTGCTTGTCAATGACTGTCATTCCATGTGCACACGACAGGCCCTTCAACTGCCACTACTTGCAGCTACATTTCCTTTCTGCTAGGTTCACTACTAGGCTACGATTGTTCATTAGGAGCACACCATACTTTCCAAGGGCTGTGTTAAATAGCTTCACATCTGCTACGGAACCAATGTTGGCCAGTGTCTTCCTCAGCTTCTTCTCAACTCTGTCGCCTACACCATTCTTCCACTTCTAGAGCTCCGCCTTCCGCTTATCCACTTTCAAACCGAGCTTCTGTATATGGCCACTAACAAGCCACGAGATTAACATATGCCTCAATGAACACATCCAGCTGTTCCAGCTCTCCACATCATTGTTATTCAACCTACCCCACCTTTTCTTTGTGAATTTTGACTACGCCCACCTTTCGGGCTCATTACGCTTCACCCAAGCTGCCAACTGCGGCTTGTATTTCCTCAACTCCTCCACTGCAACTCCATACTCAACCCTCGTTGGGGAGTACGTGATGCGGTTGAACACCTCCTTCAATATGTCCGTCGATCCCTGTCGTCGGATCCCTACCTTCCCCGCGTACGTCAGAAAGTTCTCCCGCACGTGCCGCAAACAGTAGCTGTGGTTCTCAATCCCAAACACCCTCGGCACCGCAGACTGCAACCCCTGATTCCTATCGCTCATGATCACAGGTTGCATTCCGCCCAGACATTTACGTAGTACAGTCAAAAACCATAACCACTCATCAACATTCTCCGCAGACACAACTACATATGCAATGTTGAACAAGTGATCATCCACATCAAGTGTAACTGCTGACAGTATAGCCCCCTCATACGGCCCACTCAAATGAGCTCCATCTACAAACAATATCTTCATACACCCAAGTATGAAACCATTCAATGATACACCGTATGCAACAAACATACGCTTGAACCTGGACCCCTGTAGCTCATAGAATGCTCTTGACTCAGGATTTGCGCTTACAATAGCTGCACACATCCAGGGCAACACCTTGTAATGGTCCTCCGGTCTTCCGTTTGCTAGCAGCCAAACATACTCACGGGCCCTCCAACACTGCATATATGACACCTTCATTCCCATCTCCAGCTGCAAATCCTTCAATATCTCAGGGGGTGTGTAACTATCACTTAATCAAACCTTCCCTTCAATAAGAGTACCAAGTAGACTCGCTCGCATTCGTCTTGTCCCCCACTTCCCCATTTAGCACTCATCTCCCATGCTGTGCACGTGCCCTGGTTCAAACTCCTTCACATACATTCCACCTCTTTTTAGGTGACCCCTCACACAGATGTAAAACCCACACCCTTCTGCAGTGCAGTTCACAGCAATTCGTTGCCGATAATTTCGTACATACTTATACTCAAATCGGTTCGCTATCGCATACTTCCAAATACTTATCTTCACCTCACTCGCATAAGCAAACACCTAACCCTTTACTTTGATTTCATTCTTCCATATCAGCATCCTCTTTTGGTATGCCTCCGCTTGCACCCTTGATGTTAGACACACTACACCATCCCCTGCTTCAACGTCGTCAGAGTCGGAGCTCGAATCACCAGATTCATCCTCAGGTATATCAAATGATACACAACTCCTTATTACCTTCGTACGTTCCTCCACTACAGCTGCCTCATCAACTTCCTCTCCTTCTCTTGTATTTCCTTCTGTAGCTTCCCTGCATATTATACATCAACTCACACATCATCAGTCATTATTTGTAAGTACTATAAAATAGGACCCATACCCACTTTCTTGTTGGTATCAACGATTCTTACCTTACAACGTGGTCTGCAACCCCTCCCCGTTCACCCCGCCGCAACATCACCAGCACTGACTGTTGGTCCACCCCTCCCACCATCTCTACAGCCACCCCCCCTTCACTGCCCTTTGCACGCTTCATTTTCATGTACCTATCCCACACACGGACCCTCACTCCCTGCCACATACAGGTAAGTGTACTCATCGTTCCCCTTCATCAACTTCTTAACATCACCATCTCGTCCCAGTGGCAACAACTCAAATCGATTACACTTCAAGCTATACCACATTCACCTACCTTGTACACCCTCCCCCATTGCCTCCTCCACTAATCGCAACAATTCAAGCACACCTATGTTCTCCTTCACCCACACACAGTCCTTCCTCCCCCTGGTAACATAACTTTTCCCCCAGACCTTCCTCTAACAACCCTCCCCAGCATATATACAACTTCCTCTCCCTGCCATAACCACCTCCTCCAACGGCATTTCCACCTTCCATTGTGTTGTACACTAACGATCACCTGCAAACACACGCACACTTGTCAGCAACAGCTCCACACACAAGGTATATACGACATTCAGACCCCAAAATATCTCATCACAACTTCGCATATGCTACTAACTTGCGTTCCAATAAATTATCAAACTCAAGTCCCCATTCAACCCAGCACATGAGACTGTCTTCCCTACATATGTCCTGTCAACAGTTCCTTATCCATTGTTCCCCCCAACAGGTAACCCAGGTTATTCATGACCGATACCCGGGTTATCCACCAGTATGTTATCCTTTAATCAGTACGCAATTACGGTTCACTGATGCAAATGAAGACACACACCCTCACCCACTTAACTACACCTGCCCACCTCAATTACAAGCATTCTACACATCTATTACTGCAGACCAGCACTCCAAACATATTCATACACAACTTCTGCAGCGGTTAACCCGGGTTACTCAATACGTATTATCGGGTTCATCACTCTTACTTTCTGGAATATTGCGCATTTATGGGGTTATTTATCAAATGTCAACTAAACTAGGCGTACTATAATTGTTAACCCGGGTTATTCAATACACATATTCGGGATAACCACTACAGAGCATCATACATTCAGCACCACGAGCACACGACAATTGCATACATCAATTTAGTCCAAGCCCTAACTACCCAAACGTACATAAACCCCACCTCCCCAACGTCATCACCCAAACCCTAAATCCTCTTCAAATGCACAGCAACAGAACTGCCCCTCCCCTAATTTCGACATCCCCAATTGCAAGTATAAACTAACGCATGCAAGTTACATAACTGATTAACTCACTAACCTGTGTTCAGTGCAGGCAATAAGTCATCCACAGTTCCTCACCAACACCACATGCACAGTGCTCCACTGCCTCAAGCCCTTCACTCTCTTTCGATCCTTCAGAAAAATGAGTTTACAATTTGTCAAGCTCCTTTCTCTACCTTCAGTTTACATCCCACCCATACCTACCTCTTCCTCCACCATTGATGACTTGGACAAGCTCAGAGAATTGGTGAATCTCCTTTGTGGGTGTCTTCTACAGCAAGCTCTGAAATTCCATCTCTTTCTTTAGCTTACTTTTCCCCCTTTTGCAAAGACTCATTAAGGGCCTTACCGTCATTACACACAGATAAGAAATGACCTCCTCAAAAGATGTGTTAGACAAAAATAACACCTCTAAAAAGTATTAATTGAAACAACACTATTAGGTAAATGTTCCTTTAATTTAACCACCTAAGCAATCACACATTTTTGCCCATTACCCACTTTATTTCTTTATTACTATAGAATAATGGATTCTGCATTGTCTTTGACCGAGAAGATTTGTTCAACTACTTTTTCTTTTTTATTTTTTAAAATTCTTCCATCGTGACACTTTATATAATGAATTGATTACATATTATCAATCCAAAATAGATTGTGTGTGTATTTTCTTATTAATTTATTTTCTAAATTAAATAATAATATTTTATAAGTTGTAGAAAAATATTTTAAAACTTATTTAAAAAAAAAACTACTACATTTTCAAAGTTAATACTTTGTGTTTATTAGTCTAAAAGTTAATAATTTAAGAATTTAGTATACAAATATTTAAAAATAATTGTTAATTTGAATAATTCAAAACCCTCATCTAGTCCGGTCTGACTTATCCGCCCAACCCGACCAATGACCGCTAGCTTCGCCGATTCACTTATCAATCCAGTTTTGACAACCTTGACTGGAAATATGGCTAGCTGGACCCCTTTAACTTTGCAGAGTATTTTGCATTTTCCAGACAATTGCCAACAAAGGCAGAACCAACATCACTGAGATCTCTAAAATAAGTAGCAAAAGCATCAATGACAAAACTAGGACATGCTACTTTATTGCTTTAACTAACCATTACGTTGCAACACTTGCTCTTTGAATATCCTTCAAAGCTATTACAGAACCTAAACCATGCCATACTCACCCACTTTGACAATTAGAATGAAAATGATTTTGACAATCTATAGACACAAATTCAATCCATAATAATCAACATCTAGTATTTTTTACGGTAGACTATCTCCAATAAAAGAATTCACCTATCCATAGAACAATCAAAGAATCACAAGAAGGAGACAAGAATCTACCGATATCTATTCTTCTTTGACTCTCCAACAAAATATTTACTTTTGTATTCCACAACTTGAAATTAAACATTTTTTTCTTTCGGTTGAACAAATATACACGACATGATTTGTAAGCAAGCTCACCTTAAACCAGTGAATAAAGTATAGTGAAGCTTCCGAGCAAACTCCTAGCCATTGATTCTTGCACAACCTTTAGGTTCACTACAATGTCGTTGCTTCTGTGCTCAACCAACTTCTTGGATTTAGATATGTCTTCGAAGAAACTAGTGACGATAAGTTAAAAGAGTGGACTTACATCTGCTAGTCTTTGAAGCTGTCTGGATGGTGCACTGCTAATATGTAGAAAAGGCAACCCGTGCAGATCGCATCATGTGGAAGGCCCTTTCGACGATCAAGTCATCATGCATTGCAAATGGGATCACTAAAGACAATAACGTTGAGGGAAGAAGGGAAAGGGAGTCTAACAATGGTATTGAATAAGAAAGGCAATGTGATCCAACAATACTGGCAGTCTAACATGTGGCATTATGTGTATGAGATGACAAGGTCACTATTTATTATGGTAGTACATGAGAGGAAAAATGGTAATTTTTGTTGTATTTCTCATTTTTCAAGTGTCGATGGGCTTTTTTGGCAAAGATATGTGGGGCTTTTTAGGGTTGGCTTACTTCATTCATAATTTCTGCCACCTGATTTACTGTCATGTTGTACTTATATTTATATATTTAATGCCACCTGATTTATGAGTACTTCTTAGTTCAATTTCCTGCTGCTTATCCTTAGTTTTGCTTCATAAAATGTTTTTACAGAATCCTTCTTCTATAAAATGTTTTCACAAAATCTTCATTTGTGAGTATCTTGGAATCAACCTCTCTATATGCAGAGATGCCGGTTGAGGTGAGATTGTCTATATCTGAATATCCCCAAACCCCGCAAAAACGGAACCTGCACTGAGAGGCGGTGGTGGTATTGTTGTTACTTCAGCCATAATGCTAAAGTGACAGATGATGTGGCAAGAATCATGTATTTTGCCATATCAATATTCTTGCTTCTTCTTGCTGGCGACTAGTCCATAGCCTAGCGCGACCTTTTTTTAAGATTAGGCAGTTAGGCTGTCAGAGCTCTAGCCTCTAGAGGAGAAGACGAAGAGTTCCAGTGACTGAAACCATCCACAGGAGAAGCCTCTTTCTAACTCGTTTTCTCTCACCCTAGGGCTAGTTGGCAGGAACTAGTGATTAGTTGAGTCCAACGTACGTGCGATTATGTCAACTGTTTCTATCTATGGTTGATCCTTTTGATCAAGTAGTGTTCAATGGAATAATAGAACATTGAGGACTAACATGAGCAAATTATTGCGACTAATAATTGAGAGTGACTGAGTACTATTGTGATATACTTATGTGATAAATCTAATCACAAGAGGAAAAAATTGATTATATAGCAAAGGTAATAACCCAAGTGTGTTGTTACCAGTAAGGATATATAGTGTAAGCAGCTATTGGCTAGGTGCGACTTGAGAGGGTCCCAATGTATTAGTGCTCTCTAAATTTAGATTAACCCTAGTTATAGCGTGGATCGTTTAAACTTTTTTTCTTTCTCTCTCTCTTTTTAAACAATATTTTGGGATCGCCTGGAGTTTTTTTTTCCCTCTTTTTTTTAATAATGTGGTAATATTGAATTCAGAGGGCAAAAAAATCCTTACTAGTTTTACAAGGCTAACAATCCATAGATTAGGTAGTTGATTGATTTTCGAGCAAATGATTAGCTTTTGAGGGATCCATCAACCTGCCTACCTATATTCGGCAATTAGCTTTTGAGGAACAATACATAGATTAAGCAGTTGACTGATTTTTGATCAGACAATTAGCTTTTGAGGCGCCCATCAAATTGTCCTCTCATAATCGACGATAAACGACGAACTTGACATATATATTTTGCAAAAGATAGTGCATTCCTAAGAGCTTGTACTCTCATTTAACACATATATCTATTTTTCTTAGATGTATTTGTCATATGGACTAGTTCAGTACTTTTTTGTTGGTGGAGGGCATGCCCGATCAAGAATATAATATAAGCTTTGTTGCTTTGTCTTCAACAACAACCCAAAAAAAGAGAAAAGTTTTTTATTTGGATGGAAAAAAAAGAGAGAGGGGCTTTTTTTTTATGCATATATTTTACACACATACATAACTTAGATAGTTTCCAATCAGAGTTTCAAAATTTGGAACTTCATCATACCACATGAGCAAAAGTTCCACATTTTGGACTTTCATTCCTTCACTTTTGCAACGTGGAACTCAAATTTAGTTCACATAATAAAAAATACTTGTCATAGATCAACCGTATAACACATAGCCTTTTTTAATCACCTAAAAAATGTGTTTACCCCCCCCAAAAATGGAAAATGCAAAAAGCCACCAAAGGCCCAGTTCCTACCAGCGTGCAATTCTATCCGGCCATGAGGACACTTGACATGCTAGGCTCCATGCGTGGAACACATTCCACGCATTAGGATGCTCTCATGTAGAGTCAAGCCATGATCTTGCCTTTGAAAACTAATAATTTTACCACTAAAGAAACCACCTCGAAAGGGCTACAATTTATATTGTAAAGCACGAGTTTATGGACCCGGGCACATCGACGTTGGCAACTTGGCATAAACTATTAAACATGACAGTTTGTGCTTTTCTCTGGACGATAAGTATTTCAATGTCATCTGTGCTGTATTTCAATTTGAATTTGCCTTCTATCTAATTCTGATATTCAGATTTGAGTTTTCCTTTCTATTTTAGTCGATTTAGTTCATGTTTATCATATTTTTCCATCAATGTTGATTTTTTTAGGTATGATATATTCGTATTTGCTTCTTATTGGGATTTGTTCTCATCATCACCTTCTTGTTCATTCTTGTTGTAATGATTGTTTAGTTTCTTTTTGTAATAAAAAAAAAGTTAGGGTTATTTGAGATGAATTGTTGTGGAATGAAGGTTTGTGACGAGGAAGGTTGAGCTTGCTCAAGATAATTGTTTGAGCGTCCAATTTTGTGTTAGTGTTGTTGACTATGGGTTTATGGAGTGTCTAGGATTGTAGTTAAGATTAATAAGTATTGAGCCCCGTGGCGCTGCGCATTATGGGTTACGAACTTGAGCATTAAAGGTTACCAACTTGAGCATTATGGGTTTCGGACCTAAACATTCAAGGTTAAGGAGTCCTATAACATTTCAGGTTGGAATATCAAGCATTATGTGTCAGGTTAGAATAGCGAGCATTGTGTGTTATTGTGTTAAGCATTCAATTTCAGAGTTAAGTGTTTCAATTTATTGTGTCGAGCATAGTAACATTGTTTACATATGGTTGAACACTTAGGTTTAGAAAGTTGAGCATTCAGGACTAAGTGTTGATATTTTTGAGTGAGAAGCTCAGCATTGCGATTTAGCGTTATGAGCATTTTTAAGCATTATAGTTCTTTCAATGCTTGGTTAAGCCTTAAAGCTGAACGCTAACCTGAATAACTCCAATTTTGGTACTTGAATGTTTGGTTTGATGATTTTATTGATTGGAGAAAGTATAACAGTGGTTTCGCAGGAAAAATCAAGGGAATTTGTATGCATATAGGTGATTTGCGTATGCACATATAATATGTGACTTGATTAGATATTACGTGTGAGTCGAAACCTTTTTCATTTCTAGGCGGGGACTACGTATCTATGTAGAGCCGGGACTACATATCTGAGCACTGTCAAAGGGCCAAGAAAGAAAGAAAATTGGCACCCAAAAAAAAAAAAAAGGCAGGGAGAAAATTGATGAGGGATTGTCTATTTTTTTTTATTGTTTTAATTTAATTGAAGAAAATGAACTTGCCGCCCTAAAAAGAAGTACACGCATCGCAATTCGCAAACGGACGAAAACTTCCAACTCAGAACGTCACTATATCACTCAACTCTGCTCTTCTCCTCTTTCCCGACATTCAACTCAACTCAACTCAAACTCACTGAGTCAGACCGCCATTGTTCTTTGCTCTAACCAGTATGGAGGTCTTCTCGCCATTAACTCGCCCATCCTGGCTCCTTTTTCTGCTTTCTGTATCTATAGGTATGAGTGACGTTCACTTTGTGTTTCTCTTTGCTTGTGTTTTTTCCAATTGAAGCCAAAAATTCATTTTCGATGCTATTCTCAGATTTTCTGAAAGTTGCGGTGTCCAAAGATGGATTTTGCTCAGTGCCATCTTCTGTCTTCGATGGAGAAGCTAACTCGGGAGCTCTGTATTGGAAAGTTACAAATCCTACTCTCTCACCTTCTCATCTCGAAGGTTAGTGATCAGTTGGTTAGGGTTCAGTTTCTTGCACAAGGAATAGATGAGAGGAATGTATTGATGAATTTGATTTTGTCCGAAATAATTACAAGCGTTTGTGTTTCATGAGTCCTTTTTTTTTTGGGGGGGAGGGGTTTGGAGGAAGGTAACCTCTTTGAGTATATGCTAGAGTAGACGTGCTGTGTGCGATTTGGGTATATGTGGATAGTCCCTGTTGGTTTGGATATTGAACTTCTTGTTATCCGGTGGTAAATTAGGAGTCCTTGGTGCTGGTGCTTTGTTTGTGGGCTGTTTGTTTCTCATGGGCGATAGCTAGTTTGAGGTCTTCATTGTGTTGGTCTTGTGATTTGGTTTGATGGAAATATGTATGATACAGTTTGTGAGGTGTGATTCCGGTGAGTGATGTGAGTTGTCATCTGAATGCAAGTTTGAGTGATTTAAAGCTATTATGAGCATTATTATTCATAGCAAAGTAATGTCGTCGGGTGTCTAATGGAACAAGTCTTGTTCATGACATAATTTGAATTCTTTTTGAAGGATAACAGGAAATGAGTAAACCATATATTTCTGTCACAAATAGAATGGGAAGCTAAATCTTAGTGAAGACTCCTAAACACCCTTATATTGACTCATGTGCAATACCTTAGAACTGTGTTTACCGTGCTTTGATAAAATGATTATAAAATACAACAAAAATTCCAATTTGAGAATATCCATTGTATTTCCTATTTTAGGGTTCCTCCTTCATTCTTCATCTCCACATGTACCAATCTAAATTTCTAGCTTGGTTGCTAAGTGGGCTAGATAGTTTGATATGACTTGCTTCCTGAAGCTCTTGGGAGGGTTGCATGCGTTGGGAATTTCTACGAGCCTCCAACTGAACCCCCTGCTGTGCCATGTCATGGAATTGTCCGAGTTCGTTGACTAACGTATCTGACCTACAACGTCTATGTCTGTGCCATCCAGGCATATCTCATTTCTGACTGCTGTGTATGTTGTATGCGAGGTCTTGTGATGTAGAAATAAACAGCTAGTAACCACAGCAACCAGACTTATTGCAAGACTTGGTGCTGTTGGGTTTTGGAGAACTGTAATTAGTTGTTTGCCTTCAACAAGGAGGTTGAGAATGGGTTATTCAGGGGAAAAGGTGTGTGTTTATAAATGTAGGTGACTGTAGACTCATGTTATTGAAACTTTTCGGACTACCTGGTGGAATTAACTTCTATTGTTGCAGTTTTCTTAGTTAAGCTTTAGCTGTGTATTTTCCTTTTGGTATGCCAGTGTTCAGCATGGTTTCTTTTATTCTATTTATTTTATCTTTTTAATAGTTGTGTAGGATGATGGCTACTGTCAGATTTTGGGTTTTGACAGATGGGCCAGAGAATTTATAGAGGCTGAGACCTCCGTACTCATTCATGTGGATTGTTCTTGCATGCTATTTACGCTTTCGACATCAGATTTTATAGAACCTTTGATGTCTTTGCATGGATAAGGAAAACTATGTGAAGATATTATTTTGAGGGAACATGTACTACTTTGTGTGGATATTCTATTATCTGTGTCTCTTTATACGTCTTGCCTTTCTTGTGGTTAGATTTGCCTGGGTTTACTCGAAGTGTATATAAAAGAGATCATGCACTAATTACACCTGAAAGCCATGTGTTAAGCCCTTTACCTGAGTGGTAAGCTCATTGTTTCATTTGTACAAGTTTCAATATGGAATCATGTTAACCTCTGTATGTAATTTCTTTGAAGGACGAATACCCTAGGAGCATACTTAATCACACCAGCAATGGGCTCGCATTTCGTCATGTATATTGCCAAGATGCAAGGTAATGAATCCTCTACCCCCTTTTCGTGTGTTTAGATTGATTGTTGTGGTTTTTAATTTTATTGATAATGAAGCGAGTCTCTTACTTTGTGAGATTTATCGTCCACAATTTTGGCATTTACCTTTGATTTGTTTTGATGTTTGGAGGATGTCTATATTTGTTTTATAGGTTGACATCATCTCATCTTATGCAGATAATTCAAGATCAGGGCTCCCTCCTATTGGTGTTGAAAGGTGAGTTTATTGTCATTATGTAGTTAAGTGTTTCTTTTTTTTTTTAACTATTTCTTTTTTTTTGGGGGGGGGGGGGAGGGAGGGGATTCGGGTGGGTAACATGTTTTGTATTCTCTCCAGACAGAGTGGGAGTATCAGTGCTCTATTTCATAAACTTATGTTTCACATTAGAACCGTGTCACCATTTTAAGTAGATGAACTGGACCTATCCCATTAAGGTATAGTACTTTCCTCTGCTATGTTGTACTTATATTTACATAGCTACTGTCACCTACTTTATAAGTATTTCTTAGTTCATTTTTTGCTGCTTATCTTTAGCTTTTTTTTTGTAAAAGGTTTTCACAAAATCCTTTTTCTATAAAATGTTTCACAAAATCCTTTTTCTATAAACTGTTTTCATAAAATTCTTTTTTTGTGGGTTTCTTGAAATCAACTTTTCTATGAGCAAAGATGTCGGTAGAGGTAAGGTTGCCTACATCTGGATCTCCCCAGACCTCGTAAAAGTGGGACCTACACTGAGAGTTGTTGTTGGTTGTTGTTGCTGTTGAATTAGACTATCCCTTTGAACTTATCAATGCTTGTTGTAGATTTATCTTTATAGCTCTTCATTCCTATATCAGGTGATATTGTCGTTTTTGTGTTAAGAGTAACACTTTATTTGTGTGACAGGATGTTTTTGTTCAATTTTTTTCTTATCTGGATTCTGTAGGTTTGTTTTTGTTGTTAATGGAGCTGTCACGTTGACAACTGGTTCTGGCGACAAGCATAACTTAATGGTGAGAGGATTTGTTGTTTTATTTTCAGTCTTTTCCATAGAGATGGGGTGAAATATTTTTTGCTACTTTCTTAATCCTTGATATGATAGCTTGTGGAAGTTCCGTTTTTTTTGATGAGTAATCAAAAGATGCATTAGATGGACACGAAGGCGGTGCCACCCATGTTCAAAAGGGGCAATTACAAAAACATTATGCCTCAAGCTCTCATGCATAATCTTATCTATAGAATCCAAAAAACTCAAGTTTTTCCCACCCTAAAGCACAAAACTCTAACTATACAAGAGTCCCAAAAGATAGAGCTTGAAATTTTGTTAGGACAAGGCTTAATCCTCAATAATCTGACTGTTCCTTTCCTTCCAAGCTTCTTTTTTGTTTTTATTTTCTTAAAGGACGTATTTGGTCGTTCTAGATACCTTGTCATCAATGTAATGGAAATCTTACGAATGCAATCCCTTCTTACTTTATGTCATGGTGAGATATGGAAATTTCTTACAATTATGCTAGCTACCTTCTGCCTCCCATGTGTTTCACAGAGTTTAGTGAGTTCAAGTGACCATCTTGAACTACAGTGTTAGTTCATTGCTGATAGGATTTCCTCTTATTCTTCTGAACACTGAGAGTTTTCCTGTCCCAAGCTAACCTTTCTTGATTTTTGCCTCGTCATCCATGGCTTCTCAGATTACCACAAGAAAAACCGAGGTGCAGTTATATAAAGGTAAGAGCCACAAAAATACCATGGCAAGACAGAGCGTGATACTATTCAAATAAAGGGGATTCAATTGGTTTATAGATTTTGTTTTTCATTTTTCTGTAGTGTTTAATGTCATCCTACTTGCATTTATTAGATTTTTTGTCACTCTCTCTTGCGTCTAGAATAGTTCTTTTATCAAAAAGGTTTTAGCCATTTCCTTCTTCTTTCTTCCCTTTTCTTTTTGAGATTCTCTAAAATAGTCTCTCTATTTGCATGGGTCTTGCTGCCACGTTTGGATCTTCCCAGTATTGCTTGAGCAGTTTGGGTCCCCATTGAGTGCATTGCTGTATTTGTTGATGCTAAATTATGAAATTAGCAATGGGTGAGGATTAGTTGTTTGCCAAAATATGGATATGGTAAACAATGGGTGATATATTTGTTTCTCTCTCTCTCTGCTCTCTCTCTCTCTCTCTCTCTCTCTCTCTCTCTCTCTGTGAAGGGTCGGGGGGCTGGTAAATGGTTGTTTGTCAAAAATTGAGTCAGAATTAGCTGTTTTGCTAGGTCAACAACTAGTTTTAGTGTCTAATTTTGGTTTGTTAAAATAAGTAGATAATTTTTTGCCCCTGAACTGTTTTTGAAAAAGCTCTAATGAAGGCCTTTTTAAAAAAAAGATTTGTTTGGGATTTATGAGCTAGCAAAAAGTCGAAAATGAATTAACAGTTGTGGAAAATTGCATGCTTTTCCATTAAGAACTTACTAGCAATATTTTTAATTTTTATTATAGATGAAATTCAACAATTACTATATCATAATTTATTATGAATCTTACATAATTAGTATTTAAAAGTGATGCACTTTAGTTTATATTAAAATGAAATTAAATAAATGATAAATAAAAATTGTACAAGAAATTAAAAAATACAGCTATTGGGCATAAATGTAATTTTGAATGTGACATCAGTTTTATAAAAATTAGATGTGATGAAAATTTCAATTCATACTAAAGAGAAAATCAAATAAACAATAAACAAAGAATAAAGATCCATGCGCAAGTAAACAATTAACAAGAGCTACGTGCATAGATGTAATTTTACTAAAATGTCCCCCGTTCCCCCTTCCCCTGTCCCCCTTCAAAGATAGCTAATTTTTACCAAACACTTCTTATCCAAACAACTGTTGCAATATGCTAATACAGTAAGCTAGTTCAATCATTACTAACAACAAATACAATCAACTAACAACTCATAGCATCTTTGTTGCCTTTTGTAGGGTAGTGTTAAGTACATTTGACCTACTTGTCCCAGCACAGATCATAGCTTCCTGCTTCATTGTGTCGATATTTTGAGGCAGTGGGTTAGGGTGGAATAAATATCTTGTCTCAGCAAACTTTTGAAAACTTATGTAAAAGTAGATGTTTCTCTCTATTGTGGGGTCTTCTAATGATGAACTCTGTTTGTCAATATATTTTTTGGTTACTCATAAAAAAGAAAACAAAAATTACAGTGACCTGTGTTCAGAATTAGGGGTAAGATGGTGGAATTGTCTCCTTCTGTGCCAATGAACATATTAAATAACATGTAATGGCTTCATTGGTTCCATCTTTGCCATCCTTTTCTTGTATTCAGAATTTTTATTTTCTGCAGTAGACAGATTGCATATGGTCTTTATTTGACAATTAGCTAAAGCTGATTGTATCAATCGTAACTGTAAGTTCCTTCGTACTTGTGTTGGCTGATTTCATTACCTGATAGGCCATGCTGTTCGTATAAAAATCGTTTGGTAATATTAGCTATTTTAATATACAAAATTGTGTCATGCCATCTGTATTGAGTTTTTGATTTGTCCAAACTCCACAGTTACTCTTGCCTACAACTTGTGGATAATTGACATAAAGGCACATGTATAGAACTTCTCTTGGCTATGTGTTTCAAATATCAACAATCTCCAAAGCAGATGCTAATGATTAATTCGTCTTTTGCAATCAGGTTTTATGTGCTTTTCTGACCAACGGTTTCCATGCCTCATGTAGGTGGATTCATTTGCTTATCTTCCCCCTAATTTCCACCACTCTATAGACGGTGACGGATCTGCTACCCTTGTTGTCTTTGAGCGAAGGTTTGTGTTGGTTGCTTGCATTGATTCTACCTCTTCTTTTGGTATATTGGTGTTATGCTTCTTCCCTTGGAGTTGCAGACTGTAGGATCAGAAGATTAATGTGTTGATAGAATGAGGCCCAATGGTAGCTGATGTGATGGATGTCTTTCCTTTACTTCTCAGGAATTTAATTAACCTCTCCTTTTGTTTTTTTCCCTCCCTTGTTATGGGAAAAGAGGAAATGTAAGTTGCTCAAAAACATATTGGTGATGATTATGAATACTAATACTAACAAGCAGCCATGGTTGTAGGCCTGCTATATCTGTCCTTCCCCACCCAAATATCTTGCATGGGCAGGGTGTGGGACCCTTAGCTGTGGATTTGAATTTGGATCTTGTGAACTGTAACAAGTTCATACTTCAAAGAGATTGCACTCTGTCATTTAGAAGCAGTCAAACCTTAACTAGGAGCCAGGACAAATCGGAATATTGAACACATTGCTGCCAGTGACCTAATGGCAACAATCCAATCCTATTTTGGTTGTAACATTTTTTCTACAAGTATCAAAGAAGGTTTTCTATTGATTTTGTAGATATGCTTATCTGGAAGATCATGCTCCTGAGTTCATAGTGGGTTCAACAGACAAGCAGCCGCTTCTAGAAACTCCTGGAGAGGTATGCTGTGATATTTCTGGGTTTTTGTGGACATTATGGTTTTTGAGGTCTTGTAAGTTTTGGATTTAGTTGGCTAAGAAGGAGAGCTTTCCCTTGTTTGTTTCCCTTTTCTGTTGTATTGTTATTGATATCTTAGAAGTTTTGGCAACCACTTGCATGATTCGTTTCCCTTTTTTGTTTTTTTTTTTTTGGGGGGGGGGGGTCTTACCACTAATATGGGAGCTTCTAAAGTGTATGTGACTCTGCCTACTCAATGATCAAGAAATATATAATAGATATTGAGCACTTAATCCGAACAACTTATTACTATGGATTATTTGTCAGAGTTTGCCTTCGCAATGAGTAATGTATTTTTTTTAAAGAATACCTTTTGTTGATGAACCATTCTTTAAAATTTTCTTAACTAAGTTAAAACTATGTTTAGGCTGAATAGTGCCCTCGATTACCATTGATTGATCCATTTGGTCCTTGATGAAAACGGTTCTAGTTACTACTTACTATCTCTATTAGGCCCTTCATTGATGTAATACAATCAATTGGAGGCCAATCAGGAAATTTTTCTGATTTGGTTCCCAAAAAAACTTTAGGGTGGTGTTTTCTTTATTTCTTTATTTCTTTTTTCTTTTTTCTTTTTTCTTTTTAAAAAAATGATCTGTTTAAGAGGTAGTTGCATTTTGGCATAAATTTCCTACACTAGGATGTTCAGAAACAATGATAATCTGTGGCAGCAATTCATAAGAAATCAGTCATCAATCAAAAAATTTTCAACAATTACTCAAATACGAAGCAAGTAGTAAGTATATAAATTCATTGATCCAAAAAGAGTGTTTCATGCAGTAGTACAGTACTAAAATAGTGTTAAATGGATGTCCACCTTAAAGGACAGTTATTAGAAGCTTTGTCCCTGCTTCTGATAACCCAGCAGTCCTTTTCTGAAGGAACTGATTTAAATGGTGGAATACTAGTTCGTTGCATATGAGACTTGCCTCATTAGTCTAGGCATGGAGTCTGGAGAGGATTGCCTACCAATCTATTCTGCTGTCTTGTGTGGGCGGTCTCCTGTTGCCTGAATGTCTCGCCACTCTTCTTTTAGCTAATGCTTAGACTCTTTAATATTATCTATGGACTATGATCAGTTCTTCCCGGTTGAAGCCTCTCTCGTTATTTACTGTGTTGATTATTGAAAGATGGAAACCTTTGCTTGTTGAGTCGAGAATGACAATGTAAAGTACAGTATTGTTGTGCCTTTTTTGTTTTTTGGTCTTTTAAATAATATATGCTGGTTGTCCTGTGGTCAGATTTTCCAGCTGAGGAAGCTTCTTCCAACATCAATGGCCTATGATTTTAATATTCATGTGAGAGTGACTGTATTGCAGAATTTAACCTTTTCTTTGCGGTTAACTTAAATTTCATAATTTAGAGTCAGTCATGGTGAATGATCAATGGTTATTTTTGCTGTCTTTGTCTGACTTTCAAGTGCTTTTTATGCATATCTGCAGATCATGGATTTTCAACCTGGTGAATTTCTCAATGTGAAGGTATCTTACTGTTTTATGAATTTTTATTAATTTTGCACTGCATCAGTTTGGGTTTCATAAGTGTGAATCTTATGTGATTCACCCGCCTTTGCTTGGACGGGTGTACTGTGACATGGCTATGAATCTGATTTTGAATCATTGATGGCACCATTAGTTTGCTTTGTAAGAAGAGCTGCTATAAGCATCTGGCAGTCCCTACCCCTCCCCCCTCTGCTACTTCTTAACCTCTTCTATACTTCTATTTTTCCTTGTGGGCTTTACAAGCAGAGATGCTTGGATTAATCGGTTTCTTTTTTACCTAATGCTTTAGTGAGGAACTTTACCTTTTCAGTTATGCCATCTTAATAAATCTTCTGTATAGAGGCCCATGACCATTTCAATTGGGTTTTTTTGATTTATGTTTTGAGAAGAATGGGATTCGGTGAGAGGTGGATCACTTGGATTCGACAATGCGTCTCTTCGGCTTCCTTTGCAATACTTGTCAATGGTTCTCCTATAGATTTTTTTCTCGGCTTCTAAAGGCCTTCACCAGGGGGATCCGATCTCTCCTCACCTGTTTTTGTTGGTCATGGAGGTTTTCACTAGGATGTTGCTTGTAGCTACTTCAGCAGGTCTCCTATATGGGTTTTCAGTGGGCCAAAGGAACTCAACTACTGTTAGTGTATCTCATTTTCTCTTTGCTGATGATACAACCGTTTTTTGTGACAATGATTGTGATCAGATGGTAAACCTACGTTGTATTCTTATTTGGTTTGAGGGAGTGTCTGGTCTACGAGTTAACTTGGCAAAAAGCTCTATTTTGCAAATGGACCAGGTGGATAATATCCAATTGTTAGCGGGTGTGTTAGGATGCACCGTGGATTCTTTTCCTACCTACTATCTTGGTCTCCCTCTTGGGGCAAAATTCAAAGATAAAATCCATCTGGGAGCCAGTTGTGGAAAGATTTGAGAAAAAACTCTCTGGATGGAGAGCTAATTACCTTTCTAGGGGTGGCAGACTCATCTGAAGCGTTCTTTCTAGCATTCCCACTTACTTCTTATCTCTTTTTCTGATACTGGTGTCAGTGGCTGCCAAGTTGGAAGCCATTTAAAGGAAATTCCTTTGGGGCTCTTTCGGTGCTGATTTCAAGTATCATTTAGTGAGATGGGATATTGTTAAACTTTTCATGTCAGAAGGAGGGTTGGGAGTTAGAGATCTAAAGCTCTTTAATGAGGCTTTGCTTAGTAAGTGGCTATGGAAATTCATGAATGAGAAGACCAATATTTGGAGGAGGGTGATTTGTAATTAGTATGGTGAGGAGGGGCTTGGGTGGTTTCCTTCTAGACCTAATGGTCCTTATGGAGTAAGCCTTTGGAGGTTTATTTGTAACAGATGGGATAGATTTTTTCCTCGTCTTTCTTTTGAGGCAGGCCCTGGCTCTACCATTTTTTTTGCCATGACCGTTGGCGTGAAGGTGCTCATTTGTGGGACCTTTTCCCTTCTCTTTATGCTCTTGCGGAGAATAAAGAAGCTACTATGGCGGCATATTGTGACCATGTATCTGGGTCGTGCATTTGGTCATCTATTTTTATCTGTGATGCCTTAGTGGATGACGCGTCCCTTGTAAGCTTACTTATTAAGTTGAATGGGATTCCTATAGGGCAATCCTATCTTGATTCAGTCAGATGGGATCTTAATTCTAAAGGGAGTTTCACTGTGAAGTCTTATTATATGAAGCTTGCCTCTGTGCCTTCTTCACCTTTGCATCGAATATTGAGAATGTGTTTTCCATGGAAGATTATTTGGAAATCTCAGGCTCCATTTAGAGTGTTTTTTTGTTTGGGAGGCTGCGCATGACAGTATTTTGACTTACGATAATTTGCAAAAGAGGGGTAAGATCTTGGTGAATCGGTGCCCGTTATGCAAAGTTGTAGCATAATCGGTGAACCACTTATTGCTTCATTGACCTTTTGCAAGAGCTCTTTGGGATCTAGCCTTTAGTTGCTTGGGAGTTTCTTGGGTTATGTCCAATTCCATTTCGAATCACCTCTATGCATCGGAGAGCTTTTTTGGTAGGAAAGCTAAAAAGAAAAATGTCAGATTATTTCCTCATACAATTTTTTGGAGCATTTGGTGCGAAAGAAATAGGGGAGTCTTTGAGGGTGTGAAGATGCCGCTTCAATGTTTTAAATATTATTTCATCAAGTCTCTCTATTTTTGGGACAAAGGGATCTTTTGTTACTCTTCTCTTGATCTTTTAGATTTTGTGGATAGTGTGCATATGGGATGTGTATAGCCTTTTGTAGGATGCTAACTTTGCATCCACCTTTTTGTTAATGAAATATATTTATTCTTTTCCTGATCCAAAAAAAAAAAAAAACCCTTCCTGTATAGTGCTGTTGGGAGGTCTTTGTGTCTCCGTCCCTTTGGTCCCCTCTGCTGTACTAAATGCATTTACCACATACTGCTTTTCTTATTTGCTACTATAGTGCTTGTTTAGTCTTTTGATGTTGTGGTGGTGAAGATTAGTTTTTGGACTTTGCTTATGTTTCCTTTCTCAGGAGGTCCATTATAACCAGCATGGTCTGTTGCTGTTGGAGGGTCAGGGCATTTACCGTTTGGGAGATAGCTGGTAAACATAATTTTCATTCTAGCATTCGAAAACTATGCAAATAAATTTGCTTATTTTGTTGGTCTTTTCATTATTATTGTGTATATGAATGCTTTTCTTGGAAAACTCTTGGGAAGATGATGAGATCTCCGTATAGAGGCATGCTAGGCTTTGAATAAAGTAGAATTATGCAACCTAAAGCATACTCAAATATGGAGTAGCATTCATACTTTGGACTTTAAACTTTTGTATAGAATTGATGGACCGACATAATAACACACATATATAAACCAAGGACTTTAAACTTTTGTATAGAATTGATGAACCGACATAATAACACACATATATAAACCAATAAACATCTAGTCAAAGATCAAAATGACCATTGTGTCCAATCATAGGACTTGAAAACAAAGTTATAAAATCCAAAAGTAGAAATATGGCAAGTAGGTCAACCAAAGTAACAAACAAAACATGAAATGAAAATGGTCTAGTACTCCAGTGCCTCATGTTACAACCTGATGTCGTATCTCCCAAGGAGTTCTAGGGCAATGTGTATTCTAGGAAGAATATGAGATTTCGTAATCTAGGGATCCTCTTTTAGGATAAAATCATTTTATTTTCCTAGATTATTTTTAGTTATCGTAATCTTATCGTAATCTTTGGATTTATTTTATATTCTTTTTTCGGTTGTATTGATTCTTATATAAACCCCCTGTCGTGCTTTAGGGAAGGACACACTTGAATGAATTGAATTATTAAGCATTGACAGCTCTGTTTGAATTTTCTCGGTGTGGGAATTGCTCATAGAGCGTCCCGCATCAATTATTTCCTTTTGTAAGAATTGCTCTTAGAGCGTCCTATATCAATTTGGTATCACAGTTTTTGATCCTAATCGTTGCGAAACCCTTTCTCATTTAAGTTTTTTCTGTTTTGGCTTCCCTTTGATTTCCCTTTTCCTTTTTTTTCTTTCCTTTCTTGTTCATTACAAAAAAAAAGAAAAAAGAAAATAGCAAACCTAGAAACCCTAGGCCACTGTGCGCGCACTTTGGTAAGCCTTTGTTCGCACTCATCAGCCGTCGACCACCACCACCCACCACCTCCCCTCGATCCGCCAGCCTCAGCCGACCTCCCACCGACCTCCACTGTTACCAACCTTTGACCGGAACCCTAATCCCCGAAACCACAACCCTAGCCACTGCTCCTCCCCTCCTTCGAACCACCACTAAAACGCGCCGCCCACCAACGCCGACCACCACCCAGCACTCGACCCTCCTAGTCGACCCCCACCACACACCCACCGACCCCAACCGACAACCGGAACCCTAGAATCCCAAATTCGAAACCGTAGTTTTCGACCATCGTCCATAACCGAAACCCTAGACCTCGAATCCACGCTTGAACCCTCATACTTATCCAAAATTCACTTCATTCCTGCGTTGCTCACTTAGTTGCGACCAAAAGCCTCAAATCAATTGGTAGAACGCGTTTTGCTTTGCCCCTCAATTGGTTGTTTACATCCCGCGAAGCCCTAGGTTGTGCAACCGTCTTCGCGCGCAACTGCTTGTTCTGAGCCTTCGGACCCTGTCAGAGGAGGTCGGAATTGTCTTGTCGTGCCATCTCGTCGCTGCCGGCCCCTCTTCTCGCTGGATATCGTGCGTGGTGGTTCGTCTCTAGTTGCTGTTTGGTTTGTTCCTGTGTGCGGCCGCAATTCGTTCCATCTTGTCGCAGGGTGATGTGCCTTCAGTGCTGCTGAGAAGTGCTCAAGGAATGCTCTTTCCCATCTTGCTACAGTAGCTTGCTGTGCCACTGTCGCGTGCTGCCCAGATTTGTCGCCATTACCTCATCAGAATCTGAATTCAGTTGATCGCTGCTGTGGTAAAAGGCAGTCCTTAGGCCAGTACTCAGGAGCATTAAGAGGTACGGGGATCTCGATTTACCTTAATAAGAGTTTGATTCTCTATAATCGAAATGATGTCGTATCTTCTAAGGAGTTCTATGGCAATGTGTATTCTAGGAAGAATAGGAGATTTCGTAATCTAGGGATCCTCTTTTAGGATAACATCCTTTTATTTTCCTAGATTATTTTTAGTTATCGTAATATTTGGATTTATTTTATATTCTTTTTTTGTTTGTATTGATTCCTATATAAACCCCCCTCGTGCTTTGGGGAAGGACACACTTGAATGAATTGCATTATTGAGTTTCTCAAAAGTTCTTGTGTGATTTTCTAGGTGTAGGAATTGCTTTTAGAGCGTCCTACATCACAACCATTTAATCTATCCTCATTCTTTTGGAAGTGCCAGCTGCTTTGCCTTGTTCACCATCCTCCCAACGAAAATCCTTCAACCTCACAAGACAGTCATCTAAATAAGTGCTTATTGGGTTAATATCCCACTTCCTACTCGACCCTTACTTATAACTCAGTGAATCGAGATTGAAGTCGGATATTTGAATGAATGAAAACTAATTTATTGGCCCTTGTAGAATTCAATTTGTTTCTCTTGATGCTATGGATATACGAATATGTACTCCATATTATGTCAACTGAAGAGTTACTAATTGGCTGTGACAACACCTTTTTTGCCACGTCAGCCAATTCGGAGCCTCAGATCCATATGTGGATCACCAAGCAATAGGACCCATGGATATAACATCATTTTTTGGGGGCAAGTGATCCAAATATTCCCTACCGGTCTTAAACGGTCGACATTTGTTTGTGCAAAAGTTTTCGCTCAACTTAATTTTCGCCAATTTTCTCAAAAGCTTCAAGTACTCTCTTAACAACCTCTTTGTCCATATTGGGTGGACGCCTAGGCATGCCACCGGGAGCGGGTGATTGATATCCAATATCATAAAAATGAGGGTTAAGTGCACACCCTAGACAATGGAGGGGGATATTCATTTTTTCCCATATGGCTACCATGATTTCCTCCATTCTGGGATAGGCGCTAGCATTCTTATTGTTCTGCATGATGTCTCTGATATCTCCTATTATACAATCCATCTTTTCATAAATGTCTCACATCTTCGGCCCTCTCCATCAGTAACTTTTATCATTAAGAAGTGTGGCCAATAGGTTCTTAACTTCATCCCAAAATTTATCATCGACAATGGTCTCAGCGACTTTTGCTCCCATGGCACGAGCGTTCTCGTCTCCACTCTTGACGCAATCCTTCCATGCTCTAAGCATCACCATTGTTGCCAGCGCCTCTCTACATGAGGCCAATCTTTTTAATAGCAAATGATGTAATGCAAATCGGGTTTTTGCTACTTTCTATCAAGGTTGGATTGGGTTCTGAAAATTGCATGGGCATGTGTATGATTCAAAAAATACTTCAGTATTTCTTTTCCCCTCCTGCATGTGTTGTTCATTCAATCGAATGCCACACCAAAATCTTTGAAGATCAGATTGAGGGTGAGAACCATGCATGGAGATCAAAAGATATGCTTGTGCACGTTTTCAATTTCCCTTCCAGCAGCCTTGCAATTTGATGCATTTTCAGTCACGACTTGTATAACATTCTCAGGCGCGACTTCTTCAACAGCCTTTAGAAGAAATTCAGCTATAACGGCACCATTTTTTATTCACACCAGAAAAGTCCTCGGCATATTAGAAGATGGAGCATCTACTTTGAGCCTCTACTGTTTGATGCAATTACATTTATGAGGGGTTGATGCCTTATGTTCGTCCCCCTGTCCGAAACAATTGATATTCCTTGAGAGTACCAAGTGTCTTGTAGGGGTGCTAGATTCTTCTCCACATCTCTTTTACACTCATCCAAAAGCGTTGTCCTCGCTTTATCGAACGATGAAACTTTGTAGTCCTTAGAGGCATGGTTGATTGCTCTGGCCATGTCCTGTAACCCTGGATTTCTCAAAACATTGAAAGGGATCCCATTTGCACAAAGGGCTCAAATGACTTTGAGATCAACAGAATGTCGTTCCATCATGCCAAAGGACTCCGCTATTCAATTGTGGTCTGTTGAAAATGTGGCATCTTTGTTCTTTGTGGTAGATCTTGTTAAGGACGCTGATATGTCATTTTGCTCAGCCTCTTCAACTTTTTTCTGAGCAGCTGAAGTTCATCACTGTTGTTCATTGCTGTACACCGCTGAATTTGTGCCTTCTTACCAACAGGAGCTCCAAAAAAAGGGTAATGCACCCTTGTGTAGGAGCTTGTGAATGGGTTGTTACGACGCTTGCAACGCCATATCTTTGAACCTCCTGGGTTTTTCCCCTGTCCTAGAGATATTATCTCGATCTCATTCTGTAAGGGGTTTAGATGGGCCTTTGAAGCAGTTTGGGTTTGAGTTATTTCTTCTGCTTCTAGGGTGTCAAAGTGACTTGCTTCTTCACTCTTGTCAGTGTCGAGTCATGTTGCTGCTCAGGTTGTTCCAAACGACGTTTCAATCCATGTTTTCCAAATGCCGTCTCTGAGGATAATGAATATAGAAGATTAAGTGATTGACCACAACTTAGGGCCACGTTTTTATGTAGTGCATTACAGATGAACATAAGAAAAAGATCATAATATACACAACACAATAACAGAGGCTATAAGCTATTCTGCTATTACACAGTCAGAGGGAATCAGGGGAAACCAACCCTGGAATTTTTCTAGTTTCAGTCAAAGGTGTTTCGTATGAAACTATGAACTATAATCACATGCAAAACAGAAGCTATAATATGCAAAATAGAAGCTATAATATTGTAATTTGACACAGTATGGTAATATGCAAAGATATTTTTCTAATATTCTAATACTAGTCAAACATATCAGTTGACACAAAATGCAAAATAGAAGCTGTAATAAAATTTAATAATATTGTAATATTAGTCAGATATCAAATGCATATAATCATATTCATAACAGAAGCTCCTAGTTACTGCATAGAGAGTTTGACTCAGGGACAAGCTCAAAATACTAAAATTGGTCTAATATCAGTCAAAGTGAGACTAGGTCATCTGAGAAGAAAGATTTTTGAGAATTTTCATGGAGTAAAGAATTAGAAATTAAAGGAATAAAGAGGGAAACAGGGGGACAAGGGCATGCACATGGCATTATGGCTGACCTTGAAGAAGCTCTGTTGCAGTGGCTTGTATGTCGGTCTCGTTGTTCTTGTAGAATTGTAGAATTGTAGTTGTAGCCTTACAAACGCTAAGAGCTGAAGAGTGGAGACTCAAGAACACAGTAATAAGATTGTGTTTGGACCTTTGGTTATCCCTTTTCAGATTTCAAGCAGTAGAGTAGATAGCAGAATGCAGATCATAAGTTGGTGGATTCTGTGGATTGAAGAATGCATGTGTGATAGAATGAGATGTATAGGACGAGTGCATTTACTTGCCAATTGCTACATTTTACCAGGTAGTGAATTTACTCCATTGAGCCTTAGAGAGTTGTCAAATTCCAAGGTCCCTGTCCGTTGTCCTGAAAAGCTACACGGTAGTCCAAAGTAATTACATGAATAAAATTACACACACACACACACACACACACACACACACACACACATAACTTTATTACATGAATAATATTTTTTTTGGATAAGAATTACATATATTACAATTCGAGTTTGTTTTAATAGTCATATTAATTTTATCGTAACTATACTTCTACATGTCGCTAGATTATATGCATCAATCAATAGCATACACTATGGCTACTCATATCGATCACTAGTAGCTACATGTAGTTAGATCATGTACGTCACTTAGGTCAATCATATGCTTACACTATTGCTACTTGCACCTACTTGTAGCTAGATCAAATACATTACATCTAGTTAGAAATTATAACATGTATATTGCTTAAATCATAATTCTACCCAATTCTTGATCAATAATATCTATTGATAGTTAGATCACATATATCTACTTGTAGCTAGATTATACATATTAATTTTATCATAAGTATACTTCTACTTATGGCTGGATCATATACATAGATCAAAAGTGTACATTATTCACATCGATCAATAGTATCTATTTGTAGTTATATCGTGCGCATTACCTCAACTCATGGCTTCATCAATGATATCTATCGATAGTTAGATCACATATATCTACTTATAGCTGGATCGTACATATTAATTTTATCATAACTACACTTCTTATGGCTAAATCATATACATAGATCAAAAGCATACATTACGCCTACTCACATCGATTAGTAATATCTATTTGTCGTTAGATCATGCATGTTACCTCAACTCATGGCTTGAGCAATAATCTCTATCGATGGTTAGATCACATATATCCACCTATAGCTAGATCGTACATATTCATTTTATAATAACTATGCTTCTACTTATGGCTAGATCATCTACGTAGATCCAAAGCATACATTATGCCTACTCACATCGATCAAGAGTATCTATCAGTAGTCAGATCATGTACACTACCTCAACTTATGGCTTAATCAATAATACACACACACACACACACACATATAACGCACACGCACGCACACTGTGTGTGTGTGTGTGTGTGTGTGTGTGTGTGTATTGAAAAGGTGGATGGTGAAAATTTAAATTTTAAAAGTGGCATTCACAGGTAACTAAAGAAGACCTTAAAATTATTAGTTTTATGTGTGTGTGTGTGTGTGTGTGTGTGTATGTGTGTGTGTGTGTGTGTGTGTGTGTGTGACTCGAAAAGGTAGATGGTGAAAATTTAAATTTTAAAAGTTGCATTCACAGTTAACTAAAGAAGGACTTAAATCCTTCATCTCAAAGTTTAATTTCAAAGAGTTACAATTGATTGAAGAAATGATAAAGAAGGAAAATCGCAGAACTCTCTAATTCAGACTTCTTACCATCTCCTGCCTTCTCTGATCTGTAATTTTAGTTCCAGACATCTTCTCATCCACTGTTCATCTTCAAATTTTTTTGGTTGTGAATGATGTGGCTTATGGTATCTTGCTTGAATGTAGCACTAATATGCCAGAGTTGAGATTTACTCGTTAGAGTTTGGTCAATTTTTTCATGGTATGTTTTTTTATTGCTTTGCATCTATTCATTGTTGTCTTAGTTTTGCCTAAAAAACTGAACCTCTTCTAATGGCTTCTGGGTCGCTGACTTTATCGAATTGGAACGCGACCCAACTCGATCAGGATTATCTTCGAACCCTCGTGTGGGGACGAATGAATCGGGTCACAGTTCCATACTTCGACCCGCATCCAGGTAACAATGATTCATACCAGTAATGGTCTCCTTTGGGTCAATGGGGATGAAGACCCTTGTCCTAAACAAGAGGGAGGGCTTCGCATAAGATCTCTTTGTGAGATGAATGAAGCTCCGAAGATCAAGTGGCTTTGGATGTTTGCTAAGGAGGATGGTGGTACGTGGAAGGCTGTGACTAAGGCAAAATATGGGATCAATGGTTTCGGTTGGTGGAGTATAAAGAGCTCATATTCTCATGGGTTGGCTGTTGAACATCTATTTTGGCATGTCTAAAGCGCTTTAAATCTTTGGTGCATCTTGAGGTGAAGGATGGCTCAGGGATGTTATTTTGGCATGATGTCCGGTGCCGGGATCAACTTTTAAAGGATTAATTTTCTGATCTTTTTAAGTTAGCTCGGTTAAAGTTTGCAATGGTACAAGAAGGGGTTTCATGGAATGGTGACATTATCCATTGGAGTTTGTCTTTTGTGAGAGGCCTTAATGATTGGGAAAAGGATAGTATTCGTATTTTGTTGGCCTTAGTTGCTGATAAGGAGGCCTTTGTTGGATATTCAAGACGGGCCGAACAGAGGGCACCATGGGTTGTGGTACCAGATGTGGCGTCCCTCACCCACATCCCCTCACTGCCTGCGGTGGTTTGGGAAGAACAGGCTAGTTCGAAGCAAGCAGGCAATGGGCTCCATGGTCGCTCCCATGGTCCATGGAAGCCCTTGCCAGGTAGTTTTCTTCAGTTCTCTTATCCGGTTTGTGGGATAAGGATGTCACATCGTCCCACCAAACCTACCATCAAAAAATCAGGCCAAAAATCTAACCTATCTGGTGTACTCACATATTATGGAGGCCATGGGTATAAGAATGAGAAAACATACACAAAGACATATACAATCAATGAGAGAATGATTGCAACACCTTCATAGATTGACCTTGAGAAAACCTTGAAAATTTACGCTTGTATTCTAAGCATCTTATTACTAAGATTATTTACAAGTTGCAATACAACAAATAAATTTTAAGGAAAGTGATCTTGTTCATGATTTGTTGTGATATTTAGTATTGCATGCATCCCTTTATCTAACATTGTTAAGACTTATTTCTCAACAATTGCAACACTTCGTGAGATGACTTCCAATTTTCAAAAATTGGACAAGTTCGAAGGTGTTGGATTTTGTAGATGGCACAAGATTTTTTTCTTTTTACTTAAAGGGGGTGTACATGTTGTGATGTTGAACAATTCTCACCCGCTGATATCGAGAATGAGCCTATGGAGCAAGCCTGTCATTTTCAAAGTTCGAGAATGATGATTATATTTGCTGAGGGTACATTTTGAATGGCATATCGGATGTTTTGTTTGGTGTTTATCAAACAGTGGAGACTGTTGAGGAACTTTTAGAAGCTTTGGAGAACAAGTTCGTGGCGGAAGATGCATCTAGTAAGAATTGCCTTGTAAGTCAATTCAGCATCTACAAGGTAGATGAAAAACGTTCCCTTATAGACCAATTGCTTGAATTTAACGTATTTTGAGCAAATTTAAGCACCATAAGATGCGCATGTATGAGTTTATTATAGTCTCTTCTGTAGTAGACAAACTTGTCCTTTCTTGGAAGGCACTAAAAGGATTTTAAAGCATAAGAAGAAGGATATGGCATTTGAGGATTTAACTAATCATCTTCGCATAGAAGAAGAATTGCTTATTTCTGGATGAGTTAAAGGAGCATCTCTTTAAGGTTTATGTGATTGAAGATGGAGAGTCAAGAGAAGGAAAGAAAGCATACAAAAAAAGGCTTAACAAGGACAACAACAAAAGGCTAACAAGAAGGCAAAAGTGGTTGTTGGGAATGCAACAAAGTGGGCCACAAGAAGAGAGGTTGCACAATTTGGAAGTGAAAGCATGAATTGAACAACCAAAAGGTTAAGGCAAAAGACAACTTTGTAGCCATGTTTTTTGATCAAATTAATGTTGTCCAAACTACAATGATTGGTGGGTTGATTCAGGCACTTCTAAGCATGTGTGCAAGGGTCACTCCTTCCTTAAAAATCTTCTACCGATTGACGATGGGAAAATGCTATACATGGACAATACCTCTACCATTGATGTCGAAGGGATAGACCTAGTAGAATTGGTGTTTACTTATGGGAAAACTCTTTTACTTTAAATGACGTATTTTATGTTCCGGAAGTTAATAAAAATCTTGTTTTCGGTTTTCTTCATTGGTTTGGCTTCAACTTCAAGTAAGTGTATGAGGACGATAAGTTTATTTTGTCTAAGGCTAGTGTCTTTGTGAGAAAATGTTATTCTTGTGGTGATATGTTCAAGTTTAATGTGAATGTTTTTCGTGCTAATAAAATGAATAATTCTGCTTACATGCTTGTTTCTTCTTCTTCTTCGTCTTCTTCTTCTTTTTCTTCTTCTTCTCCTCCTCCTCCTCTATGACGTAATTATCTTGACATGTGAATTATAAAAGATTATAGATGTCTAGACTTAAAGTTAATTCTAGGTTTCGATGGAAACATAAAGAAGTGTAAGACTTGCATGTTAACTAAAATCACTAGATATTCTTTCCTGAAGTTGGAAGGGTCACCAAAATACTTGAATTGATTCATCGTAATTTAGATGACTTTTATGACACTCCTGTTGGAAAATCGAAATACTATGTCACTTTCATTGATGATTTATCAAAATATTGTGATGTGTATCTTTTGCATGCTAAAGATGAAGCAGTGGACAAATTTAGGATTATTAAGAATGAATTTGAGTTGCATTTTGAAACCTTCATTAAAAGACTGAGATCGAATAGATGTGGTGAGTATTATAATCCAAGTTACCTCCAATCAACCAGTATAATTCATGAGGTTACAACATCATATATACATCAACAAAATGCTGTTGCAGAAAGGAAAAAAATAGGACTTTCACTGAAATGGTAAATGCTATGCGTTCTAATTCCGGTTTAAGGTAAGACTTATGGGGTGAAGCAATGCTCATCATATGCTATATTTTAAATAGAATTCCTAATAAGAGGAGTTCTACTGCCCTATATGAGTTTTGGAATAAAAGAAAACCAAACCTGAGCTACTTAAGAGTTAAGAGTTTGGAGTTGTAGGGCTATTATAAGAATGTCAAACTTAAGAATATTAGGTGAAAAAGTAATTGAGTGCATCTTTTATAAAATATGCTCAGCATAGGAAAGCCTATATGTTTATGATCATTGAACCAAATGCTTCAATTGCGGTGAACACCATGATTGAATCAATAGGTAAAATTTTTGATAAAGACAGATTTTTTTAAATTCCTAACCCAAAGATCTTATTCCAAATACTATGACTCCTTGTAATGGTCAAGCACATGGAGACATAGTTAAGTTAAGAAGAAGCAAGTGGATTAGAAAGGAAAAATTCTTTGGATCGAATTTCTTTGTCTACTTAGCTGGAGGAACAAGGAATTCTATTGAAAATGAAATTCCCTACACATATAGCATTGACTCGGATCTTACATCTTTTCAAGAGACTATGGAATCTCAAGATGCTTTTTTCTGGAAAAGAGTAGTCAAGATGAGATGGATTCGATAATGAGAAATGATACTTGGATTTTAATTGACTTTTGGATGTTCAAATACCAAGATTGCTTTCCTTTAGCTACTCCTTTCAAACCAACTTATTAGTTGACTTGAAATAGTAGGTGGAGTATTGCACAGTTTGAGTATGCAGAGGTTATAGGGTGCTTAATTTATGCCATGACAAACACAAGGCCCGATATTGCATTTGGCGGGAAATTAAGTTGATATACTAGCAATCCTAGTAAAGTTCATCTGTATGCAATACGTCGAATTTTGAAATGCTTGAGGAAAACTCTAGACTATGGCCTATTCTATTTAGGCTATCCTTCAGTCTTAGATGGATACTTAGATGCAAATTATGTAACTGATAGATAGGCTTATGCCTCTTCGTCAGGCTAGCTAGATATACTTGTTTGGTGGTGAGGCGATATTTTGGGCATCCAAAGATGCAAATCTGAATAACAGATTCCACCATAGTTGCTGAGTTTGTAGTTTGTAGTCTTAGCAGGTGCAAGTAAAGAGATAGAATGGCTACGAAACTTGCTATTGGAAGTGCCTTCATGACCAAAGCTAATGTCCTCACTCTCCATTTATTGTGATAGCAAATCAATGTCGTCCAAGGCTTATAATCATGTCTATAGTGGCAAATCAAGTCACATTGAACCTAGGCATGTCTATGTTCATCCATTGATAAAGGATGAAGCCATCATTGTTGATTACGTGTACACAAGTGAGAACCTTGTTAATCCTTTAATCAAAGGTTTGGTAAGGGACTTGGTGCTAAGAACATCAAGGGATGGGACTTAAGCCCATATCTTTGATCACTAGTAATGAAGCCTCAACTTAATTCTTGATAAGAAGTCAAATCTTAAGTTCAATGGCTGACAATGGTATATAGTGATTGATAGCACTAATATATTCCATTCCCAGGTATGAATGCTTGTAAACTGTAATGTTGTAAGAGGAGAGTTATACTCTTAGTAGACCTTGATTGAATGACTTGTATTATATGAACATGTTTATAATGTCTATCTATGTGAGTGTGAAGTGTCGCCGCTTCAAAAAGATATAAGGTTTGGCTTGATTCAGTCATGAAGGATATGGTCTCATGGACAATTAGCTGTGTCAAAATTTTTAAGTTTAAATTGAGATTTGTGTGTGAAATGTATTCAATTGATAAAAAAGGATGTATAGTTGACAAACTTTTCTATTATTGTGTTCAGATTAATTGAAATTATATTCACTAAAGGTCTATTCGCTTTTTGGAGGAGCGGTTAGTAGGTTAGAGCAGATTAAAACAGGTTGGAGTAGTTTGGAGTAGGTTTAACTACCGTTTAGCATGTAGGAGCTTGTTATAGTAGGTTTGATTAGCAATTAGCAGATTGGAGTAGTTTGGGTTTGTGAGTGAGTTGGAGTATGTTAGAGCAGGTTGTACTAGCAGTTAGCAGGTTGAAGCAGGTTTGACTAGCCGTTAGCATGTTTGAGTAGGTTGGGTAGGTTTGAGCCGCTTGGAGCACGTAGCAGATGCAAAATACTGAAAACGAACAGACCCTAAGTGTAAATACAAAGATACTTTCATTATGTATGAATCTCTGAGTTTTCTTTGATGTTACTTGTATTTTCCTCATTATTGAAATAGTGGAGGGATTATAGGAAAATTTCAAGAATGGAATTTTCTGGTATAAGCCTTGAAATGGTCGGGGATTTTTGGATACTTCAAGATGGGCCGGAGAGAGGGCACATGGGTAGACAGTGGCACCCCCCAATGGCCTGTGATACTGTGTGAAGAACAAGCCAGATTGAAGCAAGCAGACGGTAGGCTCCAAGGTCAACCCTTGGGCCCCTCATCTGGTTCTGTTATTGGTTCCTTCCAAAACTACCCGTCAAATATCTATCCTTCCTGGTGTACTTGCATATTATGGAGGCTATGAATATAAAAATGAGAAAACATACACTAAACATACAATCAATGAGAGAGTGACTGTAGCACCTCTACAGATTGAACCTTGAGAGAACCTGAACATTTATACTTGTATTCTAAGCATATGACTAAGATTATTTGCTGCACAACAAATAAATCCTAAAAGGAGAGTGATCTCGTTTACGATTTATTGTCGTATCCAGTACCGCATTCATCCCTCTCTCTAACAGTTTTCCCCTATGACATTGATCAGATTGTGTGGCAGCTTGACTCTACGGGGCTTTTATTGTCAAAAGTTTTTGTTCCACACAGTTTGGAGCCTCGGATGGCTTGGATTTTGTTATCCAGCCCATTTGGAAATCTAAAGCCCCCGCAAAAGCTTGTTTCTTTGGTTGGCCGGCTGCCAAAGATAAGATTCCTGTGGAGGTCATGCTCAAAAGAAGCTGCTTAAGTTGGTGCACTATGTGTTTGGAGGGGGGAGAATATGTGGATCATCTCCTTGTGCATTTTCAGTGGGTTTCTTCGCTTTGGGATTTCTCTCTCCTTGATGGGGGTCAGTTGGCTTCAACCATCTAATGTGAAAGATGTTGTAGTGGCCTGTAGAAGGATGAAGAAGAGTTGGGCTCTTGGAGTTTGGAATATGGTTCCTCTGGCTATTTGGTTTGGTGGGCTACTTGGAAGTAGAGAAATCGACGGATTTATGAGGACAAAGCTTATGTCCTTTCAAGATTTCTAGCTCTACTTTTTAGATGTATAGTTGGAGTGTTGGGTGTAATGCCCACAAAAATTTTAATTTTTTAGGTTTTGCAGATTGTATCATGGATGGGAGCTTGGAGGCATAATGTTTTTTGCATTTTTCCCTTCGGTACATGGGTGACATCCCCTTGGTGTTTTTTAGTACATCTCTTAATTACTTATGAAAAAAAAAAAAATTTGTATCACCATTAAGAAATTTAACAATCATCCTACCAATCTCCGCTTATTTACTTTATTAAAGGGTGGCCTTGGTTAGTATTGCAAGAAATGGGTGAGTTCAATTAATTGTATGGGGAACAAAACCTGTGGGTGAAGAGAAACCCTGCCTAGCTCGGGCAAGTAAACTATGGATGGTCTTGTACAATTCCAAGGAGAAGATAAGTGTCATTCGTGCTGAAGGGCACTTATCACTTTAAAAGAAAATTTGAGAGATGGAATTCTTGATGCCATCAGAGTTCTTCATAAAAAGCCGACTAGCTTTGTCTTCCCTTGTTTATCATGTCTAAAGGCACCAATCCTTCCTTTGCCTGCCACCAGTAGATATATGCATCTTAAGGTTTGGCCCAACTAAACCAAAGAAAGACGACCTCAATGTTTGGAGCTAGCCATCAAGAGCTGATAGGCTTAGCTTTTATCCTCCGCATAGAGATGGCACCTGCTTGCTAGTACGATACTTTCATCTTTATCATACAAACTGAATCTTCCTCTTGGACGCTGCCTAATGATCGTTTTTTTTTTTTGGGGGGCCCGGGGGGGGGGGGGGTGGGGTGGGGTTCTGAGGAGCTCAAATCCTCCAAACAGCTCCCAACTCACTTGTTTTATTCTCTTTGCTCTGGAACCACTTCTGACTCTTTCATTCATGCTGGTGATGAGATGATGCTTCGGCTGAAATTTGACTTTCAAACACATGTTTCAATTAGTTTTCTCAACCTGACTATAAAAACTACTTTATTTTTATTAATATTTATCATTTAATATGAATGCAATCATACTTCCAGCATAGGGAGTTTATCTATTAGGTTTCTAATTTGTTCAGTCGTTGGAGAGGCATTCGGATTAGAAGAGTCGTGATGGAAAGAAGCTTTTTCAATTCTTTTTCCCATATTTATTACTCTTCTAGTATATGTCGTGCACCTATCTCTGATTTTTGGCTACTTGATGGTGGGCCTCCAATGGACCTTCGGGATTGAGGATTGGATACTAAGGACTCTATTGGGGATTTTGAATACATTTGTTCTTTGTTTGATTCCAGTATGATAGACAGGTAAAAGGTGCCAAAAACCTTATTTGGAAGTCAAAGGTACCAAATAAAGCGAAATACTTATGGTCACAGTGGTTTTGGATAAACTCAATACTAGTGGCAGGCCGCAGATATGAAGACCTGGGCTATTCCCCGATTCCCTTGAACTTTGATGTGCTAAGGCAGACTGGATGCCGCTTGAAAATGCTATGGAGGTTTGGTTGCCTAGTCATCTTGTTGGTGTTATTGTTGGAAGGAAATACCAAAAATTTCCAAAATATATATTTTCTTTTTGTATCTCATAGGACAAGAGCAATTTTCCTTGCTTCCATTGGGATTCAAGCGTCTGTCACCATCTGGTTTGTCTTTGACCACCTGCATTGTGCCAGGCAGGGGCCATGTTTGGCTTTACTCTTCTTAATTTGTTGTGTTTGTTCTCCTCAAATGTAGAGTTCTTTCCATTTCATAATGATCTGTATACAGAAAGTTTTTTATTGTTATTTTTTTAATAAAAAGAAGCAAGCATTGATGACGAGTTGCTGACCCTTGTACTTTGAAATTAGGTTTTCGATAATTTTTCTGGAACTTAATCCACCCTTGGAAAGTCTGATATAGTTGTCTTCTGTAGGTACCCTGTTCAGGCAGGGGATGCTATATGGATGGCACCCTTTGTGCCACAATGGTGAGGACTTTTCCCACTATTACTTACTCCTGTGGTGTGGCTTAATATAGTGAAAGCTGACCTTTTTATGCACCTTCTTCAGGTATGCTGCCCTTGGCAAATCCAGCACACGCTATTTGCTGTACAAAGATGTGAACAGGAATCCTCTGTAGTGATGTTTCAGTGGCATGTGACAGAATATAATGACGACTTTTCTGTATTTACGAGGCATTCCATTTTTGGTTTCATATTCAAGCCCATGTACACTAACCAATTTTAGTTCTCATTTAATACAATGAAAGATTCAATATGTGATGTCTTCTTTGATTGTTTATATATAAAATACGATTGTCCCTGAATTATGTGCGGTCATGTAGCCCTGGAAATAGAATTGTAGTCTTGAAAATGCAATTCTTGCTATCTAGGATCAGACGGGCCTTATCAGAAACTTTTTGAGAGGTTAAAGTACCCAAACTTTTCAGGGTTGCTGATCTCAAATTCATCTGCGATTTATTCAGATGGATAAAAGAGGTGGTTCCATGGAGGTGGGTCAGATTAGGAGGATTAATTCTTTTGTGCGTGGTTCAGTTCTTGTGGCTTATGGGGCTTCTTGTTGATTTTCACCGTATTCACTGTGCTGCAGGAAGTGTATGATTAGACTGAAGAACTTTGAATGACTTGGAGCTTTTTTCCCCCCCTCCCCCTTCTCTTCCTGTTTTGAAATTGGCGGAAGCCAATGTAACGCTTTTGTTTTATCTGCGATTGCTCATGCACTAATTATGTTAATATGTCATTCCAGTTATCAAATATTTACTAGACCATTGATATTTACTAGACCATTGTGCTATTAGCATTGTTATTCTTTGTATTGGTGGCATTTTCTTTTGCAAAGTATGCTTCCTAATGCAGGCCTCAGGTATTTCCTAGTAAAGCTTATGATAGATTGATTTTGTCCGAAGGGGAATCTTGGACGTGCAGAGATGCAAAGCAGCCAATCTTACTTAGACTTCGTCACTCCATAACTCTATTTCAACCTAATGTCTTCAATATTCATAGGTTGAAAGATAATCTAGAGAAGGGGGGAGATGGATAAGAATATGCATGCAATTGTACGGGTTAACCCTACCTGCTGCGAAAGGCTATTCTGACCAACCAACCAGAGGTATGGAGACTTATGCACGTTTCCTTTTTTTTTAATAAATTTTATATGTGAAGGGGCATACGATAAAGATAAAATAAAGAAACTCATCCACCTGGTACTAGACGCTATCCTTATTTTGTTGGATTATTTGCTACGTTCAACGAAAGTCTCTCGGTTCAACAGTTGGAGCACTGAAAAATATGAAGAGTCAGGATATTAGATGGCAATCTAGTGTCTTGGGTTTAAATCCAATAAATCACAGACAAGCATTAAAAATTAAATCGGATAGATGCTATTCTTCTTTGGCCTGGGACACGCCTTTTTTTGTTAATTTGCACCTCTTCATGTATTCTCCATGCCCCATTTCTTTCTTTTTGTTGGTTCTTTATTATATTCTTTTGGACTGGTATATATTCCTTAATCTTAGAAGACTTGCTTTCCATAAAGTAATAATTAGTGGCATTAATAATATTCAGAAATTATCTGCTTGCAAGATTTCCTGTTTTGGTAGTCATGTGCTCACTCAGATCACTGAGCTTTAATTCTGGGCGTAACCCTGTTGATGCCAATTTATGAAGTGTAAGCACATAAAATGTTATCCTTCCTAAACTTTCAATTCTAAGTGTACCATGTTGCTGCCAATCTAAGAAGTGTATGCACAGAAAATGTTACTCCCCCTCTCTTTAAATGCTCTCCCTGCTCCTACTGTTTTGCTTCCTTACTGATGTTAAGTGTATCTGTGATGATTGCCACTTGGCTGGAATATTGGATTGAGCATTCTCACCCATGCTTTCCTGAGCAAAGGAAGTTGCTTTTCTTATTATTCAATGATCTGTATCAACAAAACCTTCCTCATCAATGACTGTTTTGTTTTCCTTAATTTGTTACAGTGAAGTGTTTGTCTGATTGATCATTGTGGAATTTCCTGGTGCATGCTTATTGAGTCAGCAAATAACTTTGCATCACGTTCCACAGCTCCTAGGCTTATTCGACATAGTTAACCGCTATATATCTAACTAGGTAAGTTAGACATGAATTAATGTAATAAAGAATCGTTGCCAAATTCTCATTGTTCCTATCAAACAAGATTACTTGTGTTTTTTTGGGGGGAGGGGGGATGGTGAGGAATAGCTACAAGATCGCCATTTATAGTGCTATGGGTTCGAAATATCACTCTGATCTCAGTGGCATAATTTACCACTTGTCTGGAAAATGCCATTGACTTTCTTCCGTGTCAGCACTATCATATCTTCGAATATTTGGTATGCCATCTCAGTCCATGGAATCTCCTACTTAGAGGAGGCTTCCAATATATATTTTCATTCATTAACTTTACATTATTCTGAATCCAAGAGAAGATATTAGCGTATCATAAAAATCATGAAGACGAACCAATTTTAAATTTAAAAAAAGACTGGTTTCATTTGTTATGATGAAGTTTTGCCGCTAATGTATTTGGGATCTTATTCACCTTATATTCTTCTTCCAACTACTTCCAAAATCATTTATTATATTCATGATCATGATGAAGATTATACTTCATGTCTGATTGGTGGCAGCTGCACTTTTCTTAGCTGGATAGCTTTTGGGACATTGATCTTTTGGTGAGATTGAATCATTGAAGTTCACAAAATAATAATCCTGGATATTGGATGTCATCAGATGAATTAAGCAGATATCCTATGTAAGTCAATATTGCTTTCTAGATCACCCTACCATCTTTGCAAGCTCTCTGAGGGTGATCTATGTCTGTGGTGGCCAATCATTCCACCTTCATAATCCAAATCTCATGTTTACTTTCCTAATATGAGCTGTAAACGCAGGATGAAGACTGTCCTGTTCTAGAATGGGAGCCTCTGTAGCATGAGTTGGTCTTAAGTGAAATGATAATTTTAGTTTTGATCACACAACGTCTAAAGGGAAATCATTTCTTGAATGTTAGCTCCTTTGTGAGTGAGGACAATGAGTCACTTTTCTATGTGTTTGCATTAGTTATCTTTTTGTGTGATAATGAATTATGACTTTTACTGCACATTTTAAAGTAAAGGTTTTCAATCTAGGGCCTGTCCCTTTCAGTTGGAAAGGAAGCGCCGAGATCCCTTCCAACTCCCACTAGCTCATTCCAGTTTCTTCCAATTCATGTCAACTCTTTCCAGTTTTCTAATAACCTTCTTTATCGCTCCTTGCAGCTATGTTCAACTTCTTTTAGCTCATTCCAACTTCATCCAGGTCCTTCCTACTCCTTCCCACTTCTAGCTCCTGCCTTCCAGCTTAAAAGAAGAGGCATTGATAGAAACATGTATTTGTTCTTGTCTTCTTGTAGCTCTGAAGGGAATAAGATAAGGTGTTGTGAACTTACTAGGTGGTGGAGCACAATTTAGCATCATGTAACCTCAACTTGCTAATTGATTGCAAGACTGAAATTTGGAATGTGATATCGTTTGACTGTGATTAGGGAAAGTGGAAACTATGATCTCGTCACCCTTGGGCTGGGATTTATTAGTTCCTTTGCAAAGTTATGTTTCATCTATGTTGTTTGTGGAGAGGGAGACTTGATGGTGAATTTGTAACTGGGACCGGAGACCTCAAGCATAGACAGTGTAGCATGCATGGAGTAGGTGACAGATCTATGATTGAGTGTATTATGTCAATCCTAAGATAATTTTCTTCCTTCTGAACATTCACAGCTTTAAGATTTCCACAATATGCAATTTGCATTTTCCATGGCTTTTTGGATAGGAATATGTTTTTTTAAGAACTAAATAAATTCACAGGAGTGGATGCAAGACAATTGTCTTGCATAAATACCAATTTCATCCTCAAACAGGGTGATATTTAGAATTAACTGTTTGTGACCCAAAAAAATAAAAAGTGACAGTCCCCTGTCCCCTCAAAAAAACGTACTGATCTAGGAGGAGGTTTTCTTTACCATTGGACTCTTCCATTTATTTTCATAAAATGATCTAGAAAACGGTGCAAGAAACAGCTCTAGGTTTCCTTATTTTTGCTTCTCTTTCGAAGGTAACCCTCTGAGCCAAAAGGTTTTTTCTATATTACTAACAACCCTGGAGAAGCAAGGTCCCAAAGACCTCTAGCAAATTGGGACAGCAGCTGATCAATAGATTCTGTTATCTGATCTTAGAGGACTTGGGAATGGGAGGTCAGAAGCTCCAAAAAGCAGGATATGACAAGTGACTTCTCAGCAGAATTGAAATTCCATCTTACAACTCCATCTAGGGAATTCCCTTCATCTGTTCCCCTTTTCCTCCTTTCTTCTTTTTCTTTCTTCCTTTTCTTTTTATTGGGGGGGGGGGGGGGTGGGGCAGGGCTGGTAAAAAAATTTACTCAAAGGATTGGATGCATGCATCCAGGAGAATCTGATGGCATCACATAAAAAGGCTATGAATAAGTTCGGCTAAATCTGAGGAAAAAGAACTACTGTCCTTTTACCAAAAATGTAAATCTTGTATCTGCCTGTCCAAATTGCCTTATTGGTTGCAAGATGGTATTTCTGCCCAAATAGAAACTCACAGAAATCATCATCATAGTAGGCATGATGACCAAAGACAGGAGGCTAAAGCACAGGAGGCAGAGGTTAGCTCTCAATTCTTAGAAATGGAGGCCTGTTTGCCATATATATGAAGAGAAGGAAAAAAGTTACCTTAAGGGAGTAATATCACATTGGTGAGAATCTTTGTCAAATGAATCCGAAGGCTATTGAACAAGTTCTTAAAACCTAGGAGGACCTTGGGGTACGCGGATGTATTGGTTGTATTTTAGGATAACAAACTTTAGCTTTCAATTGCCTTAAAATGAACATTGAGAGTATTTGGATTCTGATAGTATTATTGTTAGATGATTTACCTGGCATCCTATGAATTAACTACTTACTGGCAGTTACAGCTTATAGATTTCTTGACCAACAGTAGAGGAGTACAACACATCTCATATAAGAAAGTGGAGGAAGTTTCTTTGAAGTCCTCAGCACCACATAGATTCCACTTAAACTCAGCCCAAATGGTAGCATTTTAGAGTGGCTGTTAGACCAGCAATGCTCTGTTCCTGTTGAACTTCTGTAAATCCAACAGATACAGTGGACTTCTTGGTGGATATGCAATGGCACCAAGGAGGACAAGAGTCACAAGACTAATGAGTTAGGATTCTAGCTGTGAACTCTAAATGAGATTCATTATTCATAAAACTCAGGGGTGGTGATATGATATGATTTTCCCGAACTAGATCTCTCCAAGGACATTTGACTCTCAATTAGGACACTGACACTCTGGGGTTTTGGAACTTTGGACCATCGGCCTCCTTATTATTTGTCAAGTGATCTATTTTACTGAGGACATTGTGGCTTTTCCAATCACCTCTTCAACTGTAAAGAGTTTTGCCTGGCTGTTATTTTTGTTATTATTTTCTTTGCTGAGTAATCAAAAGTAATAATATAAGGACAACGAAGGGATGTTAACTCTATGCAAAAGCGGGAAAATTTAGAGTCGTCCTGTCTTGAGGCCCTCATGACTAATATTATTAGTTAACAAATCCAACATATTCAATTGCTGCTCACAACCGCACATTTGACATCATCTGCACAAGATTTTCAAAAAATCTAATTTGAACGATTGATAAGATATGGGTTGCCTTCAAGTTGTTTTCAAAGAGTATAATATAATATAGTGCAAAAGGGGCTTGGAGGAGGCTAGGGGCTGAATTGTGGCAATTTGACTACATGTTCAAAAGCAACAAATTCTCCCTTGTTTCCACTTTCAATGGAAAAAGTCACTTTGTGGCAATTTTTTTTTGGCTTGGATAATAGTGCACGATAGCAAAATGTCTCATGCAAGTGCCATACCTGGCAATCAAAAGGTTCTAAATCTGGGCGTCAATTGAAACGACCTTTCTTAATCAGCGGTAAGTTGTTACCCCCCCCCCAAAAACCCAAAAAAGGATTTGGGATTTTGGATTTGGATCAAAGGAGTCACCTTATCGTACTATGTGCTACATGCTAGTTGCTCATTTGGGGTCACCTAGGTTGCTTCTTTTTTCTTCTTTTCTTTTCTTTTCTTTTTTGCCTTTTGTTTTGTTTCGTGTTGTATGTAGTCCACGTGGCAATTGAATGACAAATGCTGCACGGTGGTAATTTTCATATGGAACAGTACCCAACTGGAGTCCTACTTTAGTTGGGCTTGAGGAGATCCAGATGTAGGAGTGTTATCCCTACCAGAAGAGAGATTGATTCCGATATTGTTAAATCAGTGTCAAAGGTATTGGGTATATTGATATTGTGGCCAATGGAGGGGAGGTAGAGATTATCTTAGAAACATTTGAATGCCCTACAACACTTTGAAATCATAATGCAATTTTGGGCTATTCCTGGAAAAGAGGACATGGGACTGGACTAATTTGTTTTCCATTAGCTTTTTGTTTTTTTGATGTTTAAGGAATAAATACAAATCATTTTCTGTTGCGCAATTGTTTTTGGGTGCTATTTTGATGTGGTATGTGCTTTTAATTTTATTATTTGGTTTGTGAGATCTTATGTTCTACGGTCAATCTCATGCTTAGATGACAGCTCTCATCAGGCAATATTGGGATGTGCTTGTTTTTCATTTTTCTTTCTTTTGCCCTTGTCATTGAAAGAAAAAATTCACATTGATAATCACTTTTGCCCTGAGGATTGAATTTGAAAAATTTAGTGGTGACCATAGCACTGAATTTTTTACAAGTACACTTGGAAATGACCCTGAGTGTTAAGAGATACTATCTCTTAATGCAAGGACATTTGAAGTCTCGCAGCGCACTAGACATTTGGTACTGATCTATGGACACTCCAAATGAATTAGACTCTCATACGCTTATTTCTTAACTGCATTTAATTTGTAAAGGAGCCTTGAGTGGTTTAGATTATACAATACCACTCTGAGAAAAATTGGTATAATTTCTTGAATGACATACCAAAATAGGTCGTGGGACATTTCTTGAATGACGTATCAAAATAGGTCGTGGGACATTTATCTTGGAAAGAAGAGTATTCTTTCGCCCTTTTAAAACCCAAATGGATGATACTCATTTGTTGAGAAACAAAACAAAAACAAATTAAATTTGTTTTCTTAAACATAATAGCTCTGATTGGAGTACTCATGATTGCACCTCTGATTGAAATCATTGTGCTGACTTTACCCACAAGGAAGAAGAGAAGAAAATAATGTGATTTTGATGAATGATTGTATGGGATTTCAAGCTCAACTTTATCATGTGATCCGCCCCCACTCGTCACATTATGCCTTTGCTTTATGATGAATGAATAGGCAATGAAACTGTAATCATGCCTTGGCAACTGCGGCCATAGGCCTTTATTTATTTAATCAGATTTTTGAATTTTGGATTATTAACGTGCGAGCCATGCGACTTAGAGATTTCTCATGGTCTAGGCTGCAAACATCACCATTGGCTGAACCTGTCCACATTAATTTTTCAGCATATGAATTGACCCTGCACATAATCTGGGTGATTTAAGGCCTGAATGCTACGGAACACAGTCTAGGGGCCTCTGGTATTCCACTTCTGTTAACCCTTGCAAATAGTTGATAAGTGCCTTCCATGTCAAAGAAGCGGGCCTTCCTATGATCTTTTTGTGACATTATCTGATTATACAGACGCGGGAATCGCTGTGCACTTATTTTACGCATATATAGAGAGAAGCACTCTTCCTTTCCTTTTTTTTTCCTTTTTTGGGTTTTTTTTTGGGGGGGGGGGGGAATTCTCTAACAGCATAAGAACTGAAGTCCTGATCTGTCCCATCATTGCTGGCTTGGAATTTTTGCATGATTTGCTAGGTCATCTCTTAGTGCAAATAGATTCTAAACTTGGCCCTTCGTCTCTCTAATTTCTTGAGAGAACTCTGAACCTCAAGGTGAATATAACAGTACGTATTAACGCCCAGCTAAGCTACTGATCTTCAGGAGAACTCCAAATGTACTACATCGCATGAGTTATTCTCGGACTTACATAGTTATTGGGATTGGGGAATGTGATATCAGAATGTAGGACGGTTCCAAATTTGTACATTCTGGGTAAGTCTGGTATTGAATATGATGTACTGCGCCCAGAAAAATGGAGTGGTGCGGATTGCTCACTGCCTAGTAGGTTAAGGGGATCTGGTAACTATGGGTCTTTAGTGACGAAAAGAAGCATTTTGCTCTTCCACAGGTGATATTGCTGATCTCTCAATTTCTTTTGCATGCTGTCTTTTCTGATAAAAGAGCACTTTATATTTGAAATGACATGATCAAGTTCTCCATTTCACAGCACGAAAGTTCGTTCGTAGCATAAGCATTATAAAAGCATTTGTAGAGGTGGGAATCAGGTCAATGTTGGCCCACTTTTGGCAATTCCAAGGTTGAAAAAGGGTTCAAGCTGTCCTGAGTGCAGCTTGCCACTTGCAAACCATTTGCAATAAAGAGCTTACGAAAATTACGTTTCTTTTTTCTTTTTCATTGTAGTTATGGCAATGTGAATTTGCTTAGTCCTCTATTATGCATTATGCTGCTCTATGTTAGTGGCATCAAGTGCTTAATGCCATCTTTATCTTTATTTTATGTCGGATAATTTGTGTCTCATGTTGCCCGCCCCACGTTATTAGTTGGAGGATTTTAACTAAACCTTATAAGGCACATCTGATAAGAGCATTGTATCTTATCTGGCTTAATTGCCTATTGCCCAAGGATTATACCTTATAAATTTGTGTGCTTTTTGCCTTTGTAAGGCTGAAACTGTGGAAACACATAGAGGATGAGCTTGAAATAGCATGGTTGAGCTGATGACTCTGTTGTTGTTCTTTGGGTTCAAATGCTAGCTAGCAATAGCATTTGGATCTTTGTGGAAAAGTTTTTGTGCAATTTGCCAGGTTGATTACCCCATTGTCATTTGTTGGGCAAGTAATGCCATCATTCTTAGCAAGTTGCAGAAAATTGTGTCTGAAATCATCATATTCTTAAGGCTAGGTGATAGGCTTGTCGGGGATTTCTTAGGTAGGATTAAGTAGACAATTAGGTTTTTCCCTCTTAGCCTTCCTCCTATATCATATTGAAGAACTTGAGCCATGACATCAGTGATGCAAAATGCTAAACCTAAAGTAATGAAAATGGGACGTGTATTGGATAGCAAATCAATGCCTATAGATTAAATTTTCCTAGCGCCACATTGAAAGTTACAGACATGTGCTGTTGTCACTACTTCCTAAACAACTAAGGAATGCCATTGGTTGCTGCAGAGATTTTGCATGGACATGTTAAAAAGAAAAAGTTAGGATAGGAAAACTGCTTGTTAGCCTCATTTGGGTATTGATCTGAATGTGCAGAACACCTTTTTTCCCCCCCCCCCCCTCTGTATGCCAAGTCGTAAGTGGTTTAAGCATGGAGGGCACAGAAGTATCTGTGATTTAATTTGGTCTTTATGGGCATTTGCCTATGGCTGTATCTATGGATTACATGTACATAACCTTACCCCTGTTCTGTAGGGGCTATTTCTGCATGGATAGTGGGCAAGTGAGGGGCCAACTGGGGGAACTTAGGTAAAACTTAAGCATCGAATAATGGTGCTGAAGTGCATGCCTTTCACTCATTGCATTGCCAAGAAAGTTGCACTAGTTGCATCCACCATAATCCATTGGCTCATAATTTCTTCTTTACACCTCCATTTATGCCTATGGGAGAACTAGATGACATAGGATGAACAGCATGATTGCGTAGTGAAAAGTGGGCAACTATGAATGGGCGGCTGATACATGAACCTTCTCAGGGGCAGTATACCTTTTGTTTGCTTATCCTTAACCGACAGTAGATGCTGCGTATGTCAAGAGATTGATCCTTGCAGTAGGATCTTAATCAACTACCCTTCACCCCAGTGCGACATCTGGAGCTGTAATTCTCTATGGACTCCCTCGTGCCAACTTGTACATTTCCAAGAAATTATTTGTTCCTTTTTTCCCGTCTTTCTTTCTTTATTTGGGGGGGGGGGGGGGGGAGCGCTAGAGGAAACGAGTGGACGAAGATAACGATTAAGGACAAAGCCTAGAATTGTGGGATGACGCTAATTGGGCAGTGTCTAAACAACTCTGTGGAGGGGCCTCTCTCAGTTTCTTCCATTTTCTATGGCTCCAAATTTATTCGAATATGATTCTTCCCCAAAAGTGTGCCTTTTGACTTTATGCTAACTCTATTAGAGCGAGAATAATGGGAGATAAGCTTGCTTAAGTTGTTGTTGCTTTTCATTAATCTTCTCCAACTTGTGTAGCTGTAGCCTTTGTTGTTCTTGTTAATATGGTTCTCCTTTCTGCAGAAGAAGGCATAGACAACTTAGGACGGCTTTGGATTGCTGTTCTTTACTCTACTATTTGCATGATTCAGATAGAGACATAAGATCATGTTTGATGGCATCGAAGCTCCTCTTAAGTGCATGAAGGATAGGCGGACCAAGACTGAGTAATTTGGCTGGAGGATTTTCGCTCTTTGTGATTTAGTTGATTACGTTGTTAGTAATTTCATATGATGTAATCAGTTTATTTTGTAGAATGCATGCTTGTCTACTTCTTTCGGTTTAAATTAATGTGTCATTATCCATCCATCAATCTGTATATATGTGCATATACGCGCGTGTGTATACATATTTTATATTATTATCTCTATGTCTATGCAGTGTGTGTATATATATATATACACACACACATTCAGAAGCAGAAAAGATTACGGTTGACGTTGCAATTTGATAATCTGTTCAAGGTGGCTCTCGTCCTGTGCACAAGGGTTATTGTGCACGGTCTGCAAGGGTACATAGTATACGCCCTAAGAGCTATAGGCATTAGAATAAAAAAGGGCATATCTGGCGGTTGCATACAACTATAATAAGCATCAATTCAGCCTGAACCGAATCATATTTTAACCATTTTTTGTTGCCAAGATCAAGTGACCTTGGACATAGTGATTACGAGGGGCCAAATATATTTATGTTAAGGCACCCTTTCTTTTTGGATATAAATTTTCTGCTCCGTTCTCCTCTCTTTATATGTCATTTTATTTTTTCTGCTCTCCCTTTCATACATCATCAAGTTGGAAATTCTTGGCACGTTGGGATTCTTTAGCTGGATGAGAAGACAATGTTTTAAGGACCAAAATTTGTAGTCTTTCACAGTTCAAGTGCTATTAGAACTTACAGGACTTGTTTTAGATTTTATTCGACTCTGTTCGACAAAATTAGTGGTTCGAGTAGCGGGATAGCAGTTCAGATAACGGATAGCTGTTTAGATAACGGACAACGTTTCTAATTTAGCTGTTAGCGGATAGCTATTTAGATGAACAGTTGAATAGATGTGTTCGGTAGATTTAGCTATTGGGTTAGCTGATTAATGTTAATTAACATAAAAGGATATAGATAATTTCCAAAGATAAAATTTCTCAATGATATTTTTTGGCAAAAAAATATGAAACGCTACTTTTGAATACAAAACGTTAATATTATTAGCTTTTAAAAAATGCTGCTTAAAACGCTAAACGTTGCTTGAAATGCTAGTCAAAATACTATGTTACCGAACACTAAAAGTTACCTGATGAGTGTATTGATTTAGTCAAAACGTCATACGCTATCCAAAATGCTATTGCCGAACATGCCATTTGTTAACTGTTCCTTTAACGCAAGGACCCAATAGAGAAAGCTTATTGAAGTGTCTAATCAGAGAGCAGAACCGCAGGAGGAATGAAGAGAAGCTTTTAGCTAGCATGCTGGGAGCACAAAAGCTATTCAAAAATAATGCTCTACCTGCAAACACTGAAGGTGGGAAAAAGCTTCAAAGTGATTAAGATATGTAAAATAGTCCAAACATTTGTCGCTACTGGTTTTACTGATCTTAATCGGTTCAATACTCAGACGGATTTTTAAGTAATCTGGTATACACATATTCTATGTGACCGAGCAGTCTTCGCTAGTTGGAGTTACGGAGTTTATTCATAGCCCTTTCCATGGAATGTAATCGCTCTCTATGGAGGATATGTCATCCAGCCCTGTTGAACACTCACACATACCCCCCCCCCCCCCAAAAAAGAAAAAAACCCGGAAAATGCATGTTGCTTGGATCAACAGGGTTGGATCAGATGCCTTCGTAAATTGACTTTGCATGTGACTATTTTCATGGTGCTGTGTCCGTTTTGTTTCAGGTTTTAGGTCTCTGCATTGAATTGGGTTATAGGTACATTGAATGACGAGAATGTAGGAGTTTTGGGTTAGCATGAAGTGTTTTGAGTGACAGATTGCTGACTAGTATTGAGTACTGAGCTAGTAGTCAACTTGAAAATTTTTTACGAGTCTTCTGGTTGGAAATCTTTCGTATGCTTTATCAAAAGATTTTGATTCTATTTGGTAAGAGGCTTATTGAAGGCAGGGTCAAAGTCTTAGTTCTGTCACTATGATTCCTCGTGCAAGCTCTTGTTTGAATTCGATGGATTTTTACTTTTATTTTTCTCACTTTTCCTGCATGCTTCTCTCAGAGGCAGAACTCCTTTCAGGTATTGGGGCTAGAAAAGGCTGCTTTTGGAGGAAGGCATGAGCCTTATTTTCTAGGACTCATGGACCACTGTGTATTTCAAATAAATTAATAGTCACTTATGCTGTTTTCCTTAACCTTAGAAAAGGACCCTTCCCCCTTCCAGTGTTTATATATATATGTCTTACATGCTCGTCTCAACCTTGTCGATGGTAGAAGCCAGAATACTAGAACCTCCTGATTACAAAAATCATGGAAAATACACAAAACTCTTCAATGAACACCTCCTTTTGCAACTACCTTCATTCTCTCTCCCAAACACCCTACAAGCTTCAGAGGAGAATGTTAGCGACAGGGACACCGGACCAGGAGCTGAACCAAGTGAGGCTAAGGTCTGGTGCAGACATGAAGAGGAGGCTCTCTTGGTTTGATTTAGTTGCTCTTGGTGTGGGAGGAATGCTTGGAGTTGGAGTCTTTGTTACAACTGGTCCTGTGGCGCGCTCCATATCTGGACCTGCCGTCTTTATCTCATACATAATTGCCGGGATATCGGCTCTTCTCTCTTCCATGTGTTATACAGAATTCTCCATTGCTATTCCCGTTGCTGGAGGTGCTTTCAGTTATCTTAGAGTGACCTTTGGTATGAAAACTTAGTCTGCTGATTCTCTCTACTTTCTTTTGTCCTATTCAGATCTCTATCTTCTTGATAATAACTCCCTGTTCCACTTCTCTTTTCCTATTTTTTTCCCATGTATGTGTAGGGGAGTTTGTGGGTTACTTTGCCGGTGCCAATATACTGATGGAATACGTGTTGTCTAATGCTGCGGTTGCAAGAAGTTTTACGGAATATTTATGCAGTACATTTGGGGTGGAAGACCCTAACTTATGGAGGGTTGAAGTTCATGGGTTTGTTGAGGGTTACAACATGTTGGATTTCCCAGCTGTTGCTCTTATTCTTCTCCTGACTCTATGTCTTTGTCATAGGTATGCACGTCTTCTAGCTTAAAATAACTAGTGCTCCAACTAGTTAATATAAACTATCATACTTCCATTTTATTATTGTTTTCTGAACACATTTTTTTAGAAACATGCAGCAGTGAGTAATCTTTCCTTTTCTGTTCAGCTATTGATCATATACCACTGGTCAATTGTTCTTAGTTTTCTTTTCTGATTATGATAAGTTGTTCTCGACATTGCAGTACGAAGGAGAGCTCTATATTGAACCTTGCCATGACAATCTTCCATGTGGTGTTCTTTGGGTTCATTATAATTGCTGGATTTTGGAATGGGAGCCCGAAGAACCTAATGGGCTCACCTGGAGGATTAGCTCCCTTTGGTGTCAAAGGTGTGGTTGATGGGGCAGCCATAGTTTATTTCAGCTATATCGGTTATGACTCCGTCTCAACACTCGCAGAGGAAATAAGAAACCCTTCAAGGAATCTCCCAGTAGGCATCGTGGGGTCTGTTCTTGTCGTTTCATCCCTCTACTGTCTTATGGCCTTAGCCATCTGTTTTATGGCTCCGTACAATCAGGTGCTAATTGAAGTTTTGAGTGAAATCTGAAATTTTACTTTTATTTGTATTCTTCAGCATCCACCGGCAGCTGAATAAGGGAAGCATAGGGTTGGGATTTGGCTTGCTGTATTACCATGCCGTCTCCTTTCTTTTGCTTGCGGAGACCGTACCTAGCCTTACCCTTTCAGGTGCGCACGGCCCATAACAAAAAATTGGCAAGGCAAATCAAACTTGGATCTAGATCATAAGAAGTCAACCTTAGCCACTAGGGTAGGGCCTTGGGCTGATTAGAACCAGTTGAAGCTTGTGGTGATTAAAAAAATTAAAAGAAAAATAAAAAAACAAGAAAGAGAATCAGTTGAAATATGACTGCCTCTCCTAGTGCAATCTTGCTAGGGCGGAAAGTTCTTACTTGATTATATTGTTATGTAGATTTCACATAAAGCTTCATTTGCCGTGGCTTTCCAAAGGATGGGATGGAAGTGGGCAAGCAATCTTGTTGGAGCTGGTGCAACCCTAGGAATTGTGGCTTCGCTTTTGGTTGCCATGCTTGGCCAGGCAAGATACCTTTGCGTGATCGCAAGAGCCGGGCTTGTTCCTGCTTGGCTAGCCAAGGTCCATCCTTCAGCAGGCACACCCTTGAATGCTACTCTATTCTTGGGTGAGTGCCCCTTTTTCTTTCATGTTTTCTGGTTAATCTTTTCATTCAGCTTCAGTTAGAATACAGATAGTCTTTATACTTGCTCTAGTAAGAGCATTTATAGTTTCATACATACAATATAGGTGGTCTTGTAGGATTTGCCTTTAGAAGGTTGTGGAATAAGATCCTGCTAGAGGCATGGAAGAGTTTCCCCCCTTATTTTAGGACACCCCCCCCCCCCCCAAAAAAAAAGGGAAGTAGAACAAAAATGAAGAAACTTGTCATGACTTCTCATGAGTTTTACTGGAAATCAGTTGGAGAGTCTAAGACAGATTTTTTGGAATATACATTTCAGCCTAATTTGAAGTCTCCGAGTGTCAATTTCCGTGGCTGAGGGTTGTTCAACGGAGGTATTTTCAAGAAGATTGGTAAAACAATGAGTTATATTGGAAGAAAAATTGCATGTCACTCTCAAAATGATTTAGCTTTGAGCCGTCGGTGCCACCAACATCTTTGTGGAGGGGAACAAATGAATTTGATTGGAGGGTACTTTTCATGTCACTGTGACAATGATTCAGTTTCGAGACAACTAGTGGCACCAACCATTATGTGGAGGTGGACATCATCCATAAGCAAATGTTATTTTCTATGCTTCAAAAACAAGAAAACAAAAAAGAACCTAAAAAAACCCCTGATATTATTAGAGATGGGTAATAGGTCGGATCGATTCGTGTTCGTGTCGAACTTAAACGGGTTGAGAATTCCTCGACCTGAATCTGAACGGGTTGAAAAACCTTAACCTGTACCCATTTAATTTCTAGACGGGTTGACCCACTTAACCCGTTTAAGATAAACAGGGCGAGTTCAATTGCCGAATTAACCATTTACGCATTTAATATTTTCAACTAATATGTAATTACAACGTTAAAAATCAAGTTTACATATTAAATTAAACTATTACTCTTTAAAATTTCCTCGATTTATCATAATTCACATTTTAAAAAAAATTTTATATTCTTAATTATCTAATAAAAAGTAAATGGATAAATGACAAGGTAAAAATTGGTTGACTTATTTAACCCTTTTAATTAAACGGATTAAATATGTACTTTTTCGTGTCGAGAATCTTGACCTGAATCTAACCCATTTAATTAAACGGGTTGAACGTGTCAACCCATTTAATTATACGGGTTGAAAATTTATATCCAAACCCACTTAACTTCATGTCCATTTCGGGTCGGTAATCGTATTGGGTCAGGTTTTCCCAACTCTAGATATTATGCTATGGGTTCTGCCAGGAAGTACCTGAAATTGACAACTAAAGTCGTTCATTGAACAGATCACTGGGATATTGCATTGGTACTGAATATCACGAAACATCTGACTCATAAACTACTACAGTAATGGAGTCATTACAGGAGGGTCTTCACTTAGCATTACAAGAAGTCATGCATGTCATGTCTTTGATTGATCCATCTAGTGGAACACTTGGCATTCTTGAAAGTTCAATGTCAATGCAAGTCTTTGAGATATGCTTATATTGGTGTGTTCGTTTTAGCTTTATGTGATAATATTGCTATGACGCTTTTGTGAACAAGAAACTCCTAGTTTCACTAAACGATTCTGGAACTTTTGACAGTCTTTAAAGTGACCATAATATCATAGCAAAATGATAAGTGTCTTGGTGCAAGACACTTTTTAAGTGTCTTTTTTGAGCTTAAAAGTTATATTATTATGTATTAAATTTTTAAAAATGGTGTGATTTAATAGTGAAAGGGTATTATAACCCATGAATTATGTAAAACTATATTTTTATCCGCATTTTTCATAATTAGAAAGTTACGTGCATAATATGCATGCACGAATAGGGGTAATTCGATTAAGGTTTTATTTTGTATCTATAGGTACAACCGACGAATGCTAGAGCTTTACCATTCATAATTAACTCTAATTGTTAAAAATTTGCTGAGGTTAGAGCATTTAACAAGCTAATTTTGACCAAGGTAAGACACTTAAGAAGTGTCTTGCTTTAAGACAAATATCATCACCCAATATCATATCATCAAACATCCAAATAAACAGCCGCTAACTTGGTTCTCTTTTCATTGTAGGGTTATGCACCGCATCAATTGCCCTCTTCACCGAGCTTGATATAGTGCTCGAGATAATATCCATTGGCACACTTCTTGTGTTCTACTTGGTAGCAAACGCTTTGATATACAGACGATACGTTGTCATGACCAACAACCCTCCTCACCACATCCTCTTGTTCCTTTTCTTCCTTACAGCCACCTCCTTCGCCTTCTCTTTATCATGGAAGCTCGAGCATCAATGGTGGAGCCTACCTGTGTTTGGCGGTGTCTTGATCATGGGAACGGCCATCTTTCACTATATTGTGCCCTCCAGTCGGCTACAACTGGAGTGGTCGGTGCCATTGATGCCATGGCCTGCTGTTATCTCGATTTTTCTCAACGTCTTTCTCATGACAAGCTTGAAGCTCTTGTCATTCAAAAGGTTTGGTATTTGGGCGTCTTTGATAGTTTTGTTTTACCTAGTGTATGGAGTTCATTCAACTTACAGAGCTGAAGAAATGGAAAGGGTGGGTGAGAATGGACTGAGTGTCAACCCTACAATTTCACAGGATACAAAAATAGACATCCAACAACTTTGATGAAGGCCCGTAATCAGTGTTTCAATGTCCTGTAATTTCTTTCTTTGGGCAGGATGTATCCTCTATTTTGTAAGATTAGATGTCTCACCATCTAGCTTTGCGATGGTCCGTAAATGGTCATTGATCGTTTTAATTACTTTGGAATAAATGATCTAAAATGGTATGTCATCCTTGTCTTGATCATTTATGTTATGTTTGTCATTTATACTCGAAAATTTTGAGGAAAAATCTAAGAAATCTACCAAAAAGAAGTGTTAATATAACCATTAACATATTCTCTTAGAGTCTGGGCTTCAAAGAGCCACGTTTGATTATAGTGAAAAATTAGTAGAATGGATGAAATGCATGAAATTTTTATCAAGTATTTTCATAACGCATTTGATCATATGTTTGTTTCACCGAGAGCTATGGCCCTATGGGTACTTCACGGTAGAAGGATAACACATGGTGCACTGGCCGTGGACAATCTCGCCTGGAAGAACCATAGCAGACTGAGGAATTTGATTTTTCACTTAAAGTTAGTGGCCTCTTGGACAAAAAGAAGACAAAGACATGTCTTTAAGATAATACAAGCAAGATATGTACTAATGTGATGCAACCTCTTCGATATGAAAGATGAGTATTGCGCCACTTGTGTAAGGATGTTTTTTCAAACACCACATGTATTGAGATTTACATATGTTACCCACCAACTGATTAAATCTTGATAACCGTTAAATACTAACTGGTGTTGAGGTATATCTTTATTAGCATGTAGTGCTGCCTCTTTGCCAAGATCTTCTAGATTGTTTGGCTTATTTCTCATTTGAGATAGACTTGGCAAAACTGACCCGAGACTCAAAACCCGAACCGAACGACCCGGACCCATACCCGACCCGACACGCGAAATAGGCTCACCTGAAAGTGGACCCGAAACCCGAATTGACCCGAACCAAATCATACCCGACCCGAAATTTTCTACAAAGTTGGTTGTTTTGGCATTACGAGCGTATTTGACAAAAAATTAGTTGACCCGAAATCAACCTGAAACCGAACCATACACGACCCAAACAGAAAAGACCCGAAATATCACTTAACCCGAACATGACCCGACCCAAACTTAACCCGACTCGTATCCAAACCAAATGATCCATTTGCGAGGTCTAATTTGAGATATTCTAGATCAAATCTTGACGAACACATAATACACTAGTTGGTATAATTGCTTGTGTCGTGGGTCGTACAACTGGACCTTTGTGTCTAGATTTTGGTAAGATTTGTCTTACCTCCCCCATCTCCTCTTGTACGTGATTTATTGGGTCTTCTAATCTTCTTTCTTACGTGTAAAGGAGCCACAATTAGTGACAATATTCCTTCCTCTTCGATTCCTTCCATACCACTTATTCTCTCTCCCTCTCCCTGACTCTGTTTCTCTCTGTGCATGTTTTACTTGTTTCTGAGTCAGTGTAATTAAGAATATCTTTAATTTGACTGGATTTTCAATGCATTAAGATTACATATCCTAGAAGCTTCTTTAAGAATCTCAATCCTGGAGAAAAGTACAAGTAAAGAAGATTTTGGGGAATCCAAATAATTTCCATCATGGCTGATGATGTAACGATCTCGTATAAGGTATTAGCCATTTAAGGTTTGTTTCTGATAGGAGTAAGGTAGAGAAGTGATAGTTTATGGAAGGAAGAATTGGTAAAAGTATGGAGGAGTAAATAAAAGTCTGTAAAATTTATCCACATTTCAGAATTTAGTAAGAGAAAGAGTAAATAATAATAAGGGTCTGTTCCTTTCGTTAGAAAATATGGGTTGATAAATGGATGAAAGTGGTTGAAGTTGATAAAAGTGGGTTAAAGTATGTTAAAATGGGTATTTTTTATTGAAGTATGTTGAAGTTGGTTGAAGTAAGTTGAATTTTTTTTGTATGATGGGTAGAAGTTGATTAAAATAGTGTGAAGTGGGTTAAAGTTGGTTTTTTTTAAATTTGAAGTTTGTGAAGTGGGTTGAAGTTAGTTGAGGTTGGCAAATTTGGATTTACCGATGGAAAAAACAGGGGTAAATAGTAGTGACAAATATTGTGTAAATAATAAATAGTAAATCCATTTTGCTAAACGTCGTCCTTAGGGCAATCGATAAGAAGCATCCTTATCTATTTAAAACACGAAATCTTATCTAGTAAATTTTGTATGTACGATAGAAGACTATCTAGTATTGCCTTTTCTAAATGCACTATATTTGATTGCCTTATCAGGGTGAAATACTATCAAACATTGCCTTTTTAAAAAGCAATATATTTAGCCATCATTCTATCAACAACCTTTGAGATTTATAGTTTCCAAACTTTAATTCTACAGTTTCAGTGGAAACAATCAGCACATCAGTAAGCTTCGCCATGAAACCCAGATACCATACCAGAAGTACAGTATATATTGCCTCCTTATAAAAGCAAATTAACCCTAAATCTAGATATTGAGGTCTACAAAGTTGAAAAAGAAGCTGAAAAACATCCAGATTTGAAACCGATTTTCGTTTCTTCAAAATTTGAGAGCAATAAAACTTGTGTCTGCGCAAAAGCAAGAGCAACTTCATTCAAATCGTATTACAAGAGGTTCCATGGAGATATGAAAGTCTCTGTGTTTGTTGAGACATGAGGAGTTTTAAAGGAGGGAGAAGGTTGAGTGAAACCCAAATTTGAAAGGAGAAACTTGAAGCTGAAATCTGGAAGACTAACAGGCGGTCGTGATGTAAGGCAGTCATGACGAGCTTCGATCTGAAGGAATTAATGGGTGATTTAGGGCAGCAATGTGAAATCCGAGGGATCAAGAAGGCTGATCAAAGAGTACCGCCATGGTTAATTCACTAGAAAAGGGGGAGAGGGGATGGGAATCACGGGATGAAATAGGTTAATTAGTTGCAAATTACTTCAGATATTGTTGAGACAATAATGTAAACATTGACAAGGGAACAATCAAGGATAATACAATAAGTTATCTCCAAACAAAAGATGATGAGAATATTCTATTTAATATGCTTCTTATCCATCGCCGTCAGAGCGACATTTAGCAAAACCGATATATATATTCTATTTTGATAAAAGGAAAGGATTTAAAATATGTTTTGGTAAAATAATATTTATTTTTATGTTAATAAATAACCTTATCCCCCCTTACAAGTTACAACTCAAATTGGAGTATTAAGAAATGGGAGTAAAGAAGAGTATGGAAGGGTAAGAGATACTCTTATTCACTCTTCCACTAATGTTTTTCAAACAAAAATAAGGAGTGTAACTACCCTTATTTACTCCCTCTTACTCCTCATTACCCCTTTCAAAAAGAGGCTAATACTGAAAATAAAAGCATCTGCCAACTCTACAACATAATTGGTGAAAAGGAGTGTGGTTCTCTTAATCGTTGATGAATTTTAAAACGTAACTCTGCAATTGTTCATATTTAGGTTTAATTTCGCAATTTGTTGAGACAACTTATCTCAATTAATATGAGCATGCTTTGTCTCATGTGGAAGTTCTAGCATTGAATCGAGGACTTCAAATCTTCATAATGGCGGGAATGGAGAGCGGGTGCAACCAAGTTCCTCCGGGTCTCCCTCTTGCGGACTGTTCCCGCCCATATCCCTTGCCTTGGCCACTGCCAACTCCACTGCATTTCCTTGCGGTATCTGTGTTTGATATAGTGAAATCTGAAAAAAAAATATATAATGAATATATGCAAATTTTTTTTTCAGGTTCACCAGGTTGCGTCGGTCTAATCCGATTTGACGGTAAATTGGGTCAACCGGTCCAACTCCAGTCAAAATGGTTGGATCGCTTGAACCATCGACCCGTTCGACAGACTGGCTCGATCACTGGGTCGGTTCTCTCAATATTGCCCAGTGGTTGCATTGTAAATTACAAAATTCTTCTTTCTATTTACTTTTTTATTTATTGTACCATTTTTAGTCATTTTATATAAATCTACTAGTTCAACAACTACATTTACGCAACGCATTTATTTTAAATCGCTAGTTAAACGGCTAATCACTAACCACTAGTGGATCACAGTTAAATACTAGTAAAACCACTAACACCTAGTGAAACAGCTAACCATTACTAAAACAACTAATTTTACCGAACATGCCCATGGACTTGAGACTAACATATAATTTGTACCTTGGGGCACCATCTCCACTCGTTTTCTAGTGTTATTTTTTTATTAAAAGAAAACTAGAAGCACTGCATAATACAAATTAATTTTTAAGCTTGATGCTAGACCCATCAGTTCAGGCAAGCAGATTATGGGTCGGGTGTATTTAGATTCAGGTAAAATATAAGTCGGTGTTTTTCAGATTTAGGTAAAATACATGCGGATGTATTTCAATTTTGTGGGTTTGGGATTGACCCAACTGGTATGAAACGCCTTTTCTGTGGGTTATTTTTCTTTTGTCAAAAATAGAAAATTCAAGTTCTTTGTTAAGTATTTTATTGAAAAAAAAATAGTAATTATAATTTCTCAAAAGAATATTAAACATATTCAAACTTTTCATCATGATTTTATGAACTTTGTGTATGGGTGTGCAAAAAGTCAAGCCCCTTTGAGTTCGGTGCATCGACCCATGCATTGAAATAAGGCCAATAATAGGTCGGTTCCTTTATAGGCTAACTCGCGTAGAGCATGTTACCTGATTGGAGTGGTTTAACCTGCTAATAACTCATTTAATGGTTCGATATTTTGTTAACTAACCTACCGTTATTCAATCATGTACACATTATTAATGGGTTGATACCAATACAAACATGGTTGGCCCATTTCCTGGCACTGGAATCATAGTTCAAGACAGTTAGAATGAAAACCCAATAAAACGGAATTAGACAAGTATATGATATTATCTTTTGGTTAAAACATTTTAGATTATTATAAAGTAATTTATTTAACATATGATTAGACATATTTCTTTCACTAAATATATAATGGTACGATTTACACATTTTTAGTATTTGTCCTCTTCTAAATTTGTTTTCGTGAATAATAGATAGTTATTTCATGCAATTTACTGCCCAGTTTTTAAAAAATATTTTCATTTATAAGTTCTGTACGATGTTATTTTAAACGAATGGAGCAGGTGCAGAAATGATACAATTGTTTAATGTGTAAAATGATGCAATAGTTGTAATGTCACTTTAAGCTATTTGAAATAACGAATAGCATTATTGTTAAGGGGATAAATTTGAGAAAAGTTAAAAAATAAGAATATAATTTCAAGTGAAGCGGGGGATTTAGGTTCGGGTCAGATTTTGACCAGCTAATTCATGGTTTTTTCGGGTTCAATTTATTTCGAATTCGGGCCGAACAACCATGTTCAAAACCCAGAATTTTCAGACGGGTTTGGATTGAATTTTTGGGTCGGGTTAATTTTTTCCATGTCTACTTGATGCTCGTGTATGTGAAGGTGGCGGTGTAAATGGGCTCACAGAATGCTTGTACGGCCCAGATGACCTTGTCTATTGGGCCAAAAATATAGCTGAACAATCTCCAAATGCTAATTCCCATATGAAATGGCCTCAAAACTATTTTCATGGGACCACCTCTTTTGTGTTACCTCCCCTATGGTCTAGTTACTCCCTTTTTTTAAGGGCAACCTTTGGCCTCCGATTTAATTGAAAAAGGTATAATCATGAGATGTAGATTGGTATTTTCTAATTGATAAAACCCGAACTTTGGTTTTACTTAAGAACTTGTCTTCTAATACGTTTAGAAAAATAGTTTCATCGTAGATTTAAAATTCTAGATACTTGATAAACACTTGAATGGTTTTACTAAAGGCTTTATAACTCCATTTGAAGTAAGAAAAGATAATAAGATATATATACATGGCTTTTTATTTATTAAGAAAAAATATTATATTTAGTGATCACCTATTAACTCATTACATTACCTATTTAAATTAGTTATTAATTTTAACTACTTCAAAAAATTATTTGATATAGCCTCACATCTTTAACTCGATCCTCTACATTGCTAACAACAATTTCCTGCGATTTGAAATGTAACTCCAGAAGTAGGAGGGGTTTATTAGAGTATAAATCTATTCTCGAACTTTCAACCATTAGTTTAAATTTTTGGTTGAGATGATTTTGAACATGGTATCAGAATCTTTCTAACTGAGAGGTATCAAGTTTGAAATTCAGCAGCACCCATATTGATTTATTGCGCAAGGTAGGAGGAGCTTTCGTAACAATTACGCTTCAAGCTTAAAAGGCACTCACATGTGGGGGTGTATTAGAGTATAGATCTATTCCTGAGTCTTCAACCAATATCTTAAACTTTTTGTTGAGATGATTCTTGAGTAAGGGTATTGGGTCTACACTTGAAGAAACTCACCTAAACGAATAACTCGAATTTATATTCGAACCGACAGCCAAGGCCAAAAATCGAAAAAGACCTAAATCGAACTGAACCCAACTCTGAACTTTTTCCACCAAAGTTATTCTTTTTTTTTTTTGGCAAGACGAGCTTATTACACCAAATATCAACCGTCACAAAATCAAGCCAAACCAAAAATGAAACTAAATCGAATCTCATTGATCTGAACATAATTGATATGAAATTAATATAACACAAAATTAAACTAAATGACCTATTGAGGTCCAAGACCTTTCGAGGCATGTTCCTTGTGAGCATTTTAGATAAGTAGATAGTAGGTTTAACTAGCAATTAGCAAATTAGAGCAATTTGAAAGCAAGTTTATGAATATATCAGAGCAAATTTGATTAGCAATTAGCAGATTTAAACAGACTGTAACATATTTAAATTAAATTTAACTAGTAGTTAATAGATTTTGAATAAATTAAAATATATTGGAGTAGATTAAAGTAAAAAATATTAAAATATTCCCATACAAATTCAATATTCTGATAATAAACAAATCCTAAGTGTATCACCTAGAAAAAGAAAACCCACCCAAGGCCAATTTTTAGTTACACCGGCGCTCCCCCCCCCCCCCCCCCCAAAAAAAAAATCCCCTTGTTCCTATGATCCTATCCCACCCACTATCCATCTCACTCCCCCAAGGCAGGGCCTCCGCCAAGACGGTTTTAGTTTATTGTAATACACTACTACTTAGAGCACGGGCACTGGTTATCCCGTGGGCCAAAAAGTGAGGCGGGCGAGGTAGAAGTTAGAACGTTACACTGGATCGCTCGCCATCGTGGGCTCGGGGTAGGCTGCGGGCCTCGAGCTGCCCCAAGGCCCTTTTTTTTGTCTTTTCCCCCCTGAAACGGTGTTGTTTTGGGGGACCAGTTTCTTTATTTTTTTTTGGAGTTTAGTGGGCAAAGAAAGCTGAGCTTGGTAGAAAAAGCTGGGCTGGGCGTGGGTATTGGCAGGCAATGGACGGTAGAACATAAAGCCCGTGAGTTTGTGTCTGTTTTATTTTTTATTTTTTTATTTTTATTTTTTTTGGTGAGAGCGTTGCCTATAAATTGAGAGGCTCCAGCTCAAATGTGCAAGAACAAATCACCATATTTTGATAAATTCTAGTGATTTCACATCTGAAGTGAATTTTTTTCCACAAGGGCTACGCGGAAGATTTGGTAACAATTTTTTTACCATCTAATTACTTGTTTCACAGAATTATTATGTGTACATTATAATTCTCACAAAAAATAAATACAAATAACCAACCAAAACATAAAAACTACAAACAATTAAATAAATTGTTCAACGATTGTAATTTTTCCTCTCCCCTCCTTACCCGATGTATCTTTTTTTTTTAAATTATCCAACTCTTGTAATTTTCATTTTGATGCTTGTGATTTTTTTTTAACACTCTTGTATTTCTTTCAAAAAATTAATGACCATCTAATTACTTGTTTCACAGAATTTTTATGTGTACATTATTTATCTCACAAAAAATAAGTACAAATTACCAACCCAAACATAAAAACCAAAAACAATTAAATATGATTAGATGTGAGGTCCATTAATATTATTTTATTTGATGAGCTAAAGTGATGAGCCAACTGTCGGAGAAAGTGAGATTTATGGGGTAAAAAATTGAAGAGAGGATTGATGTGACAATAGCGGACCTTCATCAGTGAGCCAAAAACATCGCTCTCCATTGTATTTGCTCTTTATCCACTTCATCATGATTTATGTGAGAGAGAGAGAGAGAGAGAGGGAGCCGAGTCAGCCGACAGAGAAAGGTTGGATGAGGAGGGTGGTAGGCCTCCAACGCCCAACCCACCCTCTGCCCTCTGCCCTCTGCGTACCCTTCCACACACGCTTCTCTCCCTCTCTCTCATGAGAGCGCGTTAACTGACGGTGGCAGGTTTTTAACGCTAAGTAGGTAGTCAAGTACAACACTAAACACAACACCCTCCCCTCCTGCCTACCTACGTGTTGTGGTGTCCCCTGCGCACGTTAGCCTCCCTCCGCCCACCCACCTCACCCCACTCTCGGTGGCCTCCCCCAATACATCATGAATATCCCCAACCACCACCCCCCACTTTTTCATCCTCCTCCTCTCTCTCTCCCCCCCACTCTCTCTCTCTCCCCCCAATTCCATGGCTTCCCCCCCTCCCTCCCCCACCGCCTCTCCTTCTCCCACCACCGACCCCCCACCACCGTCCTCCGCCCCTCCGCTGCCGCCTCCTAGGAAGTTCCCGGCGCCGTGCTGGACCCAGGAGGAGACCCTCGCCCTCATCGCTGCTTACAGAGACAAGTGGTACTCCCTCCGCCGCCGCAACCTCCGCACCGCTGACTGGGAGGCCGTCGCCGCCGACGTCACCCGCCGCTGCCCTAACCAGTCTCCGCCCAAGACCTCCGCCCAGTGCCGCCACAAGATGGAGAAGCTCCGCAAGCGCTACCGCACTGAGAAGCAGCGCGCTGTATCTCTTCCTCTCTCTCATCAGGGCAGGTTCTTCTCTCCTTCTTCTTGGGTCTTCTTCGATCTCATGGATTCCATGGAAACTGGCACCGATCCTCACAATCACAATCACAATCACAATCACAATCACAGTCACCATCAAAATCCAAATCCAAATCCAAATCCAAATCCGCCAATTGCGCAGATTCATCCTAATGGGGTTGGGGTTTTCGTTAAGGCGGTCAGTCATGGCGACAACAAGCCAGATCTGAAGGGTAAGGATGAACTGGGGAGGTATTTCGATGAGATCCTGATGGGTATGGGCTCCGCCGGTGGTGGCGGCGGCGGTCCGATCAAAATTAGGGTTAAGAATCACCACCATCTTCGCCGATTTGAGGATTCCAACCATGAGGAGGACGATTACTACGGGGGAAATGATGGCGGTGGGTCTGATTTCATGAAAAGTGGGATTCGGAATCCGAATCCGAATTCGAATTCGGGTCCTCCACCACCGGGTTTCAAGAGGATGTTTCCGAGTCAAGAGTACGCGGAAAGATTCGATTCGTCATCGGGTAAACGGGTCTCGAACGGGGAATTCAAGAGGAACGGGAGGGATAATTCGGTGGCGGAGATGGTGGCGTCGATAAAGATGTTAGGAGAAGGGCTGGTGAGGATGGAGAAGATGAAGATGGAGATGATGAGAGAGATTGAGAGGATGAGAATGGAGATGGAGATGAAGAGGAGTGAGATGATACTTGAATCTCAACAACTCATTGTGAATGCTTTTGTTGAGGGTTTGAAGAAGAACAAGAAGGTTAAGGTTATGGAGGTTGAATGAATGAATGAATGAATCAAGAAACCTTAACCCCAAGGTGGTGAATAATGAAGATGAAATAATCATCAAGTTTTCAAAAATTTACTAGTGTTGGTATATTGTTATTAGTAAGTGAAGTGAAGGGTTCAAATTGTATAATTAGGCTCTAGATTAGAAGTGGGTATGATGATAATCTTGTGTTTGATCTTGTTGTGTTTTGATAAGCTCTAGTTTGTACCACTTGAATAAGGTTCACCTTCTAGTTCTTGGTGTAGATATCTTATGTAGAGTTGGATTTTTTGGTTTCTTTGCCTCCCTCTTCCCTTCTCTTGTTCTTTTTTCTCTTTTTCTTTCAAAAATGTAGTTCTTATGTATCTAAATTATGTATGGAAAAATGTTACATGTTCTCTTTTTGATTTTGTCGTTGTTGTTCCCGTATTACAAGTTATGAAGTTCTTAGCTTAGATCCGTTTGGAAATTTGCAGATGAGGTTCTGAGTTTGAGTCTGTTGAGTTCGGTTCGCTTCAGGAGCTCATTGGTTGCAACGGTATTCAATTGACTACAATTTTAACAATCATATGAAATCTAAATATTCCTCTCGAAAAAATAATAACTTCAGAGATGAAGAAGACATGCTGTTGAATGCATATCCCATTGTATATATATGTGTAATGTAAACCTTATACTTGTAAGCTTTTTTAGAAAATAGTAATTCTAAGAATAAGAGAAATTATAGTCTTGGATATTTTAGTGGGTCAAAGAAAACAAGGTTTGCGGGTCACATTAAAGTAGCACATATGTACTAGAGACTGAAATGAATTTCTACACTCAGCATGTATGATTAATAATATAATATTGCCTTTAATAAAAGAGATTCTCAAATCCTGCATAGTCATTTCGTTGAAAAATTCGAAGAATTGATATATATTATGGACCGATCTTGCAATCAATTAACAATAAGATTTTATACAAAGAGAACGAGATAATACAAAGAGAACGAGATGAAGTGTTCAAATATTCACTTCAAAAGGAAGGGACAACACAAGCAATTAGAAGAGGGTGTGGAGAAACTCGAATAAAAGGAGTAAAAATAATTATTAGCAAAACAAGTAAAAATTATATGAATAAAGGAAAGATTGAGACTTACAGGTTGGCTATCGTATGTCTGTAGGGCATTTTTCAACTAAAGTAAAGTTTGTTAGCAGGTGAGACCTCAGAGGCTGATGTGTGAGCAGCGGATCATATCAAACAAGACCACAATTCGAGAATCTTTTACTGTTGAATTGAACACAGCAAATAAGCATGCATGCATGCATGACAATATGAGAGGAGCCAAAATACAGCAATCACAGAAGAGCCAGGCAGAGAAAGAACAGGGGAAAAAATAGAAGATCCGCGATAGGACCGGGGAATTGAACCCGACGTGAATCGAACACGCAACCTTCTGATCTGGAGTCAGACGCGCTACCATTGCGCCACGGATCCAGCGGTGATAGGTAGCGAAACCTTTCATATTTCAACATATACAATACTGACTGAAACGATGCCCTGGCACGATTTTTTTTATTTATTTACTAGTTAAGAAATAAAGTTGGAAAAAATATGTACTGTTGTTTATTTTCGAAAGAACAGAATATGTTTCTTGGTTTGCTATTGTGAATGGGTTATGACCGTGGATCAATATTTTCTTTTCAAGCATATATATGATATATTTTTTTTTAATCTAATGAGTAATAGTTATTTTACCTGGGTGTTCCAGAAAAAAAATAATTATTTTAAAAGAACAATCTTAGCAAATGCAGGTTTTGAATTTAAATTAGTATTTCTATATCCGTGCGAGTACAGGAGATCTAATAAATTTTAAATTCTAGTAATTGTTTATAGAAATTATAATACGTCATTTAGCAACAACCTCATACACAAATTTTTTAGCTTTTTTGTAAAATAATTAGCAACTTTTAGCCAAAAATAGTCAAGGGATGCAAGTCATGAGAACTATTAGGTAAAAAGGAAAAAAAATCTAATGTATCAATATATACTATAATGAAATTAGTCAATATTCTAATAGCAATTGTAATATTGTATTTCTATAATAATTTTAAAAGTATAGTAGTCCAAAATTTTATCTAAATTTGATTTGAAGAACTAATAACATAGTTAACTTGTAATATTTAATATGTTTTATGAAAAATTCATTGAAAAATATTTAATAAAGATCAAAGTATGTATTGATGACATTATTTTCATAATGGCCATAAATGTGTTATGTATTGATGACATTATTTTCATAATGGCCATAAATGTGTTCTTAACTACATAACAACAATTATAGTTAAAAAAAAAATAGATATAGAATTAGGCTAGAGTTTGTCATGTATGTTACGTTGGAGATATTTGCTTGAACTATACTCTAAAAATTGAAAGCAATTTAGTACTTTTTGGTGATATGTGGTATTGTATGCATATATAAGATCCGTACAATGATTCTATTGTATATGTGATCTCTAATATTCAATATTCATATTTATATTTATCTTTTTTTGAGAGCAAAATATTATTATATTTATGTTTTTATTTAAAGAGTTAGGAAAAAATAATAATAATAAAAATCAAATATCTTTTATTATTTTTTGATAATAACAATTGTGTCTTTGTATTGAATAGGTATAAAATATGTGTATGTGACTATATACCTTTAGAATATTACGCATTGGTTGCCAAATTAAGGGTAAAAATTAGGAACCAAACATGCGCAAATTTAGAGGGATTGTTTTGTTTTTAAAAACACCGTAATAGTACACCTTAGAAATTAGGATGCTACTACTAACGTCTGATTTTTTGGCTCTAATTATACAGTTTTTAACCAAAGGCATTATCAACCCTACGCGAAAGTCATACATCTGGTTTTTTTTTTGGGGGGTGGGGCGGCTGGAGACGGAGGGCTCATACCTGATCATAGTATAAATTTGTAAAATTAATAACTAAATAAATTTCTTTTTTGTGTGTGTGTGTTGGGTGGGGGGAGTCATGTACATCAGAAGTACGTATTTTGTAACAGAATCTAGTTTGTCTCTGAAAGAAAAAGGATCTTAACTGCTGAATTTAACTCTCCTAATCGAAATGGGGACTGGATTTTCTAAGGCAGACACCTTGACATTGCTCCAAACATCCTGCTTTGTTGGAAGCTCAGCGATTTTCTCTGCAATAAGCATATCCTCTGGAAGAACAGAACCGAAAACTGTATATTTCCCTTTCCATTCTCCATGGTTGGCCAAGCTTATGAAGAACTCTGGACCGGATCCAACCCATGCAACTGCACCTCTTGTTATAGTCGGACAATCTTCAGTAGGAATCTTCTTGAAAAGCATGCCTGCTGCTTCGAGGGTTCCTTGGATCAATGCAAATGGAGGGCCATACGAAGCCTGGAAATTAAACATAGGATTTCTTAACCACAAGTTATACAGATGGAGCCGCGGAGTGACATGAGTTCAGAACCCAAGTCCTTGGTTCCTCAATCCTGCTTCGAGGAGTATACATACTAGCTTGGCTAGATGATGTCTTTGTATGTTTTACGTCAGTAAAGTTCCTCAATGAACTGCGAAGTGACATGAGTTCAGAACCCAAGTCCTTGGTTCCTCACTCCTGCTTCGAGGACTCTACTAGCTTGGCTAGATGATGTCTTTGTATGTTTTACGTCAGTAAAGTTCCTCAATGAAGATATCAGATAAGTTAGCCAACAGCATTTGATCATCAAGTGAGGCAAAGAAAATATTTTAAGTACCCAAAATATATCAAAATTTCATTCACTTCTGTTGCAGCAATGGAAGGCTGGCATATTGTTGCCCAGAGAGACGAGAGGGAAAGAGAGAGAGGGGGAAAAAAAGACTCACATCTTCTACATGGTTTCCCATGCTATCCCAAGAATTTCCCCGACCTTCTGCCCGATAAAAATGGCATCCTGGACAATGGTGAGCTGCCAGCAGCTCAAGAATGTTGGATACTGAATATGGAGCACAATCAGGGCGAAGCTGAAACCAACCGAGTATTGCAATGCTTGAGAATGATCGAAACTATGTACACTGATTACACATAGGAAGGCAAACCCAGTAGTTTGGGACAATATTTGAAGCAACAGGCAGGTACACCAAGCACATGCAAAAGGCTTTGCACACAGTTACTCAATTGCCTCTCAAATCACTGCAATATGGATAACTATTTATCACACATTTAGCATAATTTAGACTTATATTGCTAGGTCCTAGAACATGGATGACAAGGTGATGAGTTTTCTCTGTATGCTTTTCAGTTTGTATCAAGGATGATTGGGTTTGAGCTAGTAGCTCAACTATAATGAATAATCAAATAATAGATCGCTCACTCCGAAAATCAACTATGCAGAATGCTTTTTAGGTATTACTGATTACAGACTCCTTAATGTATGAACCACAGCATGCAGCAGTCATAGCTCTAACAACTCCACTCCAGAAAACACAGACAATAACGGATATAATCACTAGTACATACTTTGACACGAAGGGTGCCATGCTGAGTTTCCAAGCCAATGATTCCCTGCAAGAAAATATAAGTGTCTGTGAGAAAACAAATCATACTAAATTATCCACGCCTATTTCAGCTACCGCATTTGTAGAGTTCATCAGGTACTGCTCAATTATACAAATGATCTGGCTCGAAGTCAATATTCAAGAAGTGGTATAACATCCATATTATATTTCGTGGCCAAGGATTCTAATCACTGCCTGGAATATTGCCGAATTCTTAATGAAAAGAGTGTATTTGTGCCAGATTATCACCTCTCCTTTTCCAAATACAAGCCCAGAAGTCCACATACTGTTGCTCCAGGTATCATGAACCTGAGGTGCCATAGTATCCTTCTGCTTCTTCAGCCAGCACTAGAACCCCAACCAAAGAACACAAAGTTTAGCATGACCAAAGGTAATCAACACCTTGACGTTTAGAAAGGCGAAAGTATGACAGGGAAAATATTGTCTAAATAGGAAAAACTATTTTCGCATAAATTATCAATTATCATGCATTGTGTAGTAAAATATTCACATGAGACGGTGTCATATAGGACTTCTTGAGAGGTGGATCTCCTTTTGTTGGGCCACATTAGCCGTTGTCTTGGGTTAGGCCATCTCACCGAGAGCAAACTAAAGCCATAGCGTCAAAGCAACTAGACCATGAAAAACTGAGAGGACTATACATACAATCAAGTTGCTACCTAATTCAATCAAAAGACGACAATGGACTAGCAGAAAAACAATATTCTCAAACTCACAATCAAATACTAGATGCCAATTCACATAATTCCCACATCAAAAAGTCCAAATTTCAGAGAACCCATTTAACAAAACCCATCAAATAAGAACACAAACATTCAGCTAACCTCACCGAATCTCGATCCACAAGCCTTCCTATTACCACAAAACACCCAGCTATCACAAAGGCAGGACTCATCTTCAACAGTGCACATAGCCTTACAAGCCTCACAACACTCCGAAGAAGAATTAAATTTATGATCAGTTCCCCACTTGACCGCAGGACCCCACAACTCCAAATTTGGGATTCCTCGGCAACACTGGCTTCCGGCATTTTCATTATCTCTCTCCAAATTAATCCCATTGCTATCCTGTAACCTCAAACCATCGAAATCTGCGATGGGGACGCCATTGTTGCTGGGTTTGAGCGCATTTGAGATGAACAAATATGCTAAAGTGCAGGAAACGAGACCCAGAACAAGGAGGGTCACAGAGGTCCAACGGCTTGCGTCTGAATCGATTTGCCTGCGACCCATTTGAGTCTTGAGGGTGAAGAACAAAACCCAGAAACGAATTCTTCTGGGTCTGAATTTAAGGGTTAAGACTTGATTTGTTTACGAATTCGGCATTATAATCTTCTACGGTAGGTGCGCTCAAAATCGGGGTTGATACTTGATATTTATGGGAGCCAATCACCAGATCATGCAAATTGAATGGTTATGATTGAGAGGTGGGTTGGATAACGTTGGAGGTGGGAGATCAATGCTCTAATTTGCTGAGTTTCTCACTCTTCAATCAGCCCAAGAAAAAGGTGGATAGCTGTGAACTGTGAGCCTCCTTGGCAGCGGGACTCATGGTCCCATAGAGAATGTTGGTCGTTGCCTGGCAGAGAAATAGCGGCATAGCTTTTTGTTGGTTTCTTCCAATCTTCGCCCTCTTCTTTCCTTTTTGCCTTTTCCTGTCCCTTGTGGCTTGTGGATCCTCTTGCAGTTGGAGGAATTGTAATTTCATAATGGAGGCTCCAAATGATGTAATAAATTTATCTTGTATAGGTTTTCGATCATCAGTTGGGCAAAACTCGAAAATTAGAAATAAAAGCATAAAAGACAGTTTCTATAAATGACTAAAATCTACCACTAAATTATAATATTTGTAAATAAATTTAATGACAATTATGTGATACTTGCTTTCTGTAAATTTTTTATTGATATTGAGTCATAAATAAATAATTATGCATATAAGTTTAAATAAAGTTTCAATCCAAAGTCAATGGGTAATGGTTGGAGTAGTTCAGAAACTTATATACATGATCAAACACTTCAATTAGGGTGTGTTCGGTAATACAGGTCGAAATAGAGGTAAGTGATTTGTAGTGGTCAAAATAATATGGACCACCACTACTTAGAGTGTTCGGTAAAGTAGTGAATGAGGTAGTGGTTAGAGGTTTATGTAGTGTTTTTCAAAAGCTAATGAAAGTAGCTTTTAAGAACCTCTACCTAGTGGTTGCATTGCAAATACAAAATTCTTCTTTTGATTTACTAAAAACCTTTATTTATTGTGTCCTTTTTAGTCATTTTATATAAATCTGCTACTTCAACAGCTACCTTTACCAAACACATTTATTTTAAATCGCTAGTTGAACCACTAACCACTAACCACTAACCACTAGTGGGTCACAGCTAATCGCTAGTAAAACCGCTAACAACTAGTAAAACAGCTAACAATTACTAAAACAGCTAATTTTACCGAACACGCCCTTAATCAATTTGGGACAAACCCCACTTGCACATTCCAATAGATTCCCTCACGTGTGAGCTATTCACAAGACCCAACACATGCACACAATTTTTAATCAAACGGAGACGGTGGCAAATCAATATCAAACAACCTGCTCGCTCAGATGCTATGTTAAATTTTTTTTATTATAGCAAGAAAATTTAGTCAAACACTCATTGTTCTTCCATTATCATCAGTTTTCTCTCTTAGGATTAGGGTTGTAGCTGATATCTATGTGTCGGCATATTTAGTTTTATCATCTGAAGAGGAGAAAAATTAAAACCCCAAAAATCCCCCAAAAAAAAAAAAAAATATGGCTCAGGTGGCTTTGGTGAATAATGTGGGTATCCCCATCACTTGCAGTGATTTATCATTCAATGAATGATTGAAAAGAAAAACGATATACGGATATGAACGGCTCGTCTCGCCGTGACCTTATTCTTGAATTCTCAAAACTTCTGTCGCTCCATCCCCGTAGGGGCAGAGAACCCGTCGCTGTTTTGACTGTGCTATCGACGGCTCTGGGGAAGTCGGAATAGGAGAGCACTCATCTTGGGGTGGGCTTACGTAGAAATTTTCAGGATCAACGATTAGACCATGCAAACTAGAAATACTTTTTCTTTAATAAAAGAATAGATTACTCGATCCACGAGGAACCCGAGATGTTGCCGGAGTAAAGGATCGTCAACAAGGGCGTTCTACTGCGTTGTAGATTCTTATCAAAGACTTGTATCATTTGATAATGCCATGTGAATCGCTAGAAGCATGTGAAGTGAACCTCCTATTGTAAGATTGTTTATATTACATATAAGAAGTGATAGAACTCCTATGAATTCTAACTCAAGTGATATATTGAGACACTTTTTATTTAGAAGGTCTTAGGTTCGAACCTAGGAGAAAGCATTTCTCCTGCAAAGGGGGATGTCTCCATCTGAACACGTTTTTGGGCCATATGCATTTGGACTATAACTTGTTTATCCTCTTCACTATTGGATTTGTTAGTCCCACTGACTTACGCTAGGATAGAAAGCCCAACAGGGCCCAATTTGTCATTTTAAAAAAGGTTGTCATCGATTTAGGCTTTGTGTCCATGAATGTCCAATGCATAGATTGCTTGACATTTCAACAACAATAACAACAACAATAACTCCTAGTGTGGGTTCCGCTTTCGCGGGGTCTAGGAAGATCCAGTTGTAGGCAACCTCACCTCTACCGGCATTTCTACCTGTAGAGAGGCCGATTCCAAGAGACCCACGAAAAGAGTTTTGTGAAAATATTTTAAATACGAAAGCTTTTGCGAAAACATTCAATATGAAAACATTTTGTGGAAGAAAGATTCTATAGCAAGATACCCGAGATAAATGAAAGATAAATACAATATCATTTGCTGAAACTATGAAATAAAAGGACAATATAATGGAGGAAGGCCATATACCTGATCGCCCAAGGTAATCAGACGAGAACTCTTCTCAGAAGACAGTGCAACCTGCATACAAACACCACATACGGGGAGGAAAAAAAAAACGCAGCCAACGCAACCCAAAGGAAAACTACGGGTTCGAGACTCCACGATCTACAGTCTTAGTCCTATCCCGCCACAACTTCATATCCTAAGCCATGTCCTCCGTCAAACCGGCAATTTTGAAGTCCTCTCTAAACACCTCATCCAAGCTCTTCTTGGGTCTTCCCCTCCCTCTTCTGCCTTCAGAGATGTTGATCCTCTCACATCTCCTCACTGGAGCGTCCACGCTCCTCCTCTTCACATGACCAAACCATCGGAGTCGTGATTCTCTCAACTTATCGTCGATGGGAGCTACTCCAACTGAGTCCCTGATAACTCCATTCGTAATTCTGTCTATCCTCGAGTAACCACACATCCACCTTAACATCCTCATCTCTGCTACCATCAGCCCTTAGACTTGCGTCTTTTTGAGAGGCCAACACTCTGATCCATAAAGAACGGCCGGTCTAACTACTATGCGATAGACTTTGCCTTTCAATCCACGTGGCACCCTCTTATTGCACAGCACACCTGAGGAATACTTCCATTTTTGTCAGCCTACTTTTATGCGATGGTTTATATCTTCCTCAATATCCCCATTCTGTTGAATGATCGAGCCTAGATACTTAAACTTATCGACCTTAGGTATTGACCTCTCATCCAGGGTGACTTCTCCCATCGCATCTACCCTTCCACTGAAACAACAATGAAGGTACTCTGTCTTCGATCTACTCACTCTAAAACCTCTAAATTCCAGAGAGTGCCTCAAACGCTCCAACTTGTCATTAACTCCTTGTCTGGTCTCATCGATAAGACCAATGTCATCTGTAAAAAGCATATTCTGAGGTAACTCATCCTGAATCCCTCTCGTGAGTTCATCCATAACTAGAGTGAAAAGAAAAGGGCTCAAGGCGGAACCCTGATGCAGGCTCATATCAACGAAGAAGTCATTTGTGACCCCTCCTGGCGCCCTAACACTCGTCCTACCTCCCGCGTACATATCCTTAATAACTCGAATGTACCGGGGTAGCACTCCTTTCTTCTCCAGGCATCTCCATAAAACCTCACGCGGCACTCTATTAGAAGCTTTCTCCAGGTCAATGAACACCATGTGGAGATCCGCTTTTCTATCTCTATATATACCCATGAGTTTTCTAAGGAGGTAGATCGCCTCAATGGTCGACCTGCCTGGCATGAAATTAAATTGGTTTTCTGAAATTGAAACATCCTTCGGCAACCTTCTCTCAATCACCCTTTCCTATAACTTCATAGTGTGACTGAGCAACTTGATACCCCTGAAATTATTACAATCCTGAATATCCCCTTTGTTCTTGTACAAAGGGATAACCGTGCTAGACCTCCATTCTTCGGGCATCTTAGCAGTCCTAAAAATAATATTGAAAAGCTCCGCAAGCCACTACAAACCTTCCTCACCCAAACACTTCCACACTTCCACCGGTATTTGATCCGGACCCTCGGCCTTCCTATTGGGTATCTTCCTCATGGCCTCTTTAATCTCGTCCTTGCTGATATGACCACACTCTTGCGGATTCACACTCCTCTCATCACACTCTCGCTCCATGCTTCGGAAATCTACTATGCCTACACCATTGAGGAGATTGGAAAAGTATCTTTGCCATCTCTCCTTGATCTCTGTATCCTCAAAAAGCACCTTACCATTTTCATCTTTGATGCACCTTACAACATCTAAATCCCTTGTTCTTCTTTCCCTCGCCCTCGCCACCTTAAAGACCTCCTTCTCTCCTTCCTTAGTGCCCAGTCTACGGTACAACCTATCATAGGCCAAGCTCTTAGCTACCGCAACCGCTTTCTTGGCTACCTTTTTTGCTGCCTTATATCTATCTCTACTAGCATCTCTCTCTCCATCCGCTCCGCTGTTCATGAAGACTGCAAAAGCCTTTTTTTTCTCCCTGACTTTCTCCTTTACCTCCTCGTTCGACCACCAGGCACCCTCCATTTTGTGACCACCCCTTCTAGAAGTACCAAGGACTCCTATAACCGACCTACGAATACAATCTGCCATTACTTTCCACATTGTATCTGCATCCTCTGCCTTCCTCCAAACTCCTTCTTCAGTAATCCTCTCTGATAAAAACCTGGCGTTCTCCTTTGAGATGGTCCACCACTTAACCCTAGGGTCCCCGACTCTCCTCTTCCTCCACCTTGAACATTTTAATTCCACATCCAGCACTAGCAGCCTATGCAGAGATCCTATGTACTCACTAGGAATCACCTTACAGTCCTTGCATAACCTCCGACTATCCGCCCTCGCCAGGAAGAAGTCAATTTGGGTCCTCACAGAGCCACTCCTAAAGGTCACCAAGTGATCCTCCTTCTTCTTGAAAAAGGAGTTTACCACCAACAAATCATAGGCCACTGCAAAGTCCAGCACAGAGACCCCTCCGTTGTTTCTCTCCCCAAAACCGAAGCCTCCGTGGGCCGTAACATACCCGCCTGCATCAACACCAATATTTCATGTTCGTTAATTTTTATAGGGGTTTTTGAGAACTTTTTTACAAATTTCATTCAAATTTGTGCAATTTTTTTGGCCCAACATAGGTTGAAGACATCGATTCCCGAGCCTCAGGCCCTCCACACATAACTGAGTTTATGTAAGGGACATTTACTTACAACCGGTGTCTTCATTTTTTTATTACTCAAAGCTCCTCTTTCTTCAATTAGGTGTTGGTTCCGGACCGCCAGCAGACATTGTGTATGCGCTGGTGCTTGTGTCCTTAGTCTTTTACTCATCTACCTTTGCTATTTGTTGGCTCCTCTTCTCTCTACTATACCGCAGACATCTCCCTTTTATTGTCATCTTTCAATTTTTTTCTTTTTTTAAAGTAAATAATCCTGAATATTTTTATGGGTCAGTTAAAATTAGCTCTAAAATTAACCAAAATTACTCTTCATACAATGAAAGTACTTTTCTTAGCATTAATTCGATACAATTTGTAATTAAATTGTATTTGCAAAAGTACTCAATTAAGAATTACCTCTAAGTTTTTTTTCAAAAAAACTAACTTCAAATGGGATCCTTAAAAATAATGTTTAGAAAAGTATATTTTTAATTTAGCTTCAATTATATTTCATAAAAAATTAACATTACAATTAAATATCTTATAAGAAAATAAAATCTAGACTCTTAAAAGTAAGGTCTGAACTAACTCGTCTCATTTATAATTTTTTATTTTTGTAAATATTGTTAAAGACTAAATTTCTTTTTTTTCCCTCATACTTAATAACAAATTCAACTTTTTCCCCTATTTTAAGTAATATATATAATATATATTATATATATATATATATATATATATATATATATATATATGTATGTATATATGTATATATGTATATATATATATATATATATATATATATATATATATATATATATATATATATATATATATATATATATATATATATATATATATATATATATATGTATCCTATCTAATTATTCTTTTTTCAATAAGCAAGCTAACTTTAAGATTTTATTGTGCAATTTTGAATAGAAAATTTTAAAAGTAGAATTTTCATTCTAGTTCATTAATGAAAAAATTATCATTTTTTACTTTTTAGTTTCTTCTTATTTCAAGTAAAACTTTTTATTGTTTGATTTTCTGACTTTAGTTATGATCTATTCATTTATTGCTATTTTTATTTTTATTTTTATTTGTAAGAAACATCTTTGTTATTGCTTTGAATGAAACATAATGTTTTTAGGTTGAGAGTATAAGCTTGAACCATTATATTTGTTAATGACATTTCCAGGTAAGGAGCACGTTTATCTGTTTACAATAAATAATTCTTTCTTATGAGACATGTGATTAATATATTGTTAAAAATTGACAACACTATAAGTTATATGTCCAATAGGAAACAACGTTCATTTACTATTATTTTTCAACAAATGTCAGGGTTTAAGGTTTAGAGTTTGGACATTGGAGTTTAGCATTGGGGGGGAAAGGTGTGCATGTATATATATATATAATATATATATATATATATATATATATATATATATATATTATATAATATATATATATATATATCATATATATATATATATATATATATATATATATATATATATATATATATACACACAGAGAGAGAGAGAGAGAGAGAGAGATTTATGTTCAATGATGAGGTGTTTTTAAGAGCAAGTAACTATATACATGTCTCTTACCGAAATATAATTTTATCATTATAATATGTATGATAATTGTTATCAAACCCTTGAAAATATACTTAAGATAAGCCAAAGTCATAAGGATAACTTGGGTTAACAAAGATGGTCAACCTGGGTTGACATCAATGAGTAACCTGGACTATTCTTGCAGATTTTGTCAGCGACTTGGCAATGATGTTATTGCCATTCAATTAATTTTGACAAAGGACTTAGAGGAATGCCATTCATAAGAATCAAATCGTAGTTTGATTGCGGATTTAAAATCGTAGGACTCTTTTTTCGCATCTCTCGGAACTTTTATCTCCATATTTCTTTCATTTTTTGTAGTTTAAGTTTTGGGATTTAGCATCATACCTCAACCATCAAAGCTGAACTCTAAACCCCACTATCAAGGTTGGGTGTTTGGGATTTATGGTCTAGCACTTGACCTAATATTCTACTATCAAGATTTAAGGTTTTATTGTCTATAGTTAGCATTTAATATTTCAAGATTTATGGTTTAAGAGCTAAAATACACATATCGATATTAAAAAATAAGCTCAGGACACCAAGCGATTATATATGTAATACTTATTAACAAGTATTATCTTGTTATGACATATGTAATAATTTAGGAATATAATACTAAAAGAAAAAAAAAGTTGTTAGAAAATAAAATTTAAATATTAAGGAATTTCAATCATCTTTTTACGTCATTATTAAACGTGACAAAAGAGTTTCTACTTATATTGAGCTCAACTTTAATAGTTGAACCTTAGGATCAAACCCTAAATCATAAACCTAATCACTAAAATTTTAATGTTGATAGCACTACAGAATTTGAATTTAGGCTTTAAGGTACGTTTTCGCATTTACCAATTAGTTCTGATACATTTTATGGTGGTGTGCAGTGAATGTTGATAAATCTTGATGATTCTTATGGTGGCATGCATCACAAGTAATGTACTTGACACAATGAATCCGAATACGTTTTGGATTAAAAAAATAAGACTTATTACCTTTGTTTTTCTTAATGGTATTCCCGGATAGGACTATCTCTTTTGTTGGGTTAACATATTAATATTGATTTCTTGTGGGACCTATAATTGACTTATTAGTAATTAGAACCTACCTACCGTGTAGTGAGTTCAATATCATTTCATTTCTAAAAAACATCAATTGACTATTGTTGGAGGGTAACCCTAAACCCTAAACTACAAAAGTTGAACTCTATACCCTAACTTTTGATGGAGGCTTATCCAAACTAGGGAGGAAATGATTAGTTTCAATTTCATTGAGGGCTTCTGCTACACTTGTTTAGTCACCATGGGTCGATTATGGAGCAAGGTTTACGTATCAAGCTTTATGGTTCAGGGTTTAGTTTTAGTGGTTTAGCATTTAGGTCAATGTTAAATCCTAAAGCACAAATTTTGAACCCTAAACACGTAAACAACAATCAAGGTTTACAATTTAGGGTTTAGGGTTTAACCCTAATGTTTGAGCATCGAGCCTTAGGGTTTACGCTTAATTAGTATTATAAGATTTTAGGTTAAAATCAAACCCTAAACTACAAAACCTAAACTCTATATGCCTATATATATACACACATACATACACACACACACACACACACATATATAGATATCGATATATATATATATATATATATATATATATATATATATATATATATGTGTGTGTGTGTGTGTGTGTGTGTGTGTGTGTGTGTGTACACACACATATAAACAATATGGAAAATACTTTTCTATAAAATGTAATTAAAATGTCATATTTTACTTAGAGCGAGAAATATGACCTTTTGTTAGCCCCTTGGGACACCATGTTGTCACTTTTGTTTCCCATAGTGCCATTAGATTATATTTCTTTGACATAATAACACTGGATTATTTAATTTAGATTCAAAGCAACCTTTAAAAAAACTAATTTTCTATATAGTAAGTTATATTTGATTTTTTGATTTATTTTTTGAGTGGTCCTGGACACAACGTTTTTTTGTTGCCATATAAATGACATGAAAAAAAATATTTTTCTTTCATCATTTGAAGTTTCGGATTATTTGATTGGGAATCAGAGAGTAAGAAGTGTAAGAGGGATGAATAAATATGAATTTTGTTGACTCCTTTTTGTAATTTGTTCTCTATTTAGCTATGTAGCATTCATGCCCCCAAAAAATTCAATAAATTGAGGATAACTAGCTAAATAGGTAACTTAATTAAATCTTTTAGTGCCACTATGAATCTACATTAAAAAATATAATACTACTATAAAAAATACAAATAACTTAAAACTAAATGATAAGTTGAAAATATAAAACAAATTCTCAATTACTCGCTTTCTAATATTCTCTATTTCTCTGATTGACAGTATATGGAGAAAGTAGGGGTAGCATCCTATGAAGGAAGGACCGAGAAACACAGAGATCAGGATGAAGCACTATTAGAGGCAAATTAATACGCCCAGCTTTTCACGATTTTTTTCACTGTTTTGGATAACAACAAATTTAAAGCAACACTTATTGGTAATTTTTCTAATTTACAAAGCCTGCGAGATGATAATCAGTTGTTGAAATGGGATCAAGTATTAGGTTTGGTATCACCCTCACTGTATCTTATTCACTATTAACTCTTATATCTCATTTAAAAAATAATAATGAAAGTGATAAGAAAAGATTTAATTAATTATGATATGACCATACGAGTGAAGAGTGTATAATATGCCCCAAAAGTTGGTGACATCTTATGTAGTATGATATATGGAAATCATAGTACATTCTTGAGATAGTTGCGGTTGCGGTTTTAGAGTTAAAAGGTAAAGTCTGTTGTGTTACGGTTAGACTTGTCTTATTGTATGGATGGGAGTTTTGGCAAATAAAAAGGCTCAAATTCAAAGTTCGATGATTGTTGAAATGAGAATGGCTTGCCGGATATAAAAGCATACAAGACCAGCTAGATAAAACATAAGGTAGGGATGACAACTATAAAGGATAAGATGAGTGATGGATAAATGAAGAAGAGGATTCAGAAGCGTCCATGATGAGGTGTAAGATCACTGATATTCCATCATATAAGAGGTAGACGTAAACCGAAGAAAAGTTAGAATGAGGTGAATGAAATGGATATGACTCACTTACAATTTTCACATGATATGATTCAAGATAGAAGTTTATCGAGATGTATGAATCAACTTTGTAGACATTGGGTAGTGAATTAATTCTCCACTCCCCTCTTCTAGAAATGAAAAACATTGATGCCAATTGTATTAGAACATGGGCATCACTTATTGGCTTGTTGTGTGTGTATTATGCCTTTTGTTGGATCCCTCCATACCCTCTTTGTGCTACTTTTCATAATGTTACGGGTTTTCATGGAGGGGGTGTTTGGCAAACAGTTTTTTGAAGAACTTTTTGGCTAAAAAGAGCTTTTTTGATCAAAATTAACTGTTTGACCAAGTAAAAAAGCTAATTCCATGAGCTTTTTGAAGAATTAGCTTTTTGTCTCACAACTTTATCAGAAACAGTTAATTTTACCAAATAGTTTTCCAACAAACAGTGAATTCAAACAGCTAATACAAACAGCTGATTCAAACAGCTAACAGCTAACAGCTATTTGCCAAACAGGGCCTAAAATTTTCTTCTCTCCCTTAAGGTGTTTAGGCCTTTTTATTGGAACAAAAGAAAAGAAAACAACAATTTCATTTAAGCAAAAATTTTAAGTAAACTTTTTTCCTTCTCTCATGAGTCAATAAGAATCAGTCTCTCTATTAGTAAGAATATTTATAGGGATAAATCTGATTACATTTTATTCTTTTTAGACCTTTCTAAAGCAGGACTCATATTAGATGTTGACTTAAAAGATGCAGTGAGTGCATTCTTTTTTTTTTTCCGACAAAAGGAGTAAGTTTCATTTAAATAGTAAGCCTCATAACATCTATAATGCAAATCTAATGCAAAAAAATACAGTATTGAGTGTTAAAAATAAAATATTACTTGAAACTTCAAATTTACTGAACACTAGTCTTCTCTCAGAATGTTGTTTTTCATCATCATGGCTTGGAGAAGACATCTATAGATCTATCACACTCTTCTTCAGAGGGACTATCTGTTTATCTATTATATATTTGTGGATGAGATCCTCATGCGACCCATTTCCAAGATACCCAGATAAGGCTATCTGTGGGCTGCAAGCAGCAGAATATGGACCATAGCCTAACAGCCTGTTTAGGCCTCCTAGTAACTCCCAAGTGCCAACTCCCAACCCAACACCCCCCCCCCAAAAAAAAAAGAAAAAAGGGGGGAAAAAAAGAGTAGAGTAGAGCAGAGTAGAGTAGAGTAGAGTAGGCCATTTTATAATTTGGTTTTAACATTTTAGTTTTTAAGGAAAGAAATCTACCTTTGTTTTTTGTATTTCTCTTAACATTTAAGGGGGAAAAAAAATCTACCTTTTTATGGTAGCACTTGTTTCTTGACTACTTGTCTTTTCTATTCATTTAATTTAATGTGTGACCTTTTAGGGGTTTTTTGTTTAATTTTTAAAAAAGGGATCTCATTTTGTTGTTAAATAAGGTGAGCCTGGCCTATAAATACCGTTGCTGTCTAGGGATAAATCCCATCGACTTGCATTACAGTATTTTACATCAAGTACAGTGTGAGTGTGATCCACTAAAAAATACAACATGTACAAGGCTTTCTCCTGCATCCTCATCGTCTTCCTCCTCCTAGCCTTCACAACTCCATCAGCAGGTGAATCCCTCGTCTCTCTTATGCATTTTCTTTGATAATGCATCTGATTTCCTCGTTCGTTTTTCTAAAACTACAAATTAGCATTTGAATCCGTCATTCCATAATTATGAATATCTATGTTTATATATATATATATATGTTCATACCCAAAAAAATGTTTATACATGATCATTCCATAATATTATCGAAGTTTTATTTATAAAAATTTGTTAATGTTTGTAATTATTTTAAACTCCATTTCAATGATATATTAGGCAAAAAAGACATTTAATGCATAATTTTTTATGTTTTTGAAGTATGACTATGATCATGGATGTGGATGCAATGACTTATCCCAATTGGGTTATGTAGATGGATGTGGTTATTGTGTGGCAAATCCTACAGCCTCACCCCAATTAGTGCAAACAAAGCTGGATTATGCATGTGGGGTAAAACCAGAGTCTTGTGCACAAATTCAACCAGGAGCACCATGTTATGTGCCCGATGATCTCAAGAAAACAGCCTCTTATGTCTTCAATGAATGGTATCTTCAGGGCTCTGAATGTAATTTTGAAGATGCTGAAGTTCCTACTACTCTAGATCCAAGTAATTTATCCTCCCTCCCTCCTTCCCTCTCTGTCTCTCTCTCTCTCTCAATACACTAATCAATCTATGTTCCATTTATTTTAGGTTATGTTTTTCAAACTCAAAATTGACAAATGTAAAATATCTTTCTAAACTGTTATCAATTGTTCTTTTATGTGGAGTAGTCTATTTGTAATTGATTCAATTCTATCAGTTAAGGGTAAGGCTATTATGACGGGATAAAATATATCATATGTATGCTTAGAGCTGTATGCACATAAGGTAGTTTTTTAATGCACATTTGAGAATATATACTCTTAGACGTGTAATATATATAGGTTTCTTCGATATAGAACCCGATATATCCTCCAAGGCAGAACTTTGAGGACATATACAAATGTGGATGTCTATTTTATTTTTTTAAAAGAATTGTAATGATCTCAATATGTGCACTATATCTTTTCAGTCCTAACTCAAGTGTCGCACTTCTCTCCTATGGCAGGTCATGACAACTGCAAATTTCAGTGTCGATGATTGGGCTTTGAACTAACCGAAGGCATATAGTCCTTTTAATTTCTATGTTTCAAGAATTCAGGAAAACAAACAATGATCCCAAAAATTGATGATTCTTGTGGCAAATGAATGAGATCCTTTAATATGAATGCTCTTATCTATCCTATAATATTTAAATCTATTGAAGCGTACTCATTTTATTATCTTATCTTACATAAGAAATTGCATGTTTTTCTTTTTATAAAAATCATTGATGAAAATCAAAGAAATACAATCTTGAGTGTGTATTCGGTAGGGGTGAAAATCATTTTCCTGGAAAATGATTTTCTCATTTTACCTTGTTTGATAGAATAAGGAGAGTAAATTTGTTTTTAGGAGAAAATCATTTTCCCTATAATGAAGGAAAGAAAATAAAGGAAAATATTTTCACTTTGAATTGAGAGTAAGTTGATTTTACGTTTCTTTGACGCTCATCAGTTGACTTTACGTTTTTTTGGCGCTCATATGTACGTCTTCACATTCTTTCTCTCTTTCGTGTCTATTTCCTCGAAATATGATTTGAAAATTAAGACAGTGACATATAGTTCGAAGATTAAGACAGCATATTAAAGATTAGCGAAACTGTATCATCCCGATGCCGATACCGATACCAATGCCAATGCTAGTGAATCTAACAACTATGATTTCATCGAAATTGAAAACACTGTGTAATTTACCGTCAGAGTTAAGAAGATAGAAAGACTCACTATGTTTTCCTCTTCTTTGTTTGGATTCCTACTCGAAGGTGGGAAATTGATAAGCGTTGCTAGCATCAAATTATTGACAGTAGGTAAGATTAAAAAAAATGATAAATGTACATATTATTACAATTTTGATATGGATAACACCACTATTGTAACATAATTCTCCAAAAAATATAATATTCCATTTTTCTAAATATCTTCCTTATTTTTGTTTTTTCACCAATTTTTCTTTTACCAAACAACTGAAAATGTTAGCTGAAAATCATTTTACATGAAAAATGATTTTCTAGGAAAATGGTTTTCAACCCTACCAAAGACACCCTGAATGTCAAAAACATATCTTAACTCCAAAAAATCAAACTTGAAACTGGTTGAACACTAGTCTTCTCACATAAGTTGTTGTTTTCCAATTATACATCATGAGGAAGGGATCCACGTATAAACCTTCCAAAATTTTCTCCAAGATCTAGATATGCTGATCTAGTGTAAATTTTTTGTGAAAGATATTCTTCTAACATGGAAGATTGCTCTAATCAAGCTTTGGAAGCCATTGAAGAGCCATATTCAGATCCTAAGAGAATTCATCCCACAAACAGCAAACACCATAGCAAATCAAACAAAGATAACATGAAAAACTCTCACACAACTATAGACATAGATTGGCATAACATGTTGAACGTAACGAATCTCATAATTGGGTAGAAAGGATATTACCAAAGACATAAACAACTGTCAAATATGGAAATGATGAACCAAATTGACTAATTCCCAAAAATTACAGAAACATAAGTGATCTGGGAGTCAAAATGAATCATAACTTTCATGTTATCTTATACTAGTATAGACCCGTACTTTGCACGGTGCATATTACAGTAGATATATATATATATATATATATATATATATATATATATATATATATATATCTATTATATATATATATATATATATATTATATATATAATATTAATATTATAATATAGAAAATGATACTTAAATTTATTGAAAAATATGAACAGATAGCACTTTTATGCATAACCATTGAAACTCAATAATTAAAACAATATATGATCATCAAAGACACGATGTAAAGTATGACCAAGATTATAGGTAGTCAAAATGAAACTAAAAATCATGCTAAATGAAATGATAATACGTTAATTTGTGATGCCAATAACGAAGAATTCACATTCTCTTCTTATACCTATATTAAAAATTAAATTCTTAGTAATAATTTGATTAGCAATGATATAATGAAGATTACAATTATATCTTGTGTACCTGATGTACCTAGCATCAGTGTTTCGTAAGTAATACACCTCATCCTTTCAGCTAACTGGTGTAATAAGAGTGATATATAATTCTACTTCATGGTATTGTCGAGGCTTCATAATAAATACTCATAGTTTATCTATACAATCATTTATAATCGCATATACTGATAGATGACCATACGTCTTTAGAGAATGTTATAATGAGATAATCAGTAATCAAAAAATAAAGTGTCCAAAACATGATGAATAATATAATATATGTGTTACATATGAATCCAATTGTGTTGTTGTATGCAAAATAACCCGAGCATCCTTATGAAGAACAATAAATCTTCTATAATTTGTATGATCTCATAATAAAACTATACAGATTTACCTATAATTCATATAAAAGAATACAGTATATAATAATGTAAACGGTTCAACCAGAAATTAAGTCAATTTATACCCTTCATTATCTATTATTTGCTCCAAAATCAATGATTAAATTAGGATTTTAATATTATTTTATTTATTTTGTAGGAATTGAAAAAAACTTGAGAAAAATGAATAGTGCTCAACTGATTAATATTGGATCAAGTAGAGAAAAGAAGAAGAAGAAGAATCGGCCCAATAACTGTGGCCCAATTACCCCTCCCTCTTCCATTCTCAGCTCTTTTTCTCTCTTTCTTCACACTATGCCTGTCCGCCTTATTCTCCCGCAGCCTAGTCTACGAGGCCCATTTGCGTGTTCAATGCCAAGCCAACCTGAAACTCCAACTTCCCTTCTCTCTTTCTCTTCTCTGCCATAAGGGCCAGTTCTCTTCTTTTCCTTTCCTTGGCCAGCACGCGCCCGTTTTCCACCTTCTGTGGGGGTCTGGATTCCTCTTCTAAACTGGCCTATTTCGTCCCTAATCCAACTCCATCCAAGACCAGTTCTTTTTCTTTCTTTCTTTCACTGAATTCACATGTGTTTGGACGTGATATTCAACCCTCCCTCTCTTCTTCTTTCTTTGCTTTGCTATCCAAAAAAGCCCGACTCCACCTTCTTGGCATGCTGGTGCTTCATCACCATCATTCTTGTTTCCAGTTGTAGATTTAAACTCTAAAATTTGGTTCAAGATTCAAAATTTTGCTAGAACTGAAGTCAAGCGATAGTTGCAAATTCAAGTTCGTATTCTTCGCGCATTGACAAAGTTTCAGTCCGGCCTATATTCGAATTTTCGATACTGGTTATTCTTTGGATAACTGAATTCTCTATTCGGTTCATATATGCGTTTAGATCCATATTTTCATTTCAGGCCAGAGCTGAAGGGAGTTGGAGGTGAAGAGATTGAGCTTAATTTCTCTCTTGTTTGTTAAGTTCTTTGTTTATGTTTTGGTTATCCAAGTTTGATTTTGCTTTGCATAATTTGCCCATAATTTAAGTTAATAGTGATGGATAGGGTGAACTTCTTCCTAATATTAATCTTCCATTGTAGCATTTTGAAATAATTGGTTACTAATTAACTAAGCCTTAACAATTTAATTCAATCGTATCAAATTTGGTTTTATAGCGATCTAATTTCGTAACACATCCCTGAGAATTGACACCCGTACTTACTACAGCGATCAACCATACACTTGCGAAATTCATAACATAAATATACAACTGGAAATGCATAATTAATAGTACTTAACAATGAATAAGTTAGATGATTTTTTAGACTATCATAATTTTCAAATTATTATAGAGAAATTAAGATATTATAACTGCTGTCAAAAATATTTGCTAAACTTATTGTAGTATATTTCTATATATTAGAAATTTTAGTTGATAGTTTCTCATAATTTGCACCTATCAATAATTGCTCCTTCTTAAAAAGTTATTCATTATTTTATTTAAAAAACTCAAAATATTGTATATGACATGGTTGCTATTTGGAATATTGTAATATTAATAATTATTACAATTAAAAAATTATAATTTTTTTTCACTTATTATATGGGTATAGAAATACTTGTTACAAATTAAAAAAATAAAAAACTTCATCAACCTCTTAAAAGGAACATTTTTGACCATTAATTAATTGTCATTGTGCGAATTTTGGTTCATAAAAAAAATTAGTGATTTTAGGAACTTTAATTCCTGATTAAGAAATATAAGAAGAAAAATACCTTATCCCGCATTAAGAACGTTTGGAAAGAAAAATCTTTCGTCTAGGTCTGGCTCTTCTATTAATTCACATCTCTTCTATTTAATCTAATTATAATATGGTAAAGTGGCTAATTTCGGATTTACTATTAAAATAAGAAAAGTGAAACTTTAGTGCTTTATTCCTTCCTTGGATCACTAAAATATTAATACCATTCATAAACTTCAGTATATAAATATTTTCAGTGATTTAGAAAAAGTTATCAAAGTATATTTTGTTTTTAGGTAGTTGATAGATTCCACTACAAAAAAAAGTCAAGAAATAATATGCTTTTAATTATGATGGTAATTATTTTTATTAAAAATTTGATGGTTGGGATTATATAATCAAATAATCTAATGATATTATGATGATAGTTATTTTTATTGATTTAGGAAAGCATATCAAAATATATTTTGTTTTTAGGTAGTTAAGAGATTCTGTTGCCCAAAAAAAATCAAGATATTATATATTTTTAATTATGATGGTAATTATTTTATTGAAAATTCGACGGTTGTGATTATATAATCAAATAATCTAACGGTTCAAAATCTCAAATTTATGAGAAAATTTGAAAAAGCCATATCATCACAATATTACTTTTATATTATAGTATAGATATCAAATGAAAAACACATATGTAAGATTAGAGTCCAATCCAAAATTATATTAATTAATTTTTTTTTTGGTTGATTTTGCCAGGAAAAGAAGAACAAGGGAAAAAAGGAAAGAGAAAAAATGGAGAAAAAGCAAAGGATAAGAAAAAAAAGGAAAAAATATGACGTTGAGATTTGGTCTTGGTTTTAGTAAGTGCAATAAAAGTGAGTTGCCAAATATATGGAATTTTGATACGAATGGGAATAAAGTCAATAGAAGCCCTAAATCAAATCCTATATCATACTCCTAGGAGTACATACTCGTACAAACCCCATCAGCATCACATATTAAAAATTGTCTATATTAGTCATATGATAAATACACATTAAAAAAATATATATACGTGGCAAATGGGAATATACAATCCTAGATTTATGATATACATTACCGGGTTAAATTGCCATAGGCATGTACAAAGAGGTTGATTTAGTTAGTTAATTTTTTGGCAAGTTTCGTAATGAGTTTTGCTTGGAGAATAATTCTAAGCTAATGGAGGAGATCTTTCAAAAATATGGAAAGTGCATATTTATTACATATGGAGGTGTTTGCAAGTTAAGGAGAGACTAAATGCTATAAAGGTCGTAGACCGTGGTTGAAATTTATCGCAGAAAGAGTGAGAGAGATCCTCTTGATCCAATACGGGGTCTTGATCGTGAGCGGTATCCTCATGATCCAATACAGGGTCTTGAGTAATTTTGTGAGGCCAGATATTTGTGGGATGCTTCCCAGCAAACACCCCAGGCCTTGAGTAGTGTTGTCTTAAAATATTACCACAAGTGCGCGGTGCCGGTTGTAGCCAGCAACGGCAAGTACAGATCGTGTCCACAAGGAACTTGATTCCAATCACCAGATTTGATTTATAACACTCAATTCAGGCAAAAGTTCAATGGTGTTGAATGATTACTAATTAGCAGTACTATTCTACTGAAACTGATGAGTTATCTAATTCAATGATAATAAAGGTTCTAGATTGGGGTTCACCACACTATTACGCTATACGAATCATAATTAGATCATAGAAATCATGCCTGTGAAAATAGTCGAAGTGGAAGAGATTACAATTTAAAGCACATCTAAACCTTCTTTCAAAGGTCAATAGGCTGACTGAAATAGTCCTAGTTATCGATTTTCATGAAATTAGGATTATCAAGGTCATAGGATTGTGTAATTAAATAATTTCAATTAAAACCCTAATTGTTTTCATGTCGGGAAAATCAATTGCCTATAAAGTCGCACTAGATAAAGGATACAACTTTCGTTGATCTCCTGAATCCTAATTAAGAACAATGAATAAAACTCTTTCAAGCAATTCAACAAACGGTTGGCATACTAGGTACGAATTCGAATTGCAATCATGGGCACGATTCGCAAAAAACCTAAAACATGATTCGATTTCGCATAATAGAGGTTACTCCCAATCCAAGACTATAAATTTAGCCGCTAAACATATTGCAAGTCATAATCACAAGCCTAAATTGAATAAACTGACAAAATAATGAGAATTAGGGCAAAATCGCAAGAAGGGAAGGAAAAGGTACAAACTTGAATTGATTGCAATGAATGATCCACAATAATCCTTAAATTCAACTCTCAAATTTTGATGCTAGAAAAGTGTCAAAGGAAACCAGAAAAAGAACCCTAAAAATCGCCTCTCAATCGTGCTCTCTAAAAGTCTAACATAAGATACCCTTAACCGCTACAGCGAAAAAATTAAGTCGCAAAAATTAGGAGACGCATGGTTGTGCGCACATGCACGGGCAACTATGCATCCCTAGGTTCATGCACGGTCTGGGAGCACGGTCATGCACCCAACCATGTGCAGCTTCTGCCTTCAAGGCACGGTCGTGTGCACCCTGTAATCGACCATGTGTCTGCTGCATCTACCATTTTTATTTCTTTTGGTCCCTGCAGCTTCATCAAACCTTCATTCTTCCTGGGCTTCCACTCCTAAAGCTTCTCTTTTTGGTAAGATTGGTAAAACTCTCACATTTTTGGCCAAAGCACCTGAAAACCGAGCACTTACCACTCGTAAGCACAAAATAAGCTAAGGAGAGCACGTTCACCCTTTTCTTGCTAAGACAAGTCAAGAGATTAGGGAAGAAAAAGGGTTAAATTAGGATTCAAAACCAGTCAAAATAGAGGTTTATCAAGTAGAAGGAGAACGTGCTGTGGGAGAAGATAGATTCAGGAGGAGGGGGTGACTCAACACTAGTTAGAGGATAATATAATGATAATGTGTAGTGTTATGAGCATACCAAATTGTAATCTATCTTTTCTTATTATAATGGATGCATCAATTGTTACTGGACCATGGTTTTCCCCCTCAATGTAGAGGCGTTTTCCACATAAAAATTATGTGTTGTTCCTTCTCTTGTGGTGTGTTTGTGTGTAGGTATTTTTTCTATTGCACTTCCATTTCTAACAGGTGTTGATAGAGTGGGTTTAAACCTAATGCATCAAAGCTGGTTCCGATCAACTGATGGAAAAAACATATTTGTGGAAGGCACAGACCAGAGAAGATGAGATATTGCTAGTTCGAATGGTTGAGGGATCGGGAAGAATTGAAGTTGTGTAGATGTTGACATCGGTGAAGAAATTGAAGAGTTAAAGTTGGTCATGTTTTTCATCGAGTTGCAGTTGTTGCCATAAGTATATAATACATATAATTTTGGGTTAGAGGGGGAGACTTGCAGGATTAGTGTCTAACCCAAAATTATATTAATTAGGTTTTTTTGTTGATTTTACGAAGAAAAAAAATTAAGGAAACAAAAAAAAAGAGAAAAAAAGGAAGAAAAGATGACGCTGAGATTTGGTCTTCGTTTTAGTAAGTGCAATCAAAGTGAGCTACCAAGCATATGGAATTTTAATGGCCATGGAAATCAAGTCAACAGAGGGGTTAACTTATCATTGACATGTACAAAGAGGTTGATTTAGCTAGTTAATTTTTTGGCAAGTTTTATAATGAGTTTTGCTTGGAGAATAATCCTACGATAATGAAGAAGATCTTCAAAGAGTATGGAAAATGGATATTTATTGCATAGGGAGGTGTTTGCAAGTTATGGAAAGACTTGACACTATAAATAAGGTCTTAGACCTTGGTTGGAATTTATCCTAGGAGTGAGAGGATCCTCTTGATTAAATGTGGGTTCTTGAGCGTAGACGCTATCCTTATTACCCAATGCTGGGTTTAGAGTGATTGTGTGAGGTCAGATACTTATCAGGCGTATCCTAGGGACCCTTAAGTTGGGGGAGAGCGTATTCTAGGGGGACATAGACTCATGAGGAGGGGGCAACTTAAACATTAGTTAGAGGAGAATAAGAGTGCGTAGTGTAATAAGTTTACCAAGTTGTAATCTATCTTTTTTTGTTACAGTGGATGCGCAAGTTATTGAGGGCCGTTGTTTTTCCCCTCAATATGGAGGGATTCTCTACGTAAAAATTGTGTATCATTCCTTCATACTCAATTATTATTAATCATGAACCTAATGGTCTTTTCACCCAGACCAAAGGAATCAGACGGGGGAATCCCCTCTCCCCCTATGTATTTATCTTATGTGGAAGTTTTTGAACCATTTGCTATCTAAAGAAGCTAATTCTCCAAAATCTGGAGTAGGAGTTACGATATGCCCAATAATTGTTAAAATTTCGTACTTACTTTTTGCTAACGATACTCTACTTTTTGCAATGCTAATTTAGAAAGTTGTCGTAAGCTCAAAAGCATCCTCGATTTCTTATGTTCAACTTCAGGATAGTTAGTCAATTATCATAAATCTATATTGACTTCTCGTGTAATGCTATAAATACGAAAAAGCAACTAATGACAACTATATTCAGTATTCTAGATAGAGAGTCTTTGGGAAAATATATGGGATGCCTTGTTTTCCAAGGTCATCCTTCTAAATCAACTTTCCAAGAAATTATTAACAAAACAACCATGAAACTAGAAGGATGAGGGAAAAAATTGTTTGTCTAAAGTAAGTAGAACAGCTCTGATTCAGTCACATTCCTAACACTCAACCATGTAATATTTCAAGTTACCACCAAATACTATTAGATACTTAGACAAATGCGGCAGAGAATTCTTCTGGAACAAGCTCAACATAGAAAAAGGACTGCTAATTATTGCATGGGACAACATCTGTATGCCAAAAGACGTGGGAGGATTAAGACCTAGATACCTAATCTCTGGGTTCAATCTATAAAGGCCAAGCACCAACAAAATACATATCTATTTTGCTATAAACATAAAAGCGCATACTTACACATCTAGAAAAATATTTTTAAAATGAGGATCCTCTAAAAAAGCATATTATTTAGAGAAAAGGATGATCAGAAGGGAGGAGATCTCCTTCTAGTTTGATAACTAGGTTGAAAACATGAATTTAATTGAGATACAAGGAGGAGTTGAAGACAATGTCGCCCATCCTAAAGCCAAAGTTTGTGAATTTATTCAACAAAACTCGAAATGGGACATTCCCAAGCTGAGACAAGCCCTTAATCAATAATTATCCTATTGTAGAAGATTTAGGATATCACCATACCCATTCATAAAAAAAAGTGACTCCTTTTGTGGAATAGCTCAGGTATCTGCACAACAAAATAACCTCCATGGGCAGCCCATGGCATTCAACCACAAGATTCATCAAATTGGTCGTATAAATAGAATTGGAATATCGATATTATGCCAAAAATCAAAATCTTTCGTTGATAGATTTATCATAAAGAAACAAGTAGGTGTGTAATAAAATTATCATAATTCAATCATTTTCCTAATATCATAATTTTTTTTTTGGTAAGAAAGGTAAGAATAACAATCTAGGATACCCTTCTCTTAAAGGCTCGTCCTAAACTGTCCTCAAAGAGGATACGACAAAGGTCCTGATGAGGAATCACATTCCACACATTTGTAGAATGAATTGACAGACCAAACTTAGCCAGCCAGTCAGTTGCACTATTACTCTGCCTAAAAATATGATTAATAAGAACATTGTTGAAGTTATCTAAGAAGGTGGCGATATCTTGAATGAGTACTTGAATTTCCCATGGAACTTGAATTTTCCTTTGCACTGCTTGGATGAGAATGCGGTTGTCTAATTCAATATGAATATCAGTAAATCCTGCTTGTATAGCTACTTTGATTCCATTTCGCATGGCTGTTGCTTCTGCAACCAATACTGACACTGCTCCTAAGTTGAATGCTGCTGCTTATATGAATCGCCCTTTCCAATCGCGGATGAGAAATCCTCTTGCTGCCCCTTGAGAACTTTTAGATCCGTCAAAGTTAGATTTTCACAAATCCTCCTTGGGGCTTCCTTCATGTTATCCACCGTGATTGCTTGCGCCTGCGGGTTGAATGATGTGGTAGGGATGGATGGAATGGTTGTGATAGTTTGTGTCTTATATGCCATTCTACGCTTGCACGTTTTGCTTGTAAAAGAGACATGCCTGGACGGGATGATTCACTGTGAAATACTTTACTATTTCTAGTTTTCCAAAGACTCCAAAGGAGTGCTGCAATTCTATCCATCTGAATGGATGACAAAGAGTGCTTAAGATTGAAAAGCCAGTCCGATTTGCTGGTCCACCTGGTCCAAACCTAGACCAAATCCAAGACCTAGCATAAAAAAGTTAGGACCGTGGCCCAAACCGAATGCACTCAATTCGGTTCGATCCGCACCAGTCCAGGTCAATTTTCAGTCTGGTCCGATTTTGAATAGAATAATGAACAGCCCTACTCTCCTTCTCCCCCTATTACCCTATTCCAAACATATTATTAGTTTAAGCAAGGTGAGGTATGGTATGATGTAATCCCCCTACTCCCTCCAGGGTAAATTTAAAAACAAAAATTCAAAAGGTGATATGTTGGAAGAGCAATTGTTTCAATAATATAAATAATATAAAAATAAAAGGTAAATATCAGGTACCATTCTTCAACTTGTCAAAGCTAACCTGGTCATTAATTTTTCGAGTCTTTGAACCTCTATTTTATTATAATTGAGCTACTATTGACCCAGTTATAGATAAAGTTCTCCCATCAAAAAAATTTTCTATTCACAAATTCGAATCTTAGAACTTGATCAAACAGAAATAAGTGCTAAATCACTTGAGTCAATCAATACAGATAGCTTAATCATAATAGTATATATATTGTACTATTTGTACCTACAAATAATACATCGTTCGAATCTTTGTACATACTTATTTACTACTCCTTAAACTCCCTAATAAGTTCTCTTCCTAGTTTTCCGATGTAATATTTTTGTTTTTTGGGGGAAGATTTGAATAATCTATGTACTTATTACATAGCAAATCCAAAAGCCTTAAACAGACAAATGCAAAGTAAATTGGATTACCATGGTCAGATGTTAAGTTTGAATGCTTTCATTACTTCTTTTTTTTCCTCTCCTTTTAAAATGGTTTAGGTGTGCACCTCATTAGGCTTTCATGCAGGACTGCCTGGTGAGGCTAATAATGAGTTGAAGAAGAAATACATAGGCGTTGTTTGACAAACAATAGCTATCAACTATTAACTGTTTGAATTAGCTGTTTGTGCTAACTGTTAACTGTTTATATTAGCTATTTCTAAAAACAAGTATTTGATAGAACTAGTTGTTTCTAAAAAAGATGTTGGTAATATTTTATTTATGTCTTTATTTGTGAATTACTTTCTAGTGACATGTAGTGTAATTTTTTTAAATTTTTTGACAACTATGCCATTTTTACAAAAAGCTCTTTCGAAAAGGCTAATGAAAATAGATTTTTCAAAAAGAGCTTTTTGGGATCAAACGGCTATGCTATTTACAAAATACTCTTTAACTGTTTGACTTTTTTCCCTAATAAAATACAATTTGTCCATTTTTGAAAATATAGAAGATGCCATTTAATGGTTTTTTTAATGATTATTGCTAATGATATGAATTTCAAGCGTATTGGAGGAGAATAATCTATACTTCAAAAGTAGCTTTTAGTGTTTCGAATTTTGTGGGTATTTATTTTTAGTAATCCATTATAAATCCAGTAGAAGTTTCTAAAATAATCAAATTAAATGAATTGATGAAAGCCATGCAACGTATACAATAATTTCGCGAAAAAAAAGCTGACAAAGTAAAATTTAAATAGATGTAGCATAACTTCATTGTTGATCATTCATATACAACACAAAAATTGAAAACTTTGTAGAAGAACCCATCACTAATTGTCAGAATCATAGAAGTGAAATTGTCCCACATTGACATATTCAAGAGAAGCTTTGAACATGTACATAAAATTGTGAGTTACTTCACTCATTACTAATTGATTTTGAGTCATAATCTCAGTTGACCGTATATACATAACCCGTTTGTTTAAGGCTTAATTTATATAAAATTTAACACTGATGTAAACATAATTGGCACAAAGTATTGGTCTTTTTACAAGCATTGATCTATTTTTTTCTTCTTATTTTTTTTCATCTACTTTGTGTGGAATGATTGATCACATAAATATGAATTAAACAAGGGGAGCAACGAAGTCACCACTGAGGTCAGACGTAACAAGTTCAGACTCAGCATCATCTGGTTCAAGTGAGCCACCGCTGCCTAGACGTAGAGATTGGTCCGCCACCTTGGCTGCCGCCTTACCGGCTGTTCGGGCTTCTTGGACGATCCGCGTTATCTCCTCCACGCTTTGGAGGGGCTCATCACCGTCGGCTTCGGTGTAGTTGGTCTTTTCCCTTTCCATGAGGTCCTTGGGCAAGTTCTTGAGGAACCATGGGTGCTTCTTTATCTCTGGGATTGTTATCCTCTTCATTTTGAATTTTAAGTAACGATTGATTAGTAAACCTACTTTTGTACGTTACATGGTCTGGGCTAAGTTTTTACTATAGCCTTCCCCATGCTCGACTTATTAGGCTCGGTATAACTTGGAACCCCACAAGTATGTACGTGAATGTGTACGAGGAGACTTTGTCCCATATTTTTAATTTAGGTGACAGATATCGAGTTTTATAATGTCCTATGCCTATAAATCAACAAGGCCTCTCATTTTGGTAGAAAGCCATGGGTCCAGTTGTTAGAATTCTCACATTTAGTGGTGTATGTTGTGGGGTTTGTACTTTTTTGTTACATTTAGAATCAGAGCCAACTTTCTTTCACAATGTCTGCTCACATTGGACTTGGTTCAAAACTGATAGGAACATTGGCAGCTACTTGTAAGTGTTACAATCACATAATTCATTTTGAGGCGTAAATTTTTATAGTTGCAATATAGTGATCAACTCAAGAATTAAAATTAGAAAAAGGCCTTTCAATGAAGCTAGCTTGTAGATTGTGAAGGTGGGGAAGGGGTGCTTAGTACTTGGTATTTTACCTTGGAGGGATTGGCAACGAAGATACGAGAAAGAAGGTGTTTGCAATCTATTGATACGCGCACATAGTCAGGGATGGCGTACTGCACGCTCAGTATTCTCTGTATAAACGGAGAAATCACATCAATTATTTTGGTTAATCAGAGAATCAACAGCAGATGTTCATTTGAAGCAGTCACAAGGGCAGATATCTTCTTCCATTGAAAAAGAACTCAGAGAAGGTACATACCTCAATTGTTTTTCGGAAATCTTTAGGATCTTCAGGATCTTCAAAGGGATATCCTCCCACTAGCATCACATATAATGTCACTCCACACGACCAGACATCGGCAATCTACAGCAAAATTAGGTACCCACAACTACTACATAAGCTGATTTTACAATCATCACAACTGTGCTGCTTACGTAGGCAATACTAGCTCGTATTTGATTACCAGTTCAGACTAAACCAAGAAAATTAATCCGACCTAAACTATCCTTTGCAAGTGTGTGAATGAAGTGTCATATGACGCATACCTTTCCATCATACTCCTTGCGGAACAGAACCTCAGGCGCAATGTATGCAGGCGTTCCAACTGTTGATTTAGGCTGCGAATGCAGCAGCCCCGACTGAGGTACAAAACGGAATAGGCTTATGATTTTGAACAAGAAGGTCATACATATTATTCATTCAAATTAGCAGTCGAGATCGATGATGAGAAACCTTGGAGTAACCAAAATCACAGATCTTAAGACGAGGTGTTCTACTGCCATCAAGGAGTGTGTTTTCCAGCTTAAGATCCCTGTGACAAATTTCCTGCAGTAGCAACGCAAATGCAAAATCGATCATTGCATAATGTTGGTGGGATATATTGGAACTAAAGAAATAATGAGAGCTCGACGTATACCATGGAATGACAGCAGCTCACTCCAGAAATCAGCTGTTGGAAGAAAAATCTTGCCTGTGTAGTGAAAAGATTTAAGTCTTCAGTACTTATAATAACCTCCATAGAGTAAGTAAACGGAGATTTAATGCGAATTGAGGACAAGTCAAGGCATGGTAACAAACTTCATCTTCGCTAAATCGACCAGCATTGCATATTCTGTCGAAAAGTTCACCTCCAGCTGCATACTCCATTGCGATGGCCAAATGTGTCGGCGTCAGAAAAACCTGCACATAGATAAAAGCCTACTTATGAGTCTATGTAACAAATGTATACAATCTTATCTCTACATTTGATCAGATATCGAGAGACTATTTTCACAATGTGTAGATTTGACAGGGCCGTATTTCTTTTTATTTCTTCGATTGATTGTGATGGAAAAATGTTTCAAGTGAATAATAGACTGGAAAAGAGGAAATTATGAGCCCATTTTGCAGATGTATAGGGGCTTTTACCTCTTTGAATCTGATGATGTTTGGATGCCTCAAAGACCTGTGATTGATGATCTCCCTTTGGACTTTCCCATCAATCTGAAACCACATGAATTTTTTCAGTTTGGAAGACAGTAATCTAAGACAAAATGTCTCCATGAACTGTCACGTGCTTCATTTCTCTGAAGTGGCACACAGCCAATTATTTTTGATCCGAGCCTGCCAGAATTAACTTCTCTACAGTAAAAAGGTAAGACTGCTACAGCGGACCCTTGCACTTATCCTTTGTGGGACTTCGGGGTATGAATTTCGGAAACCATATTCCCCACAAATATTTTAGAAAAGTAACATGGTAATACTCCTTGGAATCAAATACAACACAAATGAATAAACAGAGTGAACTTGGATTGGGTACTTACCTTCTTGCCTCTTTCAATGTATTTGACAGCAAAAAGCTCTTTAGTCTTCTTATCTCTCACCAACCTCGCAACTCCGAAATTCCCAGAACCCAACTCCTTCATGGGTTCATACCTTTCTGTCATTTCTTCTCCTCGAAAACTCAGAAACAAAATCTCAATACCCAGAAGAACAAAATCAAACAAGATGAAAACCCAATTCAAAACAAATACAGAAACTGAAGTTTCGAAATGGTGTTAAATGTGAAGAATGTCAAGAGCTCTTAAGGGTTACAGTCCATATTCTCCAGTGGCACACAGAAATGTTTCTTTTTTAGGAGAAAGAATGGAATTTTTTGAGTTATGGGTCAATATATTCTTGAGAAAAGTATAAATTTTTTTTTTGGGGGATTTTATTTTAAATTTTAGTTTAAGGAAGGAATTGGAGACAACGTAAAGAGAAGAGCATTGGGCTACAAGTGTAGGCTTGACAGTGTCACAGTGACAAGCTGCCCACCAGAGTGCCATGATTAACTGTTGCCTCGTTGGTGGATACGGAAAAACGGACCCGAAATGATCCCATATTAAATTCGATATGAGAAATAGGATCACCCGAAAGTAGATCTGAAATTTAAACTGATCTGAACTGAACCATATCCGATACAAGATTTTCTATAAAGTTGCTTATTTTTGCTTGACAAGCGTATTGAACCAAAAATCAGTTGACTCGAAGTCAACCGGAATCGAAGTTCACTCGACCCAAACCGCACTGGCCCAAATATCACTTAACCTAAAATATGACCCGATCCAAACTTAACACGACCTGCACCCGAACCAAATGACTCATTTGTCAGACCTACTTGTTGGTAGGACCCTTTATGTTGACGATTATTTTATTTTCCTTTTTTTAAAATTTAATTTATAATGAACACAAACATGCAAACAAAATTTTAACATTAAAGACATGGAATCCTACTTATGGGAATATGGATAAATTTTTTTAGAAAGCTAACTTCAGGTTGGGCCATTTACTGAGTTGTGGGCCCACTAGTTATTGGTTTAGACTTATTGATAACTTGATTTAATTTAATGTGACCCCATTATTGGTGCCGTTGTTAAAAGGTTTAGTCTCAATCAATATATGTAAAATATTTACAAATTTAGTGTGATTGTGACTTGACGTGTCATCTAAATAAACTAATTAGGTAATATTTTTTTTTATTCGGCTGAGATAATTAAATATCAATTAACTTAATTAGTAAATCTTTTAAACTTTAATAGCCCAACAAAAAGAATAATGAAATTTTATATCATATATATACCCAAGTATAACTTCAATCCAACGTTAACATTTATTTTTCTTAGCGCTGACTTGCTTGTTTTAACTTTAAGCTCACAACTTACAATTGCTTAGAACTTTTATAACTACTTATATCTCGTGATAGCTTGTTTAATCGTTTATATATGTTTTTTTTATCGAATAGGCGCTAAGTTAACTATAATATTGAAAACAATTTTTCAATATAAATTTTTAATAAAAAAATTCTTAATTTGCCAAAAAGGTGCATACGTGCCTTTCTAAAATCTAGATAATAACTTTAAATTAGATTGATACTGATTAATTAATTGATACCATATGCCCAAAGCCTTGCTGTACAGTTAGCACCCACTAACTGAACTTAGTGGTGGCTACCCTATCCAGTTATTCTATGTTACCTATTCAACCAACTACCTTTCTTTTTCACCATCTTTTTCTTTTTCCCTTTCTATTCTTTCTAGAATTATATTATTAGGATAACCAATCAATTAATAAATTTTTTGGAATATATAATTATGGATTATTTTGAAACAAGTTGTCACACTCAAAATAATAATTTTGATTCTGATGATAGGGGCAGCTGGGCTAATTGATAGGTATTAAAGGGTACTCACATATTAATTAAAAATGTAGGTCTTCTAATTAAATAATACAAGTCTGGCTCATTAATTATAATTTATACCAAAATTGGCATTATTGTAAGAGTTGGATGGTCGGTTAATGCCGGATTCATTGTGTGATCTAGGTTGAGTGTGTGCAAATGATGTCTAGTTTGTATATATACTCTTATTAGAAATTTCTTTACTGTATATTTTCTTCATCCTTAAAAAAGAGTTCTACTTCAAAATACGATCCCTAATTTTATTTTGGTTTTTTTCACAAGATCTCGTATTCCCCCTCCAAAATCAAAATCCCAAAAATTCTGTCACCGGGTGAGGTGTGAGGGGTCTGATATAGCAGTCATACCTCTAAACTAAAAAATTACAGAGATACTGGTTCCGATTGACCTAAGATTCAAAACTAAAGACACTATTCCACAAAAATATAGTAGAGGAAGTTTACAGAAATATTTTACTTTAGTCCGTACAATCCAAACTAAAAAAAAGTTCAAATTAACTTACCTTATTTAGCTATATAGATTTCGAATACGTCACAAGATCTCGTATGAAGATATAAATTATAGATATCATTGTTCTTATATATGTGTATAACTACAACCACAGAGAAAAGTTCAAATATGCAACCTCACCATCCTATTGGTATAGAACAAAACTCAATCATAATATATTAAAAGACAAACTTCACAAAACATGAACAACAAACAACAGCATCCACAGCCCCTACTTTTACCAAATCACTTTAAAAACAATCATCACAACTACAACTATCACTTGGTGGATGCAGTTTGCTCATAGGCAATAATCAAGTAGTCATTTGTACTCACTTAAAAGCAAAGTAAAAACCATGCATGCCTTGGAACGCTCATTCAAAACACGCTGTAAGTTACATTTTCCTTACATCGCTATGTCATTTGTGCAGTGTTTCACATACTTACCTAGAAGTAAGTTGAGCAGTAGATTCATTGCCACATTTTAGACAACTTATATATACGTGATCTTATTTGTAACATAAATATGAGTCTGCAAGTACTATACCCTTGAACGTTTGATCAAGGGAAGGAAATACCGTGAACTCAAATAATATAGTAAATACACCTGAACTCAATTGAATTATTTTTAAATATTTATGAAAATTTTCTGACTTGGCTTGTAAAAATGATGTGTATGAACAAACTATAATATAGTGTATGTACGACCTATGATATTATTTAAAAATTCACAAAAAAAAAATTAACAAAACAAAAATTTGTGTAACCAATTAATAAGGGAAAGAAGTCAAAATTTTAAATGTCCCCAAAACTCTAAATAAATTTAGATTTGTCTGAATCCAACCTAAAAAATTTGTAATTAGTATGGTTTATGTCAAAATTCGGTATTTATACTTGTAAAACTAAACACGATATGAGAAAATTATTTTGTTTTGAGTATACCATCCATATATATGTTAACCAAAATAATTATTTATTTTAATATGTCATCATATCAATTTAGTTAAGCCAAATCATTTTTCTCCCATGCTACATCATAAAAAATATAAGAAAACTAAGAGGTTTCAATTTGATCAAGGCTAATCACAATACTGTTTGAATTTAAGGGTGTTTCTTAAGTTTGACCAAAATTTCTTTTCTTTCTACTCTATTTATGTTGCTTTGGTCTTTTTTTTGGACTTTGAAGATACTTATAGAATTCACATAAATATAGTTGAATTAAAAAAATTTCTATATAGAAAATACATATGGGTACCAACATATATTGATTCAAGTGGTTTGACACTTGTTCCCCTTAAATAAGGTCTCAGGTTCAAGGCTTGTCAATAGAGAAAATCGGTGATGGGAGAACTCTATCCCTTATTAGACTAACAATTACTTAACCCTATTAAAATGAATGATCCAAAATAAATAAATAAAAAATACACATATTGATAGAAATTGCCTTGTGGTATCCTAGTCTTGAAGTGTAATGCATTTTGCCAACGTACGAGTAGTGGGAGAGGCCCATGAATCATATTACTGCTTAAATCAAGTCAGGCCCATTTTAAATGGCCTTTTGCTTAGATAGGCAAATCCATAAAAAAAGCAAAAGTATTGATGTTGCTGGGCTTTTGCGTCTCTATTGCTGCAAACTGTTGAGATCATGCTTATTTCTACTGAATCTGATTTTCCAATGAGAGTCTTAGCTCAGCGGTTTTTTTTTTTTTTTTTTTGGGTGTAAAAAAATATTATGTGCCAGAGGAATTGCGTCAACAGTCAAAATTTTTCATGGAAAAGTTACCAACGCTATGTGCCAAGTGTAGTACAAGTAGAGTTGGAAAACGAGTCGAGTTGGCTATTTAATAAATATGTCAATTTCATGTTGCCTTAAAAATAATTTAGATTTGCTGAAAAGTGAAAAATAACATGTTTTCACACTAAACGGTCAAATCGTGTCGATTTTGGGTTTAAATCGATTCGATTCAATTCGGGTCGGGTTCGCGTTTCTCTTAATAACTTCGAGTCGGATTCGTATCGGATTATCGCATCGAGTCAAACTTTCCCAACTTTAGGTACAAGTCAAAACAAAAACAAAAAGGGATCAGGAAAATAGTCAGTGGAGCCTTTTAGAGGTGACATTGACCCTCTATTAGATATCAAGAATGCTCCTTTACCAATTTTAACGAATTATATTGATGATCTTTATTGAGAAGGTTGTAGAACCGCATAGTGGTTGGTGCATTATAGAAATCAATCAAATCAAAGACGATTGTTTAATTGGTACGTGGCTATCTTGATTTTGTTTGCAAGGATTCTAAATATAGTAACATAGTTGATATTAAATTTATACGAACATATTCGCTTAATCTCTTCAACTTCTGTAACTTTTAAATTTTGAAAGTGATAAAAAGACATTTCGAAAATTAGAATTATATTCTCTGGGTTATTTACCATTAATTAATTGATTTGTTTATTTAAATTATGTAACTTTTTTAAGGTGTTCAGTTTCTTCTTATTATAGCATCATATTAATCATAATATCCTTAAGCCTCCGATACTTTTCTATATACTATAACGAGGGCATCTTAAATGGATGGTCTCTCTTCATCCCTTCGTGCTCGCTACTCCTTCTCACTCATTTTCATTTTGTCTACTTCTTCTCACTCCTATTTGCAATCTCTCTCATTTCTTCCGAATCTTTGTCATCCTTTCCCACTTATGCACGAAAGATATCATTCTTTTCCACTCCATCTCATTCCTTCCTATTTCATTTCATTTCTTCCCATTCCATACTCATTCAATCCCATAAAAAGAATGAGTCCATAGTAGCAATATTCACGGTTTAAATCCAAAAAGTATTCATATAAGCGAACATGTTAAATAAAAAAATATTTATAAATTTTCAGTCAACAATCTAAACATTTAGTTGAGATCATTCCTAATGCTTACAACTTGAACGGTTTTTCTTATATTTCAACTTTCTTAAATAACTCAACTAATCCAAGACGAATTTGATAATTATTATATATACATTATTTTTTTGAAGACATTTTTTAGGGTAGAGGGAGGGAGAGAAATTTATGAGAAGGATTGACAATTTTGTCCGAGTACAACCTGAACCAGTTGAACCTTGTGATCAGTGACATTAATGGGCATTCCACGTCCCACTTGATCGGGCTTAAAATGCTCTCCACACGGCTAGCCTGCCTAACCGTGCACATAATTAAGCATTTTCAAGCTGAGTTCTAAAAATTTCACTTTTTTAGAACTTGTATTGTATTATTTTTTCAACTAATAGAACTCATTTTTAGATGATTAAGTTAAATATTTATCATGGAATCCATCTCATACACACAATCTGTTTTTTTAAATTAGTTAAATAATATTTCTAAGGAAAAAAAAGAAAAAACAAAAAAATACACAAAAAGACAGAAATAATGGAATGAGGGAAGGAATGCTACCCCATTCCATCTCGGGTGCCTCCTCGCATGTTCATGTGGCTGCGAGCATTGAGTTTCATTTCTCAGGAATACTGGACCGCACCACTGAAATATTCTAGTGGTTGGAAATGACCTAATAAAACGATAGTTACCATAGCACCAGCATACCTCAAGAGAGGAAACTCTGTTAATTACTAATAATAGTGGTAAAATAAATGAGAAACTTTTTGGCATCTATTCTTCTCATTACAACAATAAATTTTACTTTTGATGTGTATCCTATTTTCATAGAGTCCGAAAAAAGATTCCTTCTCAGTGTTGGATATTCTGTGCTTATTTTTCTACCATCCCTAAGTCCGCCTTGTTTAGATAGCTTATTTTAGGGCATCACATGCAATGCATAGTATAGCCTATATATAGGTTGGTGTAGGGAATCTTGTAGAGTTATAGAGACATGGGTGATAAAGGTGGCTAATAGCTAATAGGCTCAAATCTTGACAGAAGCGCTTGTTCATGAATCATGACACATCCCAACCACAAGTATAAACTGATGGTTGAAGGCTCAGAAATATGTTTATATTCTAACACGCTCGCTCACATGAATGTCCTTTGAACTTCAAGCGTAGATGTTGCAAAAACCTACCTTATCTTGCGCAATAAATCAATATGGGAGCTACTGAAATTCAAACATGAGACCTCTCACTCAGGAAGACTCTAATACCCTATTCAAGAACCAACTCAACCACAAGTTTAAACTGATGATTGAAGACCCGGAAATAGGTATATACTCTAACAGTACCCCATACAAAACTAATATAAACGACATTATAGGTTCGATTGAATAAGTTGAACTTTTTATTTTACGAAAGGAACTAGAGTTTGGCCAAACAAGCTTTTTGATCCTTCGACAATATCTACTTTTATTGTAATCTCATTAACACTCTTCATTATAATTTCTTGAGAATGAATAGAATCATTTTTCGTACGCTATCCTATTCATACGGTGTGCGTATTTTTTCTGCTCTTTTTTAGTGCCTTTTTTATTAATTACTTCATCCATCTCATAAAATTTTTTCTGTTTCGGAAATAATTTTTTTTAAGGGTGCATTATTTAATGCACTGTTTTCTATTACCTTTAGAAAATTAAAACAAAGGACTTTTGGGACATGTTCTTTTCAACTTATCATAAGTAACGTATTGTTGATCAGTGCTAATGAGTACTAATCAATATTGATCAGTCATGATCAGTGTTGATTATGACTGAAATTATGAGTAGGAAACATGATTAAGTGTTGATCGGTGCCAATAAATATTGATTAGTGTTCAATGCTGATAATAAATATTCATTAAAAGTTAAAAAAACACACTTGTCCTAATAGTAGAAAAAATAGACTTTATTTTAGAACTTTCATATATAAAAGAGACGAAAAAGAAATACAACTTTAAGATGGAGGAAGTAGTTGATAAATGGATCCTCATTTAAATCCACTAGCCTAATACTAGACTAGACATATATAGGAATCAAATGGTCAAAGGGAACAGATGGAGTTAAAGCCTATTATTAGACCCCAATAATTCTGGTGATGATCGATCACTCCTTGAAAATAGAAGGGGGGAGATTGCATCTGCATGCGTGCATTTTGTTGTGGGAAGGTGTTGTTTGGAGGAGGGTTGAACCAGGGTTTATCTATCCATTGAAGACCGAAGCTAATGTCAAGAAAGTAAGGTGGAAAAATCAAAAAGGAAAACTAAGAAACTGCCCAACTGCTCAGCTGCCCAAGTTCATGCATATGAATTAGTTAGCTTGAAGGACTGCTTTTAGTATCACTGGCTCTTAATTAAACCACAATGAAGAAAATGTTAGGGTTTATCTTAATTGTATTTTGACATATATAAAAGAAGGAATTATGACCATTCAAGGAATTACATAAATTAAATCTTTAAATTGGTGATTAATATTTACAAAAATATTTTATATTTTTATATGCCCTGTGAATGCTTTAAATCAGTGATGCTCTCTCTCTCTCTCTCTCTCTCTCTCTCTCTCTCTCTCTCTCTATATATATATATATATATATATATTCCTCTTTGCTTTGTGCGGTAGTTCAACATGAATGTGGTGGAGATTCAAATTAAGAACCATTTCAAATAAAAAAGTTTAATGTCATAATCAAATGTCTACGAAATATTTTATAATATCATCTATTGAGGCTTAAGCTTACAATTAAAGGTTTAGGATATATTTATAATATCATCTATTTAAATTTAACCTCATTAATAGATTTTATAAATTGTCTTTGGCGTTTGTTACACATATATAGTCGAGCTACTATAGATCTATATATGAAATGATAAAGTTCTTCCACCGTATGATTTTTTAATCATATTCATGAGACTCGAACTCAAAATTTTATTTAAAAATGACAAATGATAAACTATTTAAACTGCATAATATTATCTTTTAAATTTAACCCTAACATATGTGCACACGTATGTATGCAAATATAAAATATATACAGGTTAATGCTCGCTAGGTGATCAAGAAAGGATTGAGGGCCCACTACCGACACAAGAGAAATCTTTATTGCTAACATAATTATTAATTAATTAATTAATTAAATAATTATATTTTGAGTCTTTGACTATCAAAAGGATATACATGCTAATCGTGTAAAAAAAAAAAAACTTTCAAAATTACTTTACATACATTTTGATTTTTACATTTCAATTTAACATGATTAATGACTTTCAATGCACTGTATTAGATTAAAAATCAATATACTAATAAGTAACCCTTGAATTGTCAATTAACTTTATTACATAAAAGATAACCAATGACAATTGAATGATTTAATATATTATATTGATGAATAAATGTTGAATTTAATAATGTGACTAAGATATGTGAAAAGTGTATGCAAAAAGTTTTAGTAGATATGTGACTAAGATATGTTGAATTTAATATATGAGACGTCTTTTCTTTTGAGGGCAAGTTTTAGTAGATGAATGGACCAACTTTTTTATTTATCTTAATTTAATAAAAATTATATTATCTTCTTACTAATGATTACATAAGATATGTGAAAAGTGTATGCAAAAAGTTTGGTCAATTGTTACTTTACGTTCAATTAAACATAAATAAGCAATAAAAATGTTCAATTCTAAAAGTAGTAAAAATTTCAAAGCAACATAATTATTATTTTTTTGAGTTATTATTGTTTATTTTATTTTTTCCTTTTAAATCACTTTAAGTTCCTTTTGTTTTCATAATATAATTATTTATTGACTATTTTCTTGTCAAAATTCTCTAATATCTATAACATCTATTTTTATGAAAAAATTTTATGGACCATCTTTTTAATTTATTAATGTAATGAATATTTTATTATAGTATACTAATAAATATATAAGATATCTAAAAAGTTATTTTTTAAAACAAAATAGTATTGCATTAGTTAAACTATAAATGGACATTTAAGTGGCTAATTAATTCTACGCTGCATTACACATGGCATCCTAAGTGGCATGACACATGACACTCATACATTAATTTCATCCAACTTTTAATATATATATATATATATATATATATATATATATATATATATATATATATATATATATATATATGATGATATATATGATATATGATATATGATATGATGATTTATGAGATAATACCAGTTGCTACTTTAAAAATATCGATGAACGTTACGACAACAAATCATAATGTAATTTGTCACAGCTATTAAATGGATTTAACGTGCATGATCTTTATAGGAGGTCAATGTCTATAACATACTCCTGATCAAAAATACATGTCTTCGTCTACAATTTAATTATGCATGTATAATAGTGAACTGTATGAATTCGTGATATAACTGTACATAAATAGTTTACTGTAAAATTGCGGGTATACCTTTGTCAGTGATGTACAAGTTGCTTGGCTTGCGTGCACGGTAGGCTGGCTTTTAAGGAGAGGTTTTCGCTGGGGCATTTTAAGCTTATATTACATTTATTTATTTATTAATCATTTTAATTAAATGCAATTAATTTTACGGACCCAATTAGGGATTTTGTGGGTCAACAGCAATATCCCATGTATCTGCAATTAAATTGAATTCAATTTAGTACATATCTAAATATGTCTAATATAAAAAGCATTCTTCCGCCTACATTGACTCTTGAAAAAAATTAGTATAATATAGACGTTGACCATGTAAAAAAGGAGGAGAACGGCAATAGGTCCGCAAGTATGTATTGCGTATTATCAATTTGTTATTTGTCCATCGTAATCAAATCTAATAATACTTGTACATTTTAAAATTTCTCATAAAAAATAAGACTACATGTATATAATTATTAACAAATAATTTTCATTAAAGAAAAAACACGAATGCTCTGCTCGTTTTATAAAATTTTTTCCAATTTATCTAACTTTGTCCCTCTAACTATTATACATGTCCGAGCGTCGGACATGATTGGTGAAGTAGTTGAAAATACAAATTAAAATGGTGTGTAAAATTATTGAACCCAAAAAAAAAAAAAAAACTGATATCTGTTAATTCATTGACATTTGAAGTTTCTGAGAGAGACCTGACGACCTCCATGAGTCCATTCATGCTAAATTCCGAGAATATTCTCATGCAAGCTTTTGCTATCAAGCCCGGAATTGTGCTTCCACTCAACCCCTCCCTCCGCCTCCTCTTTTCAACGATCAACGGCGCAGTCGACAAAACAAAAAGCCAAAAAGTTGTTTGTTGGTGAAACAAGACAATTGACCATCTAATGTTTTTCTTTTTTAAATTCCTTTTAAATGTAGTTTATCTTTGAAATTTTGGATGCAAATAATTCTTACTTTGGTCTATCTGCTTGCAATAATTCCTACTTCAAAATATATGGTATTACGTTGTAGTTTGATCCTATATAATTTTAATACACCATCACCGAATTCTGCCTACTTTAACCTGGTGGTGGAGTAATGTGGTGAAGATGCAAGTCTTATGTGGTTCTGTAATTAGTATTTTAATGTTTTTTTGGCACATATCAACAATTTTTGTGACTTGAAAATTTTAACAACATTTCGCTCCCTCTCTTTCCTTCTTGAATGCAAAATTTTCACAATTTTTTAATATGACAAAATAAGCTTATACACACACACACACATATATATATATATATATTATATATATATAATATATATATATATATATATATATATATATATATATATATATATAAATATATATATAATATATATATATATAATATATATATATATATATATATATATATATAGACACACATATGTATCTAGAAACTTATTTATTATTATAAAAATTTGAAAAATTTTCTTTGGAGGTAGGACAAAGAGGGCGAGAAATTTTTTTAAAATTTTAAACCTATAAAATTGTTGACATGTACATGAGAAGCATTAAAATAATAATTGCACGTCCATGTAGGATTAGCATCGCCGCCACGTCACTTGATCAACAAGTTAAAGTGGCTCCAACACAGTGTTGTTATATTGAAAAATTACATTTTCTTTTTATGGTTAACCAGTAACTAAAGCGAAAAGTCGATTAATCTAACTAAAAAATTAGTTAATTCAATTTTTCAATTTGGTTACGGTTTGTGTTGTTGTCAAACCGAAAAAATGTTTCCGGTTAATTGAAAATTTTGGTTCGGTTTTTAGTTCACCATTTTTACGACCCGAGTTTTAGGTTAATCGGTTTTGATGACCCCTAAAACCTAGGCACGAATAAGTTTAGGCCAAAAAAAGGAAAAAGGCTGAATTTTGTTCCATTGGGCTGATTATATACCTACCTATTATTTCTTTTAGCTGATTTTTTTTATCGGTCATGATTGTTGTTACTATTGTAATTATTTAATTGTATCTTCAATTTAATATTATTGCTTCAACCAAAAAAATTTATGAATTAAGCTCTTAATCGTAAATTAGATAGTATATTTTCTTTTTAATTTATTAATTAAATTCTTAATCATAAACTTTTTATTTAATTTTTTAAAAATATATAAATTACTTTTTACGAACTAATCAACATAAATTACTCTTCACTAAAACTAAGGGTGTAGGATGACTCCAATAATACCACCTTTGACCAGGGGCGGAGCTATAGTGGGATCACGTGGGGTCAAGCGACCCCTCTTTAAAAAAATAATAAAAATCTGCTAGTTGCATTGAAAAATAAATAAGTGAATCCTATATATATAATTTGTGATCTGCTACTTGTAATGAAGAAAAATTGGTGGTGTCATTAGATGGGTTGCAATAGCACCATGGCTGTGCTGCCACGCTGCAGGTTTAAGCCCTGTTTCCAGCATTTTTAGTCAATAATGGTTTTTTTTTTCCCCTCAGGGTATGAGTCCCAAGTCTTCGAATTAGAGAACGACCACAACTCAAATTAGATTTTTTATATCAATTGGGCGTTAGACAAAAGAGTCATACATATATAAACCTAAATGAGTTTTCAATCTAAAACCAATTGGCAATGGGTGGAGACTGTGGAGTAACTCACAAGCTTATATACATATTCAAGCCTTTCAATTTTATTAATATGGGACAACACCCACTTTGATATTCTTTGTATTTTTATCTATATGAGACAATGTCCACTTTCATACTCCAACAACTCAAGTGCTCGACTCTGCGCGTTTCATGCTCAATTTCGGTTCTATGTCTATTGTTAAATTTAAAATTTCAAAATACATATATGTTTAAACTCCGACCCCGCCTCATTTGATTCCTGAATTCGCCACTACCTTTAACGGTATTGGACATGAATGGTCCTACTTTACAAGTTGAACACGAGCATACTCACCTTTCACCCTATTCACTTATTTACTTTTGGATCTCATCAAGTGAACAGAATTTGGAGTCGGTGGAGCGATGATGTGAATCTTTATTTTGCAAACGCGGGCGTCGGAGCACCTCGGTAGTCCTTTTATACACTTATCCTTGTTGCCGTATGTATTAAATGACCCTCGACAATACGATTACCATCGCTACAAGCATCAAGCATGACCACAATTTTTGTGCTGTTGTGTTCCTTCAACTCGGCTTAGTTTAAGTTGAATCAATTCTTCTTTCAAGGCACTTTCTTCTTCAGTTGTCCGCCTTAGGAAAATGGCCATTCGTGTCATCGCTCCATTGAGTCTAAATTTTGTTCACTTGGTGGCGATCTAAAAAATAAATAAAGGTGGGTATGCTGATGTTCACTTGCAAAGTATGATTATTCCTTTCCACACCCCAAGAATGAAACTGATGATAGTATGTTGTATGGTGGGCTTCATAACAAATATTTTATTCAGTAAGATTAAGTGGTGAAATCTTACATCATGAACTATAAAAGGATGAGATTTAAAAAGTTGGTTCATTGAATGTGACGTATCCTTCGATGAGCTAATTATCGGCTATACTCTTATTTGATTTCCAGTAGACGTGATCAAAATGCGAATCGGGTCCGGTTTAGGGAAGGTCGATGGGGTTGGGTAGTTAAGATTGTCCAAACCTAACTCTACCAATACTCATGCAGGTTGACATACCATTTGCCCTTAAATCGATCTTGCGCGTACCCTTAGGTCAGCAGGTTAGATTTGACCCTCTTAGAATTTTGTATGTAGATACCCTGGATTTTTCTCGCAAAGTTCAACACCGAATATCTTTATTGATTGATAATCAAGCCACCATAGACATTCGAAGTACCATTTTTCTCAA
>JAKOGI010000011.1:330000-517500 GCA_029747015.1 Carnegiea gigantea | reverse complement strand
TCCAATTGGTCCTAGATTGCAAAGATTGTATGTGACAAAAAATGTTACTGAACATATGACTTGGCATCATGAACACCCACGTACCGAGGGCTTTATGGAACATCCTAGTGATGCAGAGGCATGGATGCATTTTGATAATACTTTTCGTGAATTTGCATCGGAGCCTCGTAATGTGAGATTAGGGTTATATACTGATGGTTTCTCTCCATTTAGTCACTTTGGACAAAGTTATTCATGTTGGCCCATCATTCTCACACCTTACAATCTACCTCCGTGGACGTGCATGAAGAAACAATTTATGTTCATCAGTCTCCTTATACCAGGCCCCAGAAATCCGAAAGGCAATCTAGATATATACATGCAACCATCAATTAAAGAGCTACTGCTGTTGTGGGAGGTTGGAGTCATGACTTATGATATAGCTCGAAAGCAAAATTTCACCATGAAGGTTGCCGTCATTTGGACAATAAGTGATTTTCTTGTGTACGACATGCCTTTTGGTTGGATGACAGCCGGTAGATTAGCATGCCCTTACTGTATGGAGAACACCAAGTCTTTCAGACTTAAACACGGAAACAAGCATTGTTGGTTTGATTGTCACCGCTAATTTCTACCTATGAACCACATGTTCCGTAGGAATAAAAGTGCTTTTTCCAAGAACAAGGAGGATTATTCCCCGTCTTCCCAAAGATTGAGTGGGGAGGAGATGTGGAACCGGTGTCATCATTACCAAAAGCTTTTGATCACCAAGGAAAAGTAGCTGGATGTGGAGATGTTCACAATTGGTCAAGAAGAAGCATATTATGGGACCTTCCGTACTTGAGCAAGCTACTAATTCGACACAATTTGGATGTTATGCATATTAAGAAAAATGTGTTCGAACAAATTGTCAATACAATAATGAATGTCAAGGGGAAATCTAAGGATGACATCAATTCTAGAAAGGACCTTGCCACACATTGTAAGCGCAGAAGACTTCATGCGCAGATAACTGATGGTGGTAATGGTGATCGAAGAGAGGTGATGCCTCCTGCTCCATATGTGCTGACTAAGGAGCAAAGAAAAGTATTGTGTAATTGGCTATGTGACTTGAAATTCCCATATAGATATGCCTCTAACTTAAGTAGGTGTGTTGATCGCACAAATGGGTGGTTGTACAACTTTTTATGGAACGATTGTTGCCAATTGCAACGAGAGCTATTGTTAACTAATGTGTGGAAAGTTTTGACTGAGCTTAGCATGTTCTTTCGAGACCTATGCGTGAAGAGAGTATATATGAATGATGTGATCCGACTAGAAAACAGCATCGCTGAGATACTTTATAAACTGGAAAGAATTTTCTCTCCTTTATTTTTCAATGTTATAGAGCATCTACCAGTCCATCTTTCATATGAGCTTAGAGTCGACAGGCCACAACAATACAGGTGGATGTACTCATCTGAAAGTTAAACATTAATTTCACATACTCTGTATAAGTTATTAATCTTTAGTTATCATCGCTATATGATAATGGAAGTATAAAACTATAGGCGTATGGGTGACTTGAAATAAAAAGTGGGTAACAAAGCCCGTGTTGAAAGCTCCATTTGCAATGCATACCTTATGGAGGAGATCTCAGATTTCTGTGCCCATTACTTTGATAAAAATATTATCACAAAGTCAAGAGATTTGGGGCAAAATGAAGTTGAGTCAAATCCAAACATTCCAGATGTATTTTCCATGAATGTGGGTATGCCCCAAGTGAAGGCAGCACTCGATATTTGGATGAACGGAAATTTCGTGTTGCTCATGCATATGTGTTGTCAGACTGTGACATACTGAAATCTTATGACCGGTATGCATTCTTTGCATGTTTAAGTCATTATCGTATTCATAATTGAAATCATTTTTCACACGTTTAATTCCTTATCTTATCATAGGATTTTTGAACAAGAGATGGTGAGACAGAATCCTAGAGTTACGGTCGAAGATGCTTGGGCTCAATTTGAGAGCGATTCCCTATATGGCTTAAAGATCATGTAAGCGGCATGACATAAATTGACACATCTAATATTACATGCACTAAAATGTAAATGTAATCAATATGTTTAATATTATAGGTAATGACATCTAGGGAAGTTTCTAATGATGTGATAAGGTCCCTCGCCATGGAACCTAGGAAAGATGCGCATTGTTGGGATCATTTCTACATTAATAATTACAATTTTCACACGTACTCCTATGGGAAGAACAAATTAACAATAAACTACGGGATATCTGTTAAAAGGGTTGATGGTGTAGAATACTATGGAATTCTTCAGAAGGTCATCAAGTTGACTTACTTGGGAACTTGCCAATTGTACAAAACAATTCTCTTTAAATGTGATTGGTTTGACTCTGTGAATGGCATCAACATGCATGAACATTATAAGCTCGTCGATGTCAACCACACGAAAAAATATCATAAGTATGATCCGTTTGTTCTTGCATATCAAGTAACACAAGTTAGCTTCACATCTTATTCTAGCATGAAAAATGACAGAAATCAATGGTGGGCGGTACTTAAGATGAAGCCAAGGGCCACGATCGATTCCTAGATAGATGACATTGCTCCTTTTCAGGAGGGTAACAATAACAACCCACCCACTTTATCACATCTTGACATAGACGAAGACATATCCATCAACGATGAGTTAGCTAATGACCTTCCAGAGGGCAGTGAGCTTGGAATATGCAAAGATGAAGATGATGAGGATGAAGAAGAAGAGGATGACATAAATATAGATGAACAAGAGTTTGAAACATTGCTAGCTAATGAGGACGAAGATTAATTACACATAGGCTGTAGGTGTATGTTTGTAAGATTAGTTTGAGATCTCACACTGAACTTTCGCTGTTGTATGATGAACTTATACTCTTTGTATTCATGTATCATCTACTTGATTATTATCTCTTTTTAAGTTGTGTATTATGTTATTATACTTTCGTTTCATAAATGAGGTTTACATTAACTCGTTCATTATTTTTCCTAACTAATGTACTTGCTTCCAAGTGTTTGAAACCTAGATGCCTCCCACAAGTGAGCGAGGAGATGGAGCTACAGGTGGGGCCACGAATGACTCAAACCAATAGGGCACGAGGATCCTACTGTCGCCGGATACCATTAGGTGGTATGTAAAATTGTTCTATTTCCAAGTTTCCTATAATTTCTTCGTATGTGCATGTTATTATAGTAAACTATTGTGCTCCATCTCATCTTCCTTTATTTGAAATTGTGAAAGGTTTGGTTACTATAAAGTGTCCAACTCCATTACCATGGACTTGAAGGCTCATTATTTGGAGCCATGTACTTGTTGGAGGAATGTCTAGAGGAGCATAAGCAATGATGGTGGAGAGCTTTTCAGGTAATAAATTCACACTTCCAAGCATCCTTGTTTGTCAATTTTATGTTACTAAATAACATCTCATATTACGCATAACCATTCATTTCATGCAGACGCGTTATTGTTAGGCTGAGGAGTTGAATGATAGAGTTTATAATGATTGGGTAAAAAAGGCCGGTGAACACCTTAAGGACATGGTATCGAAGGCAATGGCAAGGCCGGACAACGACATCATCCCTTGGCTTCCAACTCCACTTAGAAGCAGGTTGGAAGCTTTCAGAGAAACTGAGGATTTCAAGAAGAGGTCAAGACAAAACTCAATTAACAAGCGCACTGGTCCTCAAGTAGGAACTGTTCACACTGCGAGGTCTATTTCAGTGGAACAAACTGCAAGGAAAATGGTAATATCGCTGTTGTGGCATCTTTATTTGTTGAAAGACACCTATTGCATTTTGAGTAATTGTGTAAAGAGTAATAATAAAGATTGAGTGAGATTCATCATGCACTCATTTTATGTATTTTGAGCCAAGTAAGGTCATTTAAGAGAGAAATGAATATTCATGCACTTTCGTAGAGCTTTTAACTTGATTAATGAGGAAGAAGAAGACAAGTATACAATTTGGGAGTTTGTTTATAAGCTTTGAATTAATTATAGATTTTTACAAAGAAAATACCAAGTTTAGTAAGCTTAATAGTTTCTATTGAGTTCAATAACTCATTGGGGTGAAATTCCATATTTAATGAACTTGTGAATGAAATATGAAAAATGAGAAGAATTTTTGACTCAGAAACTATATTTATCCGACCAAGTTATTACAGTTTATATTATTTTAAACTAAGATATATCTCTCTTAGCCTCAAACCTCTATTATTTACTCAATTCAGAATATATTAAATATATTTATCAAGCCAATCTAGTGTACTCACTGTTATCTTGAACCAAATTATACATCAGCGAGCCTTAAACCCGTATCATCAACCTATCTCAGAAAAAGCCACAACGACTCTCTTATTTGTCACAATCAAGGCCTTTTTCTTTATAATTTCATTTATCTCATTATGTATATCGAATTTAATTACTTTTATTAATTCAATTTTGAAGTTATATTAAAATACCCAAGTTATGTATACCATTTAATTACTCAATTTCTATTACACATACTTTTACTTACTCAATTATATAAATAAGGATCATGTACTAACTATTTATAACTATAATGACATTTATAAAATAGAGTCGAGGTCTAGTTATCTTTTCCTATTCTACATAAGTGTTATCAAGGCAGAACATATTTATCAAGTGAGATGATATTTATGAAACAGATGATATTATCAAGCCAGATGACATTTTTTTTTAAAGAATCAAGGTACGTCCATTACCTATATCTTCAAAAAGCAGAACATGTTTATCAAATTACAACTCTTGATAAGTTTATCAATGAATAAATTTATACAGCGATTTGCCTTTTAACTTGTGACCTCGTCAGTTCTCATCTATAGGACATCAACCCATCATTTATCCACGCAGCGTTGGGCCAACTTTTAATCGAATTAGCAGGTGACACCTATGTATATATCATATCATTGCAAGGGGTTCATATCCAGATAATAATGAGTAATTCAGTTTCATATTACTTTCATTTTTATTGTTATTGCGAATTAAGTGAATTGCAAAGGCGAGTACCCATTAATAGTGTTTCTACGCTCATTTTATAATATAGGAATGCATGTACTGAGTTTATGCTCATATTTTCAAATTATTTTCACGTTTTTCATTTTAGGTGATGAAGTATGACATGTTTCTCCATTTAACAAGCCCTTTTGGAAGTCATCAGATGCTCATAGTGGATTTAGCATAGCATGAATGCTGGGATCGACCTTAGAATCAAGTTGGGTCTATATTCAATATACTTGTGTAGTGTGGAGTGCGAGTTAGCACATGGTATGATTAAGTCGATTGTATTAAAGTTGAACTATTATGGACTGTTGTCTTGGAGTGTTTCAGTTTAATAGATATTATGATTGTGAATATGAGTTGCAAGATTAAATGGTTTCAGTGAGTGTTGTCCTTATCAGGACAGCGGTAGCTCCTTCTATCATTAAGTCTTCCACTGCGATTTTTCATAAATCTCATTAGCATTGTGGGGGCGTTACAACAGGAGTCTCAGAAGGCTTGTGGCAGAGTTAGCATGGTTAAGCAGGCTTCTCACTGAGCTGGGCATTGAAGATATCACTCCGATACCAGTTAAGTGTGATAGTCAAACAACCATTTACATAGCAAAGAATCCGGTCTTTCATAAAAAGACCAAACATATTGAACTTGATTGTCATTTTGTTAGAGAAAAATTGCTTGCATGGCTTATTTCCCTCAACCATGTCCACACCAAGTCACTCCCAGGCACAGTTCATCATGATTTCCTTGGCAAATTGGGAGTTTGAATAACTGCCAATTTGAGGGGTGTGTTGGAGATGCATAGTCAGTTTTGTTATATAGGTGGAAAGTTCTAGCTATTGCAAGTTGCATTTTCTTATTATAACAAACTTTTGGCAGGAAGACACAGTGTAGATGCCCCTATATAACCAACCTGCACATATGAGCTTTGTAGCTAATCATGGAATAATACATCAATATTTTCTCTCTTTTTTGCCCTTTCTCTCCTTCTTCTTTGCTCTACAACAGGTATTAATTAAATTAATTGATCAAAGTTTCGGGATTTATTAGCAAATGAATTGCGTCATATTCAGATCAAACCGAGGTCTTTTTGTTTAAATAAAGGAGATATTGCGACCAACACATTATAAAAGAGAGAAGTCAAACCTTTTTTTTTTTTGGGGGGGGGGTTCCAAGAGGGGCTACGCCCGTAAATATAAGTTTTTATTGGGAAGCAATAAGGCGTGGCCACACCACACCACAAACATCCTAAACAACTGGGCGGATAGTTCCGAGGGAGGGTCCGTCGACAAAATCTTCCTTTGATCTTGATTAGTACCCACATTAGCTAAGTATTTGTCGAGTACTATTGTATGTCTAACACATACATATATTGATAAAGACCACAATTCCAACCCCAAGGTAAGAAATAATTGATGGGTCCAAGTGTCTAACGAAATTTTGATTATAATTAATCTTATATATGATTTCTTTTCTTTTTTGGGGGTTACCATCTTATGTTGAGATTAGTTGGATCAACTAAGATAGAATTCAAATTATAGAACCATTATTACAAATTTACAATAATATATTATGAAACCACCAAAGGTATTTGTCGAGTACTAGTGTACGACGGTATGTATGGACCGTATGTCTCTTGAGGTTTATGTATTTTATGTTATGTTATTTTATTTTGAAAATTCTACTTTTCAACTGGGATTGATGAATAAAACTTGATATTCACTTCCGCATTTCATATAAGAATTTGGTTGTAATGATACGTATCGATAATGTAAATAAATTCTCTGCTTTTTCCTCAAGATTAATTTACACCAAAAACTTTTAGGTTTGATTTTCAATTATATAGCAAAATAGTTGAATAGGATGTTAGCTTACCTCCAAATCTAATGCGAATCCTACTCGAATTTCGGATTTGTTTTTAATTGAAATTAGACTCGAAAATTTTTTTCTCGAATTCAAATCGAATTATTTTACTTTGAATCGAATCAATATATCGAACTCAAATGTAATCGCCTAGACACGTTGAGCATACATGCGTACGGAAAGTAGGTCTAAATCAATGGCAAGCGAATGAGAACCGGAGCTGTGCCGTGAGAGTACCACTGCGTTGAAAGCGATTTCGGCACTGCCTCAGTGCAAATCAAAAACAGTTGTTCGCTCCCCAAGGCTTACGCAGCTAGCTTGCTGAACGCGTGCATTCGCGGGCAAAAGTTTGGAACACACAAGATTGCAATTGCCCAAAATAGAGAAGAAAATAGTAGAAAGTAGAGAAGGAAAGGAGAGAGGAGATGTTCGGTGTGAGCTAAAGTAGCAGGGGAGCAGGCTATTTATACTGTAGAATGGAGCTGTTGGAGGTGAGAAAAAGAAGGGAGCAACTGTGGTGCAAAATGAATTCGTGGCTAAAAAATAGGGTCACCACTCTTGCTGCTAAACCCTGGGCCATAGCCGTTGGTGGAGAAAAAATGGGAGATAAATCTACAAGTGAATGTTGGTTATTGCGCAGCCAACGGATGAAAATATTAAAAGAATTTTTCTTCAAAAAATTGGTAGATAAGGCCCACAACCACAACATAGCCACGCCCAGCCCAGCATGGACCAAGCGGGCAGTGCGTGTGCGCACGCGTGTGGCGTTCACTCTCACACCACAACACTACTAAAATCAAGTCCAAAGGAATTTAACAAGTTCAACAAGGATGGAATCATAAAAACCCCCACAAGAAAGCTAGTTTTCTCATCCTCCTATGTGGGACAAGGAGTAGTAATAAAGGTGGCTAATTTTTGTCATTATTTCCAACTTGTATTGAAAATACATAGTATTTTGCTAAATGAACTGGCCGATAACATTATTATGGTCAATCATAAAGATTTGGGATAAGATAGTGCGAAAAACCGCGTTGATTTCACATTAACATGATGTCTACCAATGTGCAGCCAAAAAGAAAATGATATCTCTCTATATAATACATAAAACATCTTGTCTAACCTGAAGAATAGGGAACTTTAAATATAAAGTTTATAATAAACCAATCAAAATCAAGCACCAACACTATGCACTCTTGTTCTCCTTATCCTCAATTTTGTAACATAGGATAAACTAATAATAAATACATAATTTCGCGTCATAGATGTATCAATTGACATTGTTTTCTCAACCCTAAATAAAAGGCTATGAAGTCATTGAAAATTGACCAAGGATGGAAAGAAATCTGCTTAAACAATTTTCATCAATAACATTAAAATTTGCTTAATTAATTCTCAACCCTAGATACTAGCTATAGCATATTCAAAATTTGCTTGTACAGAATTTCATCAAAAGACTGCACCCCAAAAAAAAAAAAGAATTTCATCAAAAGAGGAAAATTAAAAAAAAACCCAATCAATGACATTCAAATTAAAATCAAACAGAAGTTTGTTCAAAAACAATTAAAAGAACTAAAAATCTGTAGCAAAAATTTTTTTTCTAGAGATGACACCCCTTATTTAGCACAATTTAAAAAAAGTTCAAAAAAATTTTATTTTTCCTTTTTTTTCTTTTTAAAGGGGTGGGGAGCAAAGGGAGGAAAGGAAGTTAGGGTATGTCAGATCTGCAAAACATGCAACGTGCTTCACCTTGCGCCGACCCTTAACCAGACTGTGCATGTGTTTGGCAGTTCATTGTTCTTTAAACCCATCTCTAGCCTTACCTTTTTCAAATTTTCAACTGACTACGTATCATTTTGTCTTCTTCCTAAGTTTTTCGCCCCTTCTATCAAAGACAATGTGGAGAAGGTACACTGCAAATTTTACGTGAAAAATCTCTCCACATTAAGGTAAAAACTATGGGTAATAACAACTCGCGTATCCGCTATAACAAGAAAGGGTATATTACAATCGCATACACTGACAACACCATGCACTCTCATTCTGTTCTAGCTATCTAACGTTTGAGTCGCCCTTCCTCACAAATCTATCTTCCTTTCTCCACACACTCTCCCCCTACTTGAGGTTTGGGGTGCCCGAAATAGACCCCTGAATACCTGGATTTTATGCACACAAACCTCACATCTTAAGACCTCACATTGAGTCAAGGGGATTTCAACCATACTCACATGTCCATTTTGTCTGGGATGATCAACTACCAAAGCCTAAAGGCCTATTTATAATGTGTCACAATCTTGTGTTTTTAATCTCATAGCTTGCGGCATAAGTTGTCAAAATGTAAGATTTTACATAGTCCTTGATCTATCTAGTAAGGTATGCCAAGAGACATAACTTATATTTTTCCTCTTTTTATTATGATTTCCAAAACCTCATATTTTCACTTATCTCCACACTCATAAAAATTATGCCCCTAAGTCGGTAATGGAGGATATATAGGGATGTATATGTAATTTATTTGTAACACACTTTACTAATTACTATATGTACAAGGTCAGGCTCCTAGGTTTGGGTGAGTCATTCATTCTCTAGATCTTACATGGCATCAGAGTCAGAAAGAGTCTTCCAAACTCTCTACTCCTGATTCAAAACAAAACCAAAAAAAAAAAAAAAAAAAAAAACGCTGCCCCAGGGTTTTGTTTCGCTGCCTTTCTTCCCAAGCAACGAACCCAGCCCCTCTGCTAATCTTCTCCCGACGCGCTAGGGTTCCGCCATCGCTTGACCAGTTTTCATGGTCTCCATGGTGGGTTCTGATGACTACACATCTGGCTTGCCGGTCGTGCAACCCTCCCAGCCGGTTTCCTAGCACTCACTGGCGGCCTCATTGTCGATGCTCCACTCGGCTTCTCTTGGCCACGGGTTTCCCACTCCAGCGCTGCCTCCACTTTCCTCGGCAGTCTCTCTTCCACTGCCGTACTTTACCTGGACCACGACTCCACCGCCAACTCTGCCGGCGTCGTTCATAGAGGCTGGCGTGTCCACCGCTATACCACTTCCCATGGCACCCTTCTACGCGGCACAGCCCTCCCGGTCGGCTCGCCGCTGGACGTGCTTGGGGTCTGCTGTCGCTGCCTTCGAGTATTTGGACGGTGAATGTCACGACTTACGAGACGACAGTTTAGGTGTCGCTGATGATTTTTTGTCATAGAGTACCCAATTTACTGGCTTCGTCATCATGCATCAACTGGACGGGATGCATCAGCTGTACAGTTGGCCAACACAACCTAGTGCATGATCTGTTGACGTACTTCTTTTGTTCAAATAGGTATAACGTATATATATTTCCTTTTAGTGGAAACCGACTCATCGACGATAATTTGCTACAAATTCAACAAATATATAATTATAGGTACATGTACGTTCATTGTCAAATATACATAATCATGTGTACGCACGTGTATACATGCATATGCATATGTATATATATGCAGAGGAGAAAACAATTAAATTATAAAGACCGTACTCAAATACAAGGAACGGAGAGAGCGCGGTGTCAGTGGCGTCAACTGCCCCCAACCAAAAAAATATACTGCAAAATTGAAAAAGGGGTACAAATTAATAATATTGGTGGCAAAGGGATAGATAGGGAGGTGTCTAGTTTAGTGGTGGGAGAGCCTGCATTCTTGGTCTTTGGCGCTGCATGTTGCAAGTTTGAGTCCTGTTGTTCATGTTTTGATTTTTTTTAAATTTAATTTTTTCCCAATTTTAACTTTTAAGGCTCTTTTGACTTGTGTTTTTACACACTAAAAAAGACAGAAACTAGTGTCTCGACACACTAAATCCTAGCCCCCTGTCTCTCTTAGTCTCTCACCTCTGTACAAATTTGTAAGATCAAAGTTTACTAATTTTAGTTTAATACTTAATTTAATTTATTTCAAGTTGTTATTTAATCATTTAATTTGTATATTAATCTTCTTTTTTAGTTTAATTTGTGAGTTTAAGTTTCTAATTTCAATTCTGAAATTGTTTCATTCGTGAGTTTAATTTCAATTATAGGTCAAAACGTATAAATATTTTAAAAAGATAACACTTTAATTGTCGTCAATAGTTTAATTTGTTGCTTAATTCTTTAACTCTATGTTGATTTGTTTTTTTAGTTTTAATTTATAAGTTTAATGTGCTAATTTCAATTCTATAGTTGTTTAATTTGTTAGTTAATTTAAACTCTAAGTTAAAATGTATAGATATTTCAATTAAAGTGCTATCTGTCTGAATATCTGCATTTTGGTTTTATGGCAATTGTAAAATTTTGTGTTATGTGTACTATTATTTTCGGCTCCCTTTCTCAAATTCCTAACTTCACCACTACGTAGTAAATCGAATAGGATTATAATATAAGTCATTAATAATTTAAGGCATATTAGATGATAATACTCCCAACTTTGAACTTTACGTCCATACACCATATTATGAGTCTATTTATTGTTTATATACTAAGACCGATTTTAAAAGTATTTTAAGTTGGTGATGTAAGTTTATATTCAATATATACAATTGTATAAACTTAGAAATTCTTACATTTTAAACATATACATTGTATAGCATTATAAAATTGTTGCACTACATGGATGAAAACACATTCAAACTCTACCTTGGTATATAGACAGTAAATAAGGCAATAATATGGTATATGAACATCCAAGTTTAAAGTTGAGAGCATTATTATCCAATACTCAAAACACAGTAAATTATTGTCCAAAATCCCATAATTTAATTATTTTAGTTTTATGACATGAATTTTGTATGTAGAACTTGTTTAATTATCATCTAAGAGGTGCAACATCAAAAAGATATCAGAAAGTCTTTTCGTTTTTGGTTTCTTTTCTTGCCCCCGGGGGGGGGGGGGTTGAAAAACTGGTTCATTATCTTTTATGATATGATCCATATAATTATCTAGCAAATATCCTTAATTAATATTTTTTTGAGCAAATAATTCAGATTCTAAAGTTTTGGACCAAATATCTAGTCCTAGTTATGTATGAATTAATAGACGATACGACGGTAGTCATACTCTTATGAATTTGCTAATTATTTTCTTTATTTCGGAGCAATTGTCACCCCATAATGGGAACAAATTTGAGTGAATGAAATTTCTAATATGATTCGGATAGGTAAATGAATTAGCCCAAAAAAGATAGGAAAGTTCCTTCATTAAATTGCATGGTATGTGCACTTATATTAAGGCTTCGTTTGAACTTTAAAAAATTTGATGGAAAGAAAAAAAATTTGAGAAAGTAACTTTTTTCTTGTATTTGATTTAGAAAAAATCACAAAGGAAAAAAATATGGAGGAAAATTAGTAGCAAAATTGTTAGAAATAAGTGATAAAATTTTTCTCATAAAATTGTGAAGAAAGTTTAGTAAAAGTTTTCGAAAGAATTTCCGACCTCCTCTAATCTCGCACTGCTTAGATAATATCAATATAATTCAAGTAATTCATCAACACTCAACTTTCACATTTAAATTCTTGTATTTTTTCCTCAATCAAAATAAGAAAAAAAAAAAAACTCACTTTCTCTCTACTTTTTCTTTCTTCACATTTTTTTCCTTCAACTTTTCTTTCTACCAAATTTTCTAGGGACCAAACGAAATCTAAGCGACTATTTTTTTTAAGTGGACTATACTTTATTCCTTATGTTCATATGCACGTGAAAAAAAGCATTTAAAGCTTTCTTCAACCTCTAATTTGGTGCAAATTATATCATAATTTTAGGAGCTCTGATTACAATGACAAATCTTAGGGGCATAACATATGGATTACCAGCATATGATAACCCCTTCTTCCTCTCTGCCTCCTTACTGAAAACCCTAATTTTCTGAATTGCCCTTCCCCTTATATTTTATATAGGTTATTGAGGGTAATATTTAAGGGCAATCTTTAAGTAGCATTTACTGTCATAGGAAACTTAAAAATTTTGTGATTACAATAATGCTTGTGTTAATAATTAATATACTTATTTTGCACTTCCTAAATTACCCTCAACATAATTATTTTTCGTAATTTTTCTCTCTTCTCTATACTGCCCATTCGGTCCAAAGCTACAACACCTATTCATTTCCTTTCTATTGATAACTTAGGTTCACAACTTGACACATTGTTCTACCCAACCCAATACCCCCCTTGTAATTTGATACAACTCAATTATTCTAACTTCAACATATATAACATACTGGCAATGGTAATTGGCAACAAATCTCAAATATGACCCTTTCCCACGCCACTCAGTCCCTAGAAGCAAGAAACATCTATGCTAATTATCACATGTACAATTCTTTGGTCCCTATTTCTTGATTAGGGTTCACCTTTTCCCTAATTTCTTACATTTTGTTTAAGGGTTTTCATCTTCGTCGTCGGAAAACACATGATGTTTTCTCACAATCTTCGTTGGGGGTGAACGACAACCCAGAAAATTTGGATGTTTGTAAAAGAAAATGGAAATGTCGAGTTACAAACGGTGTCGAGTTACAAACGGTGTTCTCGTCAAATAAAAAGTGATTTTAATAATCATTGTATTTATTACAGTTTAAGAACTAATTTTTTTGTTGTACTTAACGATGCTTAGCGGGGTTCATTAATTAATAAAAGTGGGTGACATCTTTTTAACCACCCTCTTATCTGTTGCCCTTAGTGCAAAGAGAAAGAAATAAAATTCAAAATAGACCATGTGTATTACAAAAAGGGCGCGAAAAAGACGTCAAAGGGGCAGCCGAGGCCTGAGGGTGAGTGGAAGAAATTTCCAAGATTCCTTTTTTCTTGTATGTATAATTGGTTCTCAAGATCCGTAAGAAAAATGTGGTGAACAATTAGAGGACTAAGACATAAGCAAAATTTGTGCCAAGAATTTTGGAGACTTTGCTGGTAATATTCCTCACCATGAACCCAAAAATAAATAAATAAATAAATGAAATTGGAGGTAAAAAAGGTCAGGGCGGGAAGGAATCTTCACTGAGAATATTCCTCCACGGGTTTTGCATGAAGATTGTGGGCCCCCTCGAATCTGTCGGTCAAAATTAAACGCCCATTTAAATAAAACAAGAAAAGTCTGAAAAATTAATGTCATTGAATATTTGAATCTTCGTGGAGGAAACTTATTTGATGTTGATTCCGACAACCTGTCCATTAAAGAAATGAATTAATTTTCGATTGTAGCATGATAAGTAGTTCACCAATTAATTTTTATGTCAATTTTGTGGAAACATTAATAGATATATCCAAACTTAAACACCGAATCTTCATATCCAAAATATTACAGTAATTTTAAAAGATAGATAATTATATTATGGAATATAAAACATATTTAGGTGTAATTTTGAATTAAAGTAGTATACATAGTCTATTATTAGAGGTGACAAAAGTTTAAGTTTGGATCAAAATCGAATCGGATAAATCGATCAATGCTTGAAATTGAAATAAAAAAACTCTGTCTTGCGCAGTTGTGCACATGTATATTTTTTTGCTGTTATGATTGCAAATTTCCTTTTCGTGTTATATGAATTGGTCATGTTTAAATTTGAATTCGGTCCATAAAAATAGAAATTTTTTTTCCCAAATTAAAAATTCAAATAGAATGTTCATTTTTTTATTTAGACGATCGTACCTAATATTGTTCATATTTGATAAATTTTGATAACGGAGGGCTTGTTGTATTTTGTTAGTAAATAAGCATGTACAAACTATTCCCAATCTTTTCCAAATTTTATCAGTTCTCAGTAGTCATTCTAAAAGAAATTTCAATTCTTCCCAATGATTCTCAATATTTTTCAATATTTACCAATACATCTTATTTTTTCTATTAATTCCCACTCCTTAAAAAAGAATTTCTAACTCTTTCTAGTTTTTCCTCATCCTCCCCGGCCATCTCAAAAAAAAAAAATAATCTAATTCTTATCAATTCTTTTCTTTTATCAATCTTATATCCTCACAAAAGAAATCTACACTGAGAGTCTTTTCTTTTCATTGGTGAATCTTCTTTTACTAATTTTAACTAACTTCTGTCAATTCTAACAAAAAATTTCCAATCCTTTCCACGTTAAACCAGCTTCTGCCAACAAGAACCAATTTCTTTCAAAATTTCTTATATAAATCCCCACTCATTTATATTTCTTATCAACATCCTTTAATTTCTACCATCTTTTTCTAATTTTTTCAACTTTAATAAACTCCTACCAATCGTTTAAAAAAAATATACCAATTTATATTAATTGTTATTCACTTCAATAAATTTTTATCAATTTTATTATTTATCAATTCATATTTATCGACGTAAAATAAGGCCCTTAATCGGCCAAAATTTTACTAACTCAATCAATTACCAACCATTGCCACTGGAAATACTTCTTCCTATTTTCTTTTTCAACGAGGAGCTTTCACATGTACTATTGGTTGGTTACTTAGAGCATGCCCAAGCTGGGCTCGCGAGGTGAAAATCACTGGGCTGAGTGCGTGAGCGGCTTGAGGACACACAACGCATGGCTCGAGGCTTGAGGTTCGCCGAGCGGCTGTGAGTCTCAAGCGACCCATGCTCAAATTCATTTTTTTTGTCGGGTTGTAATCAAAACGACGTCGTTTTGAGTACTGACCCAGTCTTTTTTTTTTTTTTTAACCATTGCAACAGATTTTTTCCAAAAAAGAAAATATGTTTTGGGCTTTTGTTCTAGAAGCAGTAGTTGAAAAAGGTCGTAACTATTTAACGGTCGAATTTGGCCAGTAAAACGTGTTATTTTTCTTATGAATTATTGTATGCTTTATAAATATGGCTAAATTTGTCACAAATTGAATGCCAAAAATTCCGAATATCACTTTCTCGTAACAAAATTGTGAAAATTATTGGTAATTGTTTATCAAACTCTTGTAACTTTTTTTTTCATGTCCAACATATATGTTGTTTTTAAGTCGAATGCTAATCAATTTTTTGGTTTAATTTTTAATCAAAATCTTGTAATTTGTTATTTAAAAGTGTGTGATTTTTTTTAGTCGACCTCTTGTATTATTTTTTTAAAAATAAGAGCTTGTTAATTGGTTTTGTTATCAAATTATTATGTGTAAATAATTTTTTACAAATATAATAAAGCCAAATAATAAGGCAAAAGATAAAAACTAAAGTAATAAAATATGTTTGATTTAGGTTCATAAGTATTATTTGATTTGATGAACAAAAGTGGCGATTTTTGTATTAAAAAGAAAAAAACTTATAAATCGAAAACTAACTCAAACATTGTAGAGATAATAAACACGCATTAGTACCAATGAGTTCTTAGCCAAGTGACAAAGATTGTGGTACTAGATTCATTAGATTCCAAGTTCAATTTTCTCCTCTCCCATTGTATTGTATTGTATTATCCTTTATAATTCATAGGGCCTATTTTATTTCGCGTTTTAGATAGATAGATAGATGTAAGGAGATGTAAGGAGTTATAAGAAGCTCTAAGAAACTATAAGAATTGGTAAGGAGATGTAAGAAGTTGTAAGAAGATGTAAGAAGGTGTAAGGAGCCGTAAGGATGGATGTAAGGAGTTGTTGAATTGTTGAAGAGTTGTATAGTATAATTTGTTTTACAATGAATGTTTTGGATGAAAAATAGTAATATTAAAATAATATACTTATTAAGAATAAACAATTAATTAAGTTAATTATACAATAATAAAATACATTAATTCCCATAATTTGGTGAATAAAATTTCGTCCAAGATTTTTTATATGAACATTAATTTGATCGAATAAGCAAGGTATAACAAAAAAAAACTTTTTTTGATAAATTTGAATACAACTCTTCAAATAAATTCCTATTTTAAGTAAATAATTTTAAACATAAATAAATGCGTGGTCATCTATAATAATCTATATTTCGTATCGAAACTCAAATATAATTTACGTCGTTATATTATGTTTTTATGTTAATGTAAATGCCGTGTTTATAAGATATTTATAAATTTTATATATTGGTAGTATCATTAAAAAAATATACATATTTCTGCAACTAAAATAAATGAATGTTATAGAAAATCTATGAGATGCAAGGAGATGTAAGGAAATGTAAGAATATGTAAGAAGATGTAAAGATTATGTTAAGAATTTAAGAAACTATAAGAAGGTATAAGAAGTTGTAAAGAGACGTAAATTCTTAGTTAAATATTAAAAAATACGAAATAGGACAGAGCCTTACAAAATTAAAAAAATAAATAAACACGTACTAATGAGTTGAAAATAAGGCCCACCATTGCAAACGCTGTTGGTGGCATTTTCAACCCATCAATCACCGAACGCGATTTCGAAACGCAGTCACGTGCTACAGTGGAGCATAATTAGCAGTTTAGCACTTCTTTTTTCTTTTCTTTTCCTTTTATTTTCCCTCACCAAATTCACCAACCCTATATATAAGCTGGCAACTTGTTCTTCGTCTTCGCCTTCCCTTCATTCCGCCTTTTCCTTGTAATCTTTGAGCCTGAATCCGAATCTCTCTCTCTCTCTGTCTCCCTCTCTCCTTCCATTTCTCTCTCTTCCTGAATCCTCCTCAGCCGTCCGATCTCTATTATTTACCCGCCCATCTCGCCATCTCTCTCTGCATTTAGCCCGCTTCTTCTCTCTCTTTCTCTCTCTTCTCCCTTCTCGCATTTTCTCTCTCCTCCCTCCCCCCTTTGTGGGTGTACGGTGCCTTCTGGTGCCCGGAAATTGCGTGATTCCGGCGGAGCCCCCTCCGGTGGGACACTCTTTTTTTTTCCCCGTAAGTCTTCCTTTTTCGCTCTCTTGGTGTTGTAATTTCTTCGTTAAATGCTTTAATTTTGTCTAATTTGTCAATGGGAATGTAATTACCAAGTTTTGAAATTGGGGTTCTCTTGGGTTGTTTTGATCTGGGTTTTGAAATTTGGGGTTGCTTTGTTTAGTTTGGGATCTTATGCTTAGGGCTCTATTATTAAGATATTCAAAAGGGAATTCACCATTTTTGTTGAGTTTTTTATCTTCAAAATTTTTCTTGCTTTTATAGTGTCATTTCTTTATTTCAACCTTTAATTTTGTCAAATTTGTCAATGGGAACGTAGTTGCACAGTTTTAGGGCTTAATTCAATGTTTTGAAATTAGGATTCTTCTGGGTTGTTTTTAATCGGCAGATTTTGATCTGCGTCATGAAATCTGGGGTTGCTTTCGTTTGTTATGGGATCTTATGTTTAGAGCTTTATTTTTGAAATATTTCGAAAGGGACTGTACCCTTTTTGTGGGGGTTTTTGTATCTTGAATTCTTTCTTCAATCAATCAATCTTTGTGTTAATGGTAATTTGGAATCGAATTCTTTGCTGACCTAGGGTACTAGCGGAAAGATGTGCATATATTTTAGGTTTCTATTCTGATGGCCAAGGAACGAGATTTAATGGGTATTTGCAAATTTATGACCCTGATTGGAACTTATGATCCCATCATTTATGGGGGAGATAAAAAAGTTTCACCATTGGATTCTGCTTTTGAAAACTGAAATTCTATTGTTATGTTGATTCCTTTGTCTTGTAAGTTATGCCCCCCCCCCCCCCCCCCCCCCCCCCCCCCCCCCCCCCCCCAACCACCAAAAAAAAAAGTGGGAGCCATGATGCTTGCCATCTCACCTTCCAATCTCTTTTTCATGGAAGACCAACTGCAAATGTTGTTAAAGTGATTGGATGATTTGTGCAAGTTATAAGTTTCTGTTATCATGCGTTATATCTTTCTTTCAAAAAAAATTTTTGCTTTGAAAAGTTGGTTTGACTTCACCAATTCTGTTTTCGGTCTCTGACAATGGTTTACTGACTGTTTTTAATCCTGGGGTTTGGATTTGGCTTTGAAATTTGCTAGGTTAAGATGGATTTGGCTGTGAAATTTTCAAGGTTAAGATGGTTTTACTGGTGATGTTGTAGTAAAGCCTCATTGCTTCTTATAGTGGTGGGTTTCTTCCTCTGTAAATATGGGGTGCTTTCATTCAACTGCAAGCAGGCAGTTCCCCGGCTATGAAGACCCGGTGTTTCTTGCTTCGCAAACAGCTTGTAAGTTCGTATTGCGTTTTAAATATTAGAAACTTTCAGTGATGATGTAAAGCAACATGATGAAGATGCCTTGCTTGATATGATAGTACTCAGTAGACAATAATTGTAAGATCAAATTAATGGTAATGCAACCTTCTGACTTAAGTATGTGAGCTCTCTTAAGGAAAACAATATGGGGGATCACATTTAAAAATGTTTTATTGTTCATGTGCTTTAACAGTCTTCACCCCATTTCTTGGATGATTTTTGCTAAAATGCTTTTTGTACTCTTTCCCCAGTTAGCGTTAGTGAAGTTGAAGCATTGTTTGAGCTGTACAAGAGCATAAGCAGTTCTGTGATTGATGATGGGCTTATAAGCAAGGTATTGATTATTTATCTATGTCTTCCAATTCATATCCGTGATCTCCTTGCATTTCCAGGCTGGTTGCATCCCCCTCCCAAGCCCTCTCCCTCCCGCCCCCCCCTCCAAACAAAAAACCCCCCAAAAAAATGAGGAGTTGCTATCTATCCGTATTGGTTACTATTAGCCATCACATGGAGTATGAGTGCATATGGGGTGATAGATTATATCTTTGATGGCCTTGCATGGTTGCACATAATATTGGACGTGGGTTTCTGTTCAAGACTATTTGTTCATTAAAGGTTCTATTTATTTATCTAAGGACTTATTTTGCGGGCTGTCCATAGCGGCAGAAAATGTGCAGGACACATGAGTAGTGCATGTGACATTGCCAGGAATTTGTTTGGATGGCTTGACAAACTTCAGTCTAAATCTTGCTTGTGTTTGTGATGTTCATGTGCATGTAGACTTAAGTCAGAAGTGTAGGAGAACAGTGCACTAACTGCTGCAATGTTCATGCAGGAGGAATTTCAACTAGCTTTATTCAAAAACAAAAAGAAAGAGAACCTTTTTGCCAACCGGGTAAGCTGTTGATGCTCTATAAATTGCAGTCATGCTACAATCATGCCCTTGAATTTAATCTTCTCAGATTTCAATGCAGTTGTTTAAGCCCTTGTATTTTCTTCATGTATCGGAAGACATGTGGCAAATATATCTGATTTGGCTATCTTTAAATTATTTCGACAAAAATTGTTAAGATTCATCTCATGTCTATTTATGATAAATCCACACTTCTCCGTTCATGGATTTGTATTCATTGGATAAATGATATAATGGGTAGGAAAATCCCTTCAAATGATGTGGTAGCATGCTTTGACTTTCCATGGTAAGCGCCGATAGGTTTTTTCATCTCATGAAATTTCTTTATACAGGTTTTTGATCTGTTCGATGTTAAACACAAGGGAGTTGTTGACTTTGGCGACTTTGTCAGAACGCTAAATTTTTTCCATCCAAATGCTTCCCAAGAAGACAAGATAGACTGTATGTGATATCTCTCACCATTCTGTTCTGCATTAACTTTTTCTGAGTTTTGTATGTTTGATTATTTTCATGTTTTATTGCAGTCACATTTAGACTCTATGATTTGGATGGCACTGGCTTTATTGAGCGCCAAGAGGTATTTTCATTTTTCTTTTCTATACTTTGCTCCCATTAGGACCCATAACTGGAGGATGATAGTTTAGGTGTTTCCATGTTTGCTCCGTTGACATTGTCTATGGTTTTGTTAATTGAAGCTGAAAATACATGTGAAATGCATCTGACATCCGATCTCTGCTGGGAAAGATTTTACCACAACTATCTGCTGCCAACTTCTGATGGTTACATGTGATTCGTACCTCTGTTTTGCTGCATGAGATATTAGGCAGCAGGGTAGTATTTACATGCTTGCAGGGAATCCCTTTCAGTATCTTGGGGCTGGGGAGACTGATTCTCAGTTTCATTGTTGCCCTTCCTATGCGTGATCGATTGCTCTGCTTTCTTTCCTTTTGTGGCACATGCTTGATTGTTGCCTTCACCTAGAATATGTATATGCATCAGATCAGGCTGTGGCCTTTTTCTCTACAATTTAAAGAAGCTAGTAAGAAAGCTGATGGTGCCATGTGCTGCTATGCTGTTTATTAAGGGATGGTGCAATTGGCAAATTTTTCATTTCTTTGCGCTGCGGGTATTGCATTTTTGCACTGCATAGCTCTTGGAATGCAGACAGCGAATTTGGATTCGTACTTACTGACTGTGCGAACAAATGTTTGTATCATATGCTTGATATATCTCCCACGTGTGACTTAACTATGCATTTCTATGATGTTGGTTGTTTTTCTAGCACATTGTTTACTGAACACACCTGCAATTTGTGCAGGTGAGGCAAATGTTGATCGCAATTCTCTGTGAATCCGAGTTGAAGTTGGCTGATGAAACAATTGAAGTTATACTAGACAAGGTGGGCTTTCTGGTTCATGATTTGGCACTCATTTCTGTATTTGCTTGCTTTTGAATGTCGCTTGTGATGTGATGACATCTGGCATTTGCTACCTAGTTTGAGGCAGTAGCTGGGGTGTACTTAGGAGTCATGTGTAAACCTATGATAGGATTTCTAGATTATTTGCCTAGCATTTAACAATGGAGGTTGGGTTGGATACCGTGTTACTTTCAATTCTTAAAAATTATTTGCACGTCATGATCATTGTCGATAACAAAACTGATGACACTACCACCCAGTGTAGCCTCTCCCCTGCTTGCAGAGATACCGATTCTAGGATCCATTATGATCATAGAAGGTGGTTTTGGTTTTTATCTGAAAGATGCACCTCCCCCAGTCCTTTGCTGTAGCAATAACTGATTAACTGTAAGTGTCCATTTTTTAGACGTTCCAAGAAGCTGATGTGAATCAAGATGGGAAAATTGATAGGTCTGAGTGGCAGCAGTTTGTATCCAGAAATCCTTCCTTATTGAAAATTATGACCCTGCCTTACCTCAGGTTTGTGGGTTGCTTTCTCCACCACCTTTTTACTTCTACTTCGTTTATATATACACATTCTACACACAATACAGGGCTAGGCCAAGTTCTGATTTATACACTTGGGAAAACTTGTGCAGGGATATAACGACAACTTTTCCGAGCTTTGTTTTCCACTCAGAAGTTGATGAAATGGCCACATAAATGAGTCGGTTGGAAGGCTAATTGCAGTTTGGATGCACATTTCTAGCCCACCCTCACAAATGCAAAATCTATGAAATATGCATCGACTTCTTTTTTTCTTCCCTTTTGCCTCTTCTTCTTTCTCCCCACACGTCTTCCGTAGAGTTCTGTCATACTGCACAACCAGTGTGAAGGGCTTGAGATGTGTTTAGTGTTAGTATGTGCATATGGATTTTGTCATAGTGAGAAATGCCCCCTCTTTGTTCTCTTGTCCTAATTTTATCAGATTTAGAGGAAGAATACCAGCGAAAATTATAAAAAAGATGTGTTTAGAGATAGAATACGATACTTCCAAGCTCCTTTTCTCTTTGTTCCCCCCCGGTCCTCTCTCTGTAATTGTGTGCAAATCTTCTATAGTTGAGAACCTGAGATTGTGTTCTCTATGGCGGAGACATTGCCTGGCTACTTGCGTTAGAGCTTTTGTCCAGGGTTTATAGATGGTGTAATTGCGAGTATCAACAAGTTCTGGGACAGTTTTTGTAGTAAATTTGAGAAGTGTTTATAGATGTGTATGGATATTTGATGTTGAGTAATTGCTAGATGTTCTCGACAGGACAATTCCAAAATCTTACGGCCAAATTACTAGAGATTTCACCAAGATCATGTTTCACCAGTGAATAGTGTATCCTTTTGATACATTTTTCCTTTTGTGATTGAATCTAAATTTGACTTTTATGTCGCCGATTTTAGTTTTCTTGCTTGTGAAAACAGCCCTTCCACTCCAGCAGGTCTTGTATGTACATCTATCGTCTGTGCAAGATGGTATGCAGTAGGGTTCCATGCCCTCCTCCCCCAGTGATGCATAAGCAGGCATCTAGGGTGAAAATCGACGTAGGTGAGATTTAAGCTTTGATATTCGGCAATAAATTCACTAACTTTATTAATTATCAAAGTTCTGACAGCGTGGTAGGGGAGAAAAATTCAATTGTATTGTAGTATGGATATCTAATGACTGTAGAATATCTTATACTGCTGTACAAGTGGTAAACAAATAAATCTATACGTTTTTTTTTTTTTTTTGGGGGGATAAATGTAACGAGTTTCATTAATATAACATGGATAGAAATTGCACTTACAGTAAAAATCCTATAAAAGAATTGTATGTCTATGGTTACAAAGTTAAATTGTCAAATAACTAATGTATATTTTTGATGATTTTGGATTTATGCTATTGATGATGGAGGAGGGCACAATATACAACAACAACAACTCTCAGTGTGGGTCCCGTTTTTGCGGGGTCTGGGGAGATCTAGCTGTAGGCAACCTTACTCCTACCGGTATTCCTACCTATAGAGAGGTTGATTCCTAAAGACCCACAAAGCAGTTTTTGAGAAAAAGGTTTAAAGAGGAAACGATTGCAAACCAATTACCAACGGGGGGAAAGGGTACGAAGAGCAGATAAACAAGGAGCGGAGACATACCTCAACAAACTAGGGGCGCTAGATACCGTCACATCCCAGACAAGTATGACCTGTAGACAAGCACACCAAGAACCCGCCCCACCCCACCGAAGCTACTACCACCTACGGAGCCGGTCCCCTATAATTAGAGACCTTAATCCTATCCCGCCACAGCCTCCTATCCTGAGTCATGTCCTCCGTCAGACCGCCAACTCTCAGGAGGAGGGCACCATATAAAACAATTCAAAACAGGAGTTACAATGGGCCCTTCATGCTTTTGGGTTTAACTTTGTCTTTCAAGGTTGATGCAAGATGACAAGGTACTATTTGGAGGTGCTAATCCATTGTTTCTTAATTCTTTATATCTAATCCCCCTCCCCCAAACTTCTCTCCCCGTTTTGATATAGTTTATTGAGAATTAGATGCTTGAATACGTTTATTTTTCTTTAGGTTTTGTTAAAAAAGGGTGTTTAATGTGAAACCATCTCAAATACCATCATTAATTCCTTCAACAATAGGAGTTATGGTGCTTTTTTCTTTAGATTTCAATAAGTCTTATGTGAAACCTTCTCAAATACGCTTATTGTGGGACGGATACTTTTATTGTTATCTTTAGGGAATATTAGAGTGATTAATAATTCAAGTCCTTGATCAACAATGGATGGCAATAGTACAAGATTATGCCCATGTATGTGTTGTAAGTGTCGCTATGATTGATTGACCCCTATTGAGGCAGTGGAACAGGGATTCCCATCCTGATGGATGAGCCTAAATTTTTGAGCTGAGGTGCCCACCCAGGACACATGATGCCTTTCCCTGAAGTTGGGGTTACAAATCCTGGTGGCAAAGCTTCACAATCATTCGTGCTCCCAAGTGGGTCTCCTGAGAGCTTAAATGAATTGCAACTGGGCGAGCTTTAACCCATATGCTGTATCGTAAACTTCATCTTTGGTGAGCTTGTACTCCCCACCTCCCCCCCCCCCCCCCCAAAAAAAAAAAAAAAAAACTCCTACATGTACAGCTGATTTAGAGTTCTGCTGATCAAGCCATTTCAATTAGGACTTTTGCTGGTGGGAGCAGTTCAATGTACTATCCTTCAAACTCATTGGGATTTGGCCCCCTACTACTCGACATCCCTGACCATTCTAGCCAGCCTTTTACCGTCTGTTATCCGAGATGCATTGTTGTTGTATGTTCTGTGGTGGATTCTGGATGCTTCATAAGGTCGCTAAACCACTGATGGCGGTAATATTTCACAGCAGTCAGGCGGAGTTGACTCGTGTTTTCCACACTTTTTCCTGAAATTTACCCATGAAAAGTTCTGGTGGTCCCAAAAACAAGGCAGTGGTGGCTGGAACAACCAAAAAAAAAAAAAAAATGCATCAGCTTGACCTAGTATTCTTGAGTGATCTGGGCAACCAGAGAGGAAAAAAAATCACAGACTATCCGTCATGAATGTGACTCGAAACAAACTTCTTGATCGGTGCACACAGGAAATCATAGGCTACCTTCAGGTAGGGGATCTCATTAAACTCCATGTCGACATTTGCTTCAGCTTGTTTTGGCAAACCCTGAACTGCCACGGAGGGGAAGTTTTGCATATTACATAAGGGCAACCAAATCAGGAGGGATTTCAGGAAGTCACTCGATGTTTTTAGGGGTTAATACATATGATAAGCCAAAGCCTTGTTTAACCACGGCTATGGGGATCTGGTAAAAAGGGATCATGTGGCCGAAGGCTGACCATGGAAGCATTAATACATGAAGATTATCAGCAGTTTTTGCTATTGAAGTTCAGTGTTTAGAGCTCCATTTTTTGGCGGCCATTTCTACTTGGGGGTTCTGTATGACGATTGGAAATGAAGCTCTTCATAAGGAACGCTATTGTGAATATGCATCTATTTGTGCACACCCAAATACATGCATGTGTATGCTTTGTAGCTTACATTCTTATTATTTCACCTCAAACTCCCATGTCCACTTGCATAGACTTTCATTCTGCACCAAAGATTCAGCTTTCTTTTTGACGGTGGTTGGTTAAACTCCGACACCCTTGTTAGACACTCGAAATCCCAATATGGGTGCGGTCTACCTTTTTCGTTGGGACCATGTCATCTCCTGCTATGAAACTGTTTAAATTATAAGCAATGGAGTTCAGTGGATGCTTTGACTATTTTGTATTTTAAGTTAATAGTTCTTTTCAAAGGAGGGAAGGGGGTTTTGTTAGGTTGAAAAAGGCAAATTGATTGACTGTCGAGTTCACTGAATCAGGAATCATAATCTAATGGCCATGGGCCATGCTCCTATTTCCAATTATCAAAAAGGAAAACAGATATTGGCATGAGCTCACTGTCATCTAACATCCCTCATTCCTTCAGTCTCTTTCATGCCTAGTAAAGCATATAAATTCCGAACGTGAGCAAAAACGGATGTAAAAATGGAGTTAACCAGGGCTCTGGTTGGTTGACCTCTTTGCTATATGATTGATGATATGCCTAATAAAGCACAACTTCCCTTATTGAGCACATCCAATCGCTTCTGTTTTATTTCAACACTGAAACATATGCTTTCTCATATGCATTACCCTCCAAGGATCAAAGTTTATATCTGTGTAAATGAGAATGTTTTTATCACATTACATGCATCATAGAGCTGTGGAAGATTGATCTTGTTGCTAGTCTTTATCTGTTGATATCTAAGCTGCCTTTGTCAGGTATTTAACAAACTCACTGACATAATGTTCCTCCTGCAGCTTCTGATCACCAAAGACTCTTGCAGCCTTCCTGGCTCGGGTCCTTATCTCTTCTGCTTCATGGCCAAGCATAGCTCGTCTCAGTGCGCCAGCTATGTCATCTCTAGTATATGACCCGTCTTCTCTTCTCTCTACTTCAATACCCAAACCCTTGTCTACCATTACCCTTGCATTCAGTCCTTGATCAACGATGAATGGCAACAGTATAAGATTATGCCCATGTTGCAATGTTTCTATAACAGAACCCCATCCAGAGTGAAATAAGGAGCCTCCAACAGAGGGATGAGCCAAAATTTTGAGCTGTGGTGCCCATCCGAGGTACACAACCCCTTTCCCTGATGTCCGGTTGGGTCTCCTAAGAGCCCACACAAATGGCAAGTGAGCAAGCTCTAGTCCATATGCTATCTCATAAACTTCATCTTTGGTGAGTTTATACTCACTGCCAAATCCAACATAGGTGACTGATCTAGGTTGCTGTTGATCAAGCCATTTCAAAGCTTCACTCCAGGGTCCATCTCTGTTTTCCTTCTCTACTTGGGCTGGTGGGAGCAACCCAACTGGTAACACAGGTATTTGGGTGAGCTTCTGATATAGTTCAATGTATTTTCCTTCAAACTCACTGCAACTGCGTACGCCTACTGCTTGACAACGCCTAATCAATCTAGCCGCTCTCTCACTATCTGTTATCCCGGATGTATTGTTGCCGTAAAACCCAGGGTAGGCCTTGGCTGCCTCATAACCCCGGAAAGCCACTGATGGAGGGAATATTGCAGCCCAAACAGGGGGGCTTGTCAAACTTTCAGGGGTCGGCCTTGCTTTCTCCCGGCCTTCCCCTGTGAGATACTGTGGTGGACCAAGAAACACCAAGGTGCTGGCTGTATAAACTGAGAAAAACATAAGCTGAACCTGGTGTTCCCTCGTGATCTCCGGCGACCAGTGAGCAGCAAAATCAGAGATTACCCAATCAGGTGAGTGACTCGATACAAAGTCCTTGAAGGGCTTATGAAGGAGATCATAAGCCACCTTCAGATAAGGGATCTCATCAAACTCCATATCAACTGTGGCCTCAGCTCCTTTTGGCAAGCCTGGAACTTCTGCCAGTGGAAGGCTTACATATTGCATACGAGGGACTAATTCACATGGTATTTCAGGAAGTCTGTCAATGTTTCTGGGGGTTGACATGTATGATATACGCACACCTTGTTTAGCCAAGGCTATGGATAGCTGGTAAAAGGGGATCATATGGCCGAAGGCTGACCATGGAAGCATGGCTACATGAAGTTTACTGGCAGTTTTGGCCATTGGAATCTGAAGTTGGAGCTCGGTGCTTTCGGTGGGTTTCTGAATTCTGACAGTCAGAGCTGACTATGCTAATGACAAACGCAGTTCTCTGTGCGAGATAAGTATTTGTCTGTACATATCTATTGTCTAGATCTATTGTTCAACACTTTTTTGTGTTTCTTTTTTGTGCTGATTTCTTGTTATTACATGGGAACTGATGCCCTCAATAACGTTGATGGATTACAAAAATGCCCTCAATAACGTTGACGGCAAGAAGAGACGACTGCCGTCTGTAAGGGTTTGCAGGCAAATTTGGTGGCAAACTTGGGAGGTTTAGTTTGAGAAAGCTCCGGTTTGCATATGACTGAAACAAATCTGCTTGTGTGGAGATTACAATGATCTGCCAATAAGTTGGTTTCTAGTTGGTGAGGATCGATAAAAATTTGTTTAGTGTTTGGGTTTGATTCCTTTAAAGTGGATCAAAAGTTTTTAAAAGTTAATCGGTACAATATTGAGCAGTCTAAATAAAGATCCAAATTTATATATTGAGAGTTCCGCTTAGGTGGGATCAGATTTGGTAGCTTTCTCCCTAAATTATATGGCGGCTTATTGAATTGGACTCCAGAATCTAAATTAAAAACTATTGGCCACAAACTACTTTATAGAAAGGAAGTGGGATTGTTTAAGGGGCATTTGATTTTGGTTCACCATAATTCAACTTTCAAAATTTGCCCAAAAGCTACTCTTTTACGCTCCAAATAGTTCTAGCATCATTTTAAAGTCTTGCGCCTGAATGATTTGGTTGTTCCGACAACCTATGTTACTTGGACTCTTCATTCTGCTTCAAGTACCCATGTCAGACACTAGATACTTAGACATGAGTACGGATACTTGACCCTTCATTTTAAACGCAAAATGTACAAAATCCTTCAAAAAATTGCCGAGTCCGACACAACACCCCTGTTGGACACTTAATACTTCAATATGGGTATGGCCAAGTCCGAGTAAAAACATAGTTGAAAAAGTTATTTTATGAAAGCAATTTCTGTATCTCACCATTTTTCCAGCAGAGAGGATCTTGCCTCGACATTGCCAGCGGTTCGAACGGTGCAACATGGGGCATTATGCCATTACGTGCCCTAGATGGAGATAAATTGCACCGACATAACGCTAGTTGGTTTTACGGAAACATGGAAATCAAAGAAAATGCCACCAAATTTGTCAGAACGTTAAATTTGCAGTGTGGCATGAGAGATTGCACTGATTTTGAAGTGATGGAAATCTCTTCCTGTGCAGGCCTTTAGATCTGTTTGATTTTAAACACAAGTGAGTTTTTGACCTTGCCAACTTAGCAGAATGTTAAATTTGGTTCATCCCAATGCCTCCCAAGAAGACAAGAAACACTGTATGTATCTCACACTATTCTGTTGCTGCATCAATTTCCCCGACAAAATTCCATCCAGAGATCTTATAGTAGTGCAATGTGTGACCTTGCTTGTCGATTCATACGAAGACATAGCAGACTTCTACCATTAACCTTCACCCTTTCTACACTTGTATTATGTATATCAACTGAAAAAAGGGATTGGGAGCCTTCTCCATCCGCACATCAAAGTCTAAAACAGAGCCACCTTCCAGCAGTCATTGAACCCTCAAGAATTGCGAATAAAGCAAACAAGCAAATTAGATACATTTACAATTCTGAATAGACCACCATAGCTAGTCTTGCAATGAATTCTTGTAAGCAGAGCAGAAGAGTAATGTGTTTACTGGTTATGATCAAAGGGAGAGTACACTAATATTACTAAGGTACATGCTTACCCTCAACTTGAGCAGTCAATGCAACCATCAGCATCTTTGGTTTTCATGTCATTGCTCGATAAATTAATGTACATGCCAAAGAAATCAACCTGACAATTTGGAGAGCTCCTAGGAAACACGAACAAGTCCTGACAGAAACCCAACTCCTTGGCCTTATTTTCAGTATCAACGAGACTGACATCGAGGGTCTTTAGGACATTCGCGATACTAAGAAGGAAACTTATCAGTCCCAACTCGCTCTTCTCGCCCGTAAGGCTCTGCATTCTTATCCTGTTGACATTAGTCGATAAACAAGTAGGTAAAGGACAACCGAGTTGGGACCATTTCATGTCACCCCATTCAAATCGACCACTCCTCCTTATTACAAGCTCTTGCAGGCTAAAACAGTCCAAAAGGAACCGCATCAAGGGTCTCCAGCAATCTGAAAACTTCAGCTCTATTTTAAGCTTGGTTAGGGAATAGAAGACTTTCTCACAAATCGTATTGGTATAACAAAGAGGTGGTAAGATTTCACAGGAAAAGCTAAGGGCCTCAACACTATAAACGGATTCGAGTAACTCCCAAGTCCAACTGGGTACTACTTTCGCCTCAGACCCTATAAATAATTTTGCTTTAACAAGAAATCTTGGCGGCTTGGCAAAGCAACACCTTATCAACTTTGGAGTACCTTCAGCACGAAAATATTCAAGTTTAGGTGCATCAATCCGAACGATGAGAAGGTTATTATGTCTCATTGAAGATAAACTCAAACGCTTCAAATTCTTGCTAGTTATGTGAATGTATAAGGTAGAAGCAGCACTTGATTGCCCACAAACCCACAAATCTTCCAATGCATGGCAAGACATGACCAACTTTTGCGTAAAAACCCGATTTTCACAGCACAAACCAATATGAAGCTTCCTCAATTTCATAAGCCTAATTTCAAAATTTTCGAGCAGCTCATAACGAAGCCCTTTACCCAACACAAGACTTTCTAGGGTTTGGCATCGAAACAAAGAAGAAGGCAGGCTAAGCAAAGAAGAGTACCCGCAGTGTTTGAAATCGAGCTCGATTTTCTTCATAGGGCGGTGATGGCATACCTGAGCAATCCAGGCTTCGAAGGCGGCAATGGAGGAAGGAGGAGGAAGGAATGAGTCGTAAAATTCCAAGACGACGAGCTTCGAAGAAAAGACGAGTTTTGGGAAGAGTAAGTTGAAGAAGTCTTGAATGGAGAGGGTACAGTGGCGGATGGCGGGGAGTTGGGTCCAGATGCACCGCCAGCGCCGGGAAAGCACGGCGGAGGACACGGCGGAGGTGATGGGAATGAGAGAGAGAATGTCCGCGAGAATCGGGTCGGGTAATGAGCTTAGTCGATCACTTTTGGAATTGACTCCGCCATTGTTGTCGACGTTGATTCTCCTCCTCTTAGTTTCCATTCTAATCAATTAGCAGCCCTCGCAGGAGTTTAGGGTTTCTGGATTTTGGAGAACTTAGTTTTCAACTGCTCATGGATAGATACAGGTTGTCCCCTAAAAACAAACATTAAGGAAAAGAAGTCTGCGAGGGTTTTTTTTTTGGGGGGGGGGGGGGCCCTAGCAACCCCCAAGAAAGGGCAAAAAAGACGAAACACTTACAAAGGCTTAGTGGTGTACAACCAATGAGGCAGGCAGCTATGCTGAGGTACCCTAAGTTTTAGGGAAATTATTTTAATAACTCTGTTTTGAAAATTGATTCTAGAATACCTTAAATTATTTGAAAATTCTAACTATTACTGTCATTATTGAGCATTGGACTAAGTCGAAGACAAGGGCGAAGGAGAAAGGAAAAGGTTTGGGCCATGCGTGAAACAAGAGAAAGGGGTATCTTTGGAAACTTAGAGCAAAAATTCGTTCCAAGGAAAATCAAAGGCGGATAGAGATTAATGTGAAAACCCTAGAGTTGACAAAACTAAGGGGAGAAAACTCAAGGGTAAAGGATGCAAAGTACCCTTTCAACTAGTTGGTAATGAATGACAATTTTGTGCACCAATGATGTATTTGGAAGGCAATTCCCTTCCAGTGAAAGATACGAGCTTTGAAAACTAGAGTATTTGAGCGAGTCTCAGTCCACCACATAGCCTTTTTAATAATTTATGTAAAACATAAGAAAACTAGAGTATTTGAGAAAATCTTAGGACACAAGACTACATTTTTTTAAAAAAATAATTATAATAAATATACAACCTACTAATGTAATATATCTGAATACTGATGAATTCTGTCCTATTACTAATGCTGCAAAACCTCGGTAAAACCCTAAGCTCTAATTCTCTTGATCACAACTGATGGAGATAATGGACCATCAAAGCAAGAGGAGTTGTAGGATAACAAATGAGCATAACATCTGCAAATTGGAGGATCGATTAAGCTCTCTGCAGTAGTCAATTCTCATTGAAATCCTCTATGTACTCTTGCTCAAATCTGTCATCGCCACTGCCACCTTATCCCGGTGGTGGCGCACCATGTAGAGCCATCTCGCTGCCTTCTGCCATGACGACCTTACTCCTCTCAGTATCGATAGCTTCTCAAGCTTTGTTCTTCAAATATGTGGTGATCATGTCAAAATAATCGATATCAGCGTTTGTGCCCGTGATTTCCCTCGCCAAATTAGCTACCTTCTTCCGTGTTTCAATGCTAGACCTTGGAAACGCTCAAATTGGGTGTAGGGTGTAACGCCCCAAATTTTAAGGATAGGAGTGTTAGCGTTTTCATTAAATCCTGGGACAAAACGGACAGAGTTTTCCCTGAAGACTGACCATTTTCCAGACTTAAAGCCTTACATTAAATTCCCTGTACTAAAACACAGCAATAAAGAACCAACTAATTCAACGGCTACCGCCGGAGTTCACAGCTCTACCGCCACTTGCCCGGAGCATATTCACCAATGCAGTTCAATACTAAAACAAATGAACAATGAAAAGTACAACTCCGCAGACCACATGTCTGGAGTCCGGAGTACAACAGCCTTGGCAACTTAGATGGTTGGCTCCCATGACCATACAGAGCGACTCTAAATGATATGCAATACATGCACACAAGGACTTAAATTACACAGAAATAAACCGTTACATCATAATACAACTTCACAGCTCACATACAAGCTTATAGCTTTACTTCTAGGACAACAATGACTCCATCTCGGCTTACATGGGCCGACTTTTACCTGTTATTTCAGAAACCTGGGAAGGGAACAATAATAAATGGGGATAAGCAACTATCGCTCAGTGGATAACCCCAGCTCCTAAAATAATACTTAAATACAATAATAACTTACAACAGTTGTTCGTAATTCCTTCTCTTCGAAGAACTCACCTATCGTACCGTATGTTCCAATCACAATGCAAGAGAAATAGCATTTGCACCAGCAGCTTAAACTTGAGAATAGCTATACTCAATATACTTACCATAAGACATTCATATGAACTCATAAACTCAATGAAAATAAAGGGGTTTAACCCATAAACACCACTCGCTGGGATTTCTGTTACGAAAATCGCTAAAACTTTATAGGTAATGCTCAGTACATTATTAAGGCTTGTTCCAGTTCATGTAATTTATGCCATACATACTCATTAAAATTCATTGGAGATGCTGTCAGGTAATAGGCTATATGAACTTAGCAATTACACTAAAACAATCATCCTGCCCAATGCGATACAATCACTAAACTGATGATTTCACTACATCATACAGTAACAGGTCATATGCAGGAGTAAATCCCCTCGTTAAAACATGGAACGATAACCATACAGTAAAACATATACTATGTCGTGTGTTTAGTAACTAATGATGTAGCAATATGACCTTTGAACTTTACATGTTTGTTTATTAAAGTATAACGTTTTATAAACCATCATGTGAACTGAGAGTCTCCTTTGACCACGTTTCTCTACCCGTTGACGGGGCTTTATAACGTATGACTTTGACTCTACGGCCTATTAGCAGAACGATAGGACATATGGACTTAGAAGTTTCTGTCCATTGACAGACCTGTGAAGCATGAAACTTTGAAGCATATGCCTATGGGCAAAATTATGAAACATTGAACTTTGAAACATCTGCCTAGTGGCAGAGTTATGAAATACTGAACTTTGAATTCTCTGCCTACTGGCAGAGCAATGAAATACTGAACTTTGAATTCTCTGCCTACTGGCAGAGCTATAAAACACTGAATTTTGAATTCTCTACCTACTGGCAGAGCTATAAAGCACTGAACTTTGAATTCTTTGCCTACTGGCAGAGTTATGAATTACTGAACTTTGAACTCTCTGCCTACTGACAAAGCAATGAAATACTGAATTTTGAATTCTCTGCCTACTGGCAGAGTTATGAATCACTGAACTTTGAAACATTGAAGTTGAAGTTACATGTAAACTTTTAGGGAGGTACTGGGTTGGTTAAGCTAAGAATGCAATTGATGCGATGCAACCCATGCTCATTACCTAATTCTTTTTTAAAAGGATCCCTAGACCTATTTACTGGTCACCTGACTCATTCGGTTGATCAATCCGATAATTTAGGATTATTTCGTTAACACTGACTTGTCAATTAAAACATGCAACCAATAAACATCTAGAAACGCTTTGAAATCGTGCGAATAGGCATTTACGAACCTTTAAGGATCTCTAAAACTTTAAGTCAATGCCATGTCATGCATTCATCAATTCAGGGGAAAAAGGTTTCACACCGCACGTATGATCACGTCATAAAATCATATCACTAACCGATTCCCAAAATCATAGCGCAATCCATACGTTTGCAATTAAATTCAAACATAGCTTCGATATTTATACATATATAACCATAAATTCAGAGGCAACGTTAGCGGTGATATCGATGCCCTTAACTGTTGTGCTTATAAAGGCTTAACTAGCCTTCTTGATCGATCCTTAATTCATGCACCATGATTACTCATAATCACAGCTTGCCAAACCACCATGTATACTTACGAATTGCTATAAATGTCCTGTTTCACGTCTAATTCATGCACTGAAGTTTGGTTCATCAACTGATGCATAAATGTTTGCAATCGAAACATGCAACTAATAAAACACTTAGAGATGCCTTGGACTCATGTAAATCAGCATTCACGCTCATTTATAAGGTTTCGGAAGTTTGAAAACCAACATATCACCCACTTCCGTCGATTAAAGAATGGGAGATTCACATAGCATGTTAATTCACTATATAAAAACAGTTTTCCACACTCACTTTGCAATCCACACGATTGCGGCTCACCTAAACGATCCAATTACAGACTCAGTCTAGTATCACAATAATTTGATCGTTTAATTCCCAATTAACATCCATATCATTTCTATGCAATCACTACAAACAACGGATATATATACTCGATAAACTTTTGTTCAATATATATTGATATTGGATATCATTCAGTTTACTCTATAATTTCCTCAAATTACTGATAATCAGTTCAAATTCAACCTGAACGAACTATATTCAATAAACTTTCATCGAAATTAACAATAAACAGGAGAAAGAGGAAACTCACCTCGAATCCAAGCTAAAGAACCTGTTTTAGGGTTTGATCTGGGTTGGCTTGGTATGCGCTCAGTTCGTTCCTTTGCTGTCCTGCTGTGACGCATTGCTCCACCATTCTACTAGCACCGTCGGACGGTCATCACACCGCCGGCGCGCCCTGGAGGAGCCGCCAATACACACGTCGGTGACCTCCCCCCCTCCAATCTCTTTCTTCCTCTCTCGCGTCTGTCTCACTCTCTCGCTGGCTCGGTTTGGGCGTCGACCGGGGTGGGGGATGGTTGGGCGCGCATTGACCGGTCGCCGGCGGCCCCACCGGTGCCTCCCTCATCTCTCCCGGTGTGTGTTCGCGGGGCGGGGGTCGATGAGCCCCCCTTCGCGATTCTTCTCTGGCCCCCAAATGAACGAAGGAGCTTTCGCCCCCTTTTGCCCTTTTTTTAATATTTATTTAGCCTCTGATAAAAACTCCAACCCGCTATGCTGTAACTCTAATTCCCGACCTCCATTCTTAAACCGTATCCATTAATATAATCATCGGCCGGTTTATTCACCTTTTGATTATATTAAGTTTCGATTCAATAAATTACAGGATTATTCCCAAGGTTCGACATTCTAATCATTTTCGGGAATTTGCTCAATGTATTGCCCAATAATAATACCAATAAAACTAATAATAATGATAATAATAATATTCTTTTCAATAAAATCAGCACTTAAGCAGGCATCGATATTATTTCAATTTATCGAAATAACCAAATACGATTTTATAACGATATAAAATAGCGCAATCGGCTTAACGAAGAGAATAAAAATCCCGGGTGTTACATTCTTCCCCCCTTAAAAAGAATTTCGTCCTCAAAATTCCAGGGTCTATTTTAAGCCAGCCATAGCATGCGCATACACACGGTACAATCCACATAACTCATTAGAGGATCAGAAAATCTGTTGTACAATTAATTTAACTTAAAAGGAGCTTATGGTATCCAGTCACCACTTCGCCAACCTTTTCAAGCGTCTACTCGTTCTACTCAGGCGCCAAGGGTGAATCGCATTGGAGAAGGCAAATGACTTGACATGGTAAACCATATTAACTCACTTTTGCAAGAGACATGGACTTTAGATCGTCTAAACACCATTTGTCTCATGACAAGGAACTCTATACACAAGCATCGCCCTGAGTTGGCGTCTAAGGCACTCTTAGTATAGATGGAAAGGTTCTACCCATTTTCTATGAGCCATGCCAGCTTCTTCACTTGGTGTCAGTGCATAAATAACGTTCAAAAGGCATAAAGCCTCACCTCGCGTAGCAGCGAGGTGATACATGTAGCATAACAATTCCAAAGTCTATCAGATTCTTTCTTTTGTCTCCCCTCTAGGTGTATCAGGGTTGATATGGCCAATACATTATTAAGCCTATCATGTGAGTAGCGTTCCATGCCGCAACGAGCATAACGCTGAGCGGGTTCAAGGGCAATAGTAGTTACATGTTGGGATGCAAGAATGCCGCCCTATGCACGTTACAATCCAGATTAAGGCCACATCTGGGTGCTAATAGCACTCATGCTGACATGCACGCATACGAAGTTCTTGCTTAGTTCCCTTAACATGTATGTAACAATATTGGAAAGGATGCTGACATGTACGTAACATAATAGGCTATTGCCCCAAAGAGCTTTCAGTCAGGGAAGAAATCATGATTCACTTACAACTGGTCATTTGACATGTAAGCATCTAATACATTTAGTCACGCCTAGAGACTTATGCTCATAGAACGAAACTCAAACGTCATCCCAATACCATTGCACGTCTTTAGACGCAACAACAAGGTTTAACTATATGGCAAGAAGAATCGTCAAATGCGAAGCAAAACCTTTAACTCACTGATTGGGAAGACCTTTGACTTTCAATGTCTTTAAATTTTGATAGAAAAATTATTTGGCTGCTTTTAGCCCTTTCTCTACGAACCATTGAGTACGTCTGCTCACGCCATTATAGGGCCCGAGGAGCAAACCGTACCTTAGGGACAAGAATAAGCTTAAAGCTTAAAATATTTCCAATCGTTTGAGTCCAATTCAAGCACACTTTAAACCTTTGCCTTAAATCACTAAAGCATCACTAAAGCATATGTACAAGACCATCCTTACTGTGCTAACACTCAGCTTACTCTAGTAAGTGACTCAATTGACTCAAGCCACACATAGCCACCTAGACACAATGACTTCCATACCAAAGCACATTTGCTAGCACTTCATCATGTAGCATTCTTAGATAACTTTATGCAATGTAAGCCTATGGTCGCAGGACCTCGCTCTGATACCATCTGTAATGCCCCCAACCCTCGGGTCAAAAGTGTTAGCGTTTTCTTTAAATCCTGGGACAAAACGGACAGAGTTTTCCCTGAAAACTGACAATTTTCCAGACTTAAAGCCTTACATTAAATTCTCTGTACTAAAACACAACAATAAAGAACCAACCAATTCAACGGCTACCCGCCGGAGTTCACAGCTCTACCGCCACTTGCCCGGAGCATATCCACCAATGCAGTTCAATACTAAAATAAATGAACAATGAAAAGTACAACTCCGCGGACCACATGTCCGGAGTACTGGGGTTTCCATCCCAACTATAAACAGCCTTGGCAACCTAGATGGTTGGCTCCCATGACCATACAGAGCGACTCTAAATGATATGCAATACATGCACATAAGGACTTAAATTACATAGAAATGAACCGTTACATCATAATACAACTTCACAGCTCATATACAAGCTTATAGCTTTACTCCTAGGACAGCAACGACTCTATCTCGGCGACCGACTTTTACCTGTTATTTCAGAAACCTAGGAAGGGAACAATAATAAATGGGGATGAGCAACTATCGCTCAGTGGATATCCCCATCTCCTAAAACAATACTTTAAATACAATAATAACTTACAACAATTGTTCATAATTCCTTCTCTTCGAAGAACTCACCTATCGTACCGTATGTTCCAATCACAATGCAAGAGAAATAGCATTTGCACCAGCAGCTTAAACTTGAGAATAGCTATACTCAATAAACTTACCATAAGACATTTATATGAACTCATAAACTCAATGAAAATAAAGGGGTTTAACCCATAAACACCACTCGCTGGGATTTCTGTTACGAAAATCGCTAAAACTTTATAGGTAATGCTCAGTACATCATTAAGGCTTGTTCCAGTTCATGTAATTTATGCCGTACATACTCATTAAAATTCATTGGAGATGCTGTCAGGTAATAGGCTATTTGAACTTAGCAATTACACTAAAACAATCATCGTGCCCAATGCGATGCAATCACTAAACTGATGATTTCACTACACTATACAGTAATAGGTCATATGCAGGAGTAAATCCCCTCGCTAAAACATGGAATGATAACCATACAGTGAAACATATACTATGTCATGTGTTTAGTAACTAATGATGTAGCAATATGACCTTTGAACTTTACATGCTTGTTTATTAAAGTATAACGTTTTATAAACCATCATATGAACTGAGAGTCTCCTTTGACCACGTTTCTCTACCCGTTGACGGGGCTTTATAACGTATGACTTTGACTCTACTGCCTATTAGTAGAACGATAGGATATATAGACTTTGAAGTTTCTGTCTATTGACAAACCTGTGAAGTATGAAGCTTTGGAGCATATGCCTACGGGCAAAATTATAAAACATCGAACTTTAAAACATCTGCCTAGTGGCAGAGTTATGAAATACTGAACTTTGAATTCTTTGCCTATTGGCAGAGCTATAAAACACTGAACTTTGAATTCTCTGCCTACTGGCAGAACAATGAAATACTAAACTTTGAATTCTTTGCCTACTGGCAGAGCAATGAAATACTGAACTTTGAATTCTCGAGTAATGAAATACTGACCTTTGAATTATCTGCCTACTGGCAGAGCAATGAAATACTGAACTGTGAATTCTCTGCCTACTGGCAGAGCTATGAATCACTGAACTTTGAAACATTGAAGTTGAAGTTACATGTAAACTTCTAGGGAGGTACTGGGTTGGTTAAACTAAGAATGCAATTGATGCGATGCAACCCATGCTCATTACTTAATTCCTTTTTAAAAGGATCCCTAGACCTATTTACTGGTCATCTGACTCATTTGGTTGATCAATCCGATAATTTAGGATTATTTCGTTACCACTGACTTGTCAATTAAAACATGCAACCAATAAACATCTAGGAACGCTTTGAAATCGTGCCAATAGGCATTTACAAACCTTTAAGGATCTCTAAAACTTGAAGTCAATGCCATGTCACGCATTCATCAATTCAGGGGAAAAAGGTTTCACACCGCACGTATGATCACGTCATAAAATCATATCACCAACTAATTCCTAAAATCATAGCGCAATCCATACGTTTGCAATTAAATTCAAACATTGCTTTGATATTTACACATATATATATAATCATAAATTCAGAGGCAACATTAGCGGTGATATCGATGCCCTTAACTACTGTGCTTATAAAGGCTTAACTAGCCTTCTCGGTCGATCCTTAATTCATACACCATGATTATTCATAATCACAGCTTGCCAAACTACCATGTATACTTACAAATTGCTATAAAGGGCCTATTTCACATCTGATTCATGCACTGAAGCTTGGTTCATCAATTGATGCATAAATGTTTGCCATCGAAACATGCGACTAATAAAACACTTAGAGATGCCTTGGACTCATGTAAATCAGCATTCACGCTCATTTATATGGTTTCGGAAGTTTGAAAACCAACATATCACCCACTTCCATCGATTAGGGAACGAGAGATTCACATAGCACGTTAATTCACTATATAAAAACAGTTTTCCACACTCACTTTGCAATCCACATGATTGCGGTTCACCTAAACGATCCAATTACCGGCTCAGTCTAGTATCACAATAATTCGATCGTTTAATTCACAATTAACACCCATATCATTTCTATGCAATCACTACAAGCAACGAATATATATACTCGATAAACTTTTGTTCAATATATATCGATATTGGATATCATTCAGTTTACTCTACAATTTCCTCAAATTACTGATCATCAGTTCAAATTCAACCTGAACGAACTATATTCAACAAACTTTTATCGAAATTAACAATAAACAGGAGAAAGAGGAAACCCACCTCGAATCTAAGCTAAAGAACCCATTTTAGGGTTTGATCTGGGTTGGCTTGGTGTGGGCTCGGTTCGTTCCTTTGCTGTCCCGCTGTGACCCATTGCTCCACCATTCCACTGGCATCGTCGGACGGTCGTCACGCCGCCGACGAGCTCTGTAGGAGCCGCCAAGACACACGTCGGCGACCTGCCCCCCTCCAATCTCTTTCTCCCTCTCTCGCGTCTGTCTCACTCTCTCTCTGGCTCGGTTTAGGTGTCGACCGGGGTGGGGGACGTCCGGGCGCGCGTTGGCCGGCGGCCCCACCGGTGCCTCCCTCACTGTCTCCCGGTGCATGGTCGCTGGGCTGGAGTCGATGACCCCCCTTTGCGATTCTTCTCTGGCCCCCAAATGAACGAAGGGGCTTTCGCCCCCTTTTGCCCTTTTTTTATATTTATTTAGCCTCTGATAAAAACTCCAACCCACTATATTGTAACTCCAATTCCTGACATCCATTCTTAAACCGTAACCATTAATATAATCATTGACCGGTTTATTCGCCTTTTGATTATATTAAGTTTCGATTCAATAAATTGCAAGATTATTCCCAAGGTTCGACATTCTAGTCGTATTCGAAAATTTGCTCAATGTAGTGCTCAGTAATAATACCAATAAAACTAATAACAATGATAATAATAATATTCTTTTCAATAAAATCAGCATTTAAGCAGGCACATCGATATTATTTCAATTTATCGAAATAACCAAATACGATTTTATAACGATATAAAATAGCGCAATTGGCTTAACGAAGAGGATAAAAATCCTGGGCGTTACATTGGGCTTGATCTTAAACGTGGATGTAGGGCTTGATTGTGTCAAGAGACCCTTTTCCTTGCATGCCAATTACTAGAACCATGACACTAGAACCAAAAAATGATGGAATTGACAACAAAATTAATGACCTTGACAAAAAATTGGAAGCTTCACAAAAGGGAACTAATGCTGATATTTTAGATTTGGCTAAAAAATGGAATGTTGGTTGGGATGAACTTAGAGAGTCACTTCAAAAAGGAACTGAGGAAAATCAACAACGTGTTCATGAGGTAGAGGATCAAGTGCAAGGTCTCCGAAGTACCATGACGGGTTTCTAGAACTCTTTAGGTCGTATTCACGGAAGTGTTACAAAAATTGGAATAGAAACTAGAGTCTCACCTGTCTCAATGTATGCATAATGTGACTGGGCCTATTAATGTCCAGATTGGAGGACCTAAACTTGTTCACTCAATCCTTAATATGAAAATCTCTACGTTTGGAAAGTCTAATAGGACCTATCTTAATTCCAAGGAGGACAGAACCTGAAGACATGGGTGACATTCCTAATGGTCCTAGCGATGATGAGTACTACCATGACGAATATGATGAACTGCGACCTTACCACTAGAGAGATAAGTACCGAGATCGACCATGTAGGCACCCTTTAACTAGAAGATACCAAGGCTATCCTAGGAGCCAAAGAGATCACGATCCTTATGATGTGACTAGAAAAGTCAAGGCTGATGTGCCTGATTTTGATGGCATATATGATCCCAATGCTTTTGTTGATTGGTTAGACTGCCTAAAGGACCACTTTGAATTTTATGGCATGACTAACATTCATAGGCTTCAGTTTGCTAAAATGAAATTTGTTGGTTCTGCTAAGAAGTACTAACAAATTATCTAAAGGGAGATAGATAGTCTAGGTGAATAGCTCATAACTTTGTGGGATGAACTGCAACAAAAATTGAAAGAAAAATATTTGCCTTCATTCCATAAAAGACAAATGATGAGTAATTGATTGAACTTGAAACAATTGAATACTAACGTGTCAAATTATTATGCCCAGTTTGAGGAGATAAAGCTCAAATGTGCTGTTAGAGAAGAAAGGGTTACTATGACGATGTTTAGTAATGAGCTTAGAGATGACCTTAAAGAGGAAGTGAGCCTGCACCATCCTGAGTCTTTAGCGGAGGCTTACCAATAGGCCCTAGAAATAGAGAAGTACCAAAAGCCTTCCTGTTCTCATAGGTAGACTTCCCAAGCCAGCGAGTCTAAGGTCCTGTTCTATTTCGCGTTTTTTAGAATTTAGCTAAGAGCTTACATCTCTTTACAATTTCTTACATCTCCTTATAGCTCCTTACATCTTCTTATATCTCCTTACATCTTCTTATATCTCCTTACATCTGCTTACATCTTTTTATATCTCCTTACATCTGCTTACATCTTCATACATCTTCTTACATCTCGTAAATTTTCTATAACATTTATTTATTCTAGTTACAGAAATATAAATATTTTTTTAATAATACTACCAATATTTAAAATTTATAAATATCTTATGAACACAATATTTATATAAACAAAAAAACATAATATAACGACGTAAATTATATTTGAGTTTCGACATGAAATATATATTATTATAGATGACCATACATTTATTTATATTTAAAATTATTTACTTAAAATAGAAATTTATTTGAAGAGTTGTATTCAATTTTGTCAAATTTTTTTTTTTCGGGTTATACTTTACTTATTCAATCAAACTAATATTCATATAAAAATCTTGGACGAAATTTTATTCACCAAATTTATGGAAATTAATATATTTTATTGTTGTGCAATTAACTTAATTAATTATTTATTTTTAATAAGTATATTATTTTAATATTATTATTTTTCATCCAAAATATTCATTGTAAAATAAATTATACTATACAACTCTTCAACAATTCAACAACTTCTTACATCCATCCTTACAGCTCCTTACAGCTTCTTACATCTTCTTACAGCTCCTTATATCTCTTTACAGCTCCTTACATCTCCTTACATCTATCTATCTAAAACGCAAAATAGAACAGACCCTAAGCCCTTCAAGACTATCACATCTCAAGAGCACTCCTACTCTAAGGAGAAGCTCAGTCTAATCAGTTTGCTGTGAATGACACCCAACCTAGTCAGCCGCTCAACTTTGACGAAGGTAGTTCCTTCACCCCACCTTTAGTTCACAGATCTTCTTCTCATTGAGTCATTGTTCCCATGGCTATTTGCATAACATTATCTTTATTAATATCAAGGCTAGACTTTACCTTTTTTTACATGGCAATAGGGGTGAGCAATGGATTGGGCTGGGCCGGACTGGACTAGCCCATTAATTAAACGGGCTGGGTTGGGTTCAGTATATTTGTTAATGGGCTGGGCTGGGCTGGGCTATGGGACAAATGAACCCGGCCCGTCCATGACCCGCCCATTACCACCTAAGGAGTGTTTTTGGTTAGTTAATTTTTCAATTAATGTATTTGTAATTTTTCAACCAAAATAAACTAATCCAAATTCAAAGTCAGAAAATACATAATTAAGCTAATAAACGGATCGGGTCAAATAGGCCCATGGGCAGCCCGCTTTTGGCCCGTTTAAAAACGGAACAAACTTACGCTAGACAACGGCGTATAATTATTATTGTTATATACAAAGTGTTGGTAATGAGGTTAACTAATTGGAATATGTAAACCAGTGTGTCAATTAGGTTCAAAAAATAATGGCTCACTAAACGGGCCGTTAATGGACTTGCCCAGTCCGACCCGTTAATATGCCTTAATGGGCTTGCCCATTAATGACCCAATCCATTATTGATCAGGCCCTTTATTAGCCCTATTTTAAACGGGCCGACCGCTTAACCCAACGGGTGCCCGGTCCATTGCCCACCCCTACATGGCAAGCTGGGCCCAAAAAGGAGGGGCAAAGTTGGGCTTGAAGCCTTGTTGCTAGAGGCTGTTACAGTTACCCCTTTAAACTATCATGCATGAATTTTTTTAACCCTGATCTATTTGCATTAATTTTTATGTTTTTAAACTTCGCACAAAATAACATTTAATCTCTAAATTTCGAAAGTATCCTTCATCTTTGTGATTTATAAATTACTAATAATTTAGATATAAAACTAAAAGAATCTTATTAAATCATAGAAATATAAGTAAAGAAGAAAATAGGGAAACAGATTTGAAAAATTTTTTGATAGGCAATGTTGTGAAAATTATGAAATATAAGTTTCAAACAAAGAGCTTTAATATAGCTTTAGGAAAATAGGAACATAAACAAAAAAAAAAATACAAACCCTATTAACAATTAAAAAATAGGAAAAGTAGAAATCATAAATACAAAAATAATTACATAAAAAGTCCTTATGATATCTATTGATAAGATTAATTATTTTTTATTTTCATAATTTCTTAATAATAAATTGTAAAATTTTATTTCTGATTCATTCTCCTAACTTTCTTTTTCTTAGTTCCACTAAGATTTTTTATGTTATCCCTTAATTATTTGTAATTTCAAAATTTCAATGTTGAAGGGCATTTCAAAATTTTGGATGCTAAATACTATTTTGTGAAAAGTTGGAGAAAGGTAAAAAATAATGTGAACAAGTCAAGGTTAAAGTATTAATGCATGAAAATTCAAGGCAGGTAACTACAAATAATAATAATAATAATAATAATAATAATAATAATAATAATAATAATAATAATAATAATAAATATTCAAGTTCTACTACTACGTACATTCGAGTAATGTAATCAAACCTGCCGGTTAGGGGTGGGGAAAAAAACCGAAATTGAAAATCGAACTGAAAAATCGGTTAACACACCAAATTTTCCAAAAAATTACCGAACCGAAATTTTTTCGGTTACGGTTTGGACGGTTTGAAAATTTGGTCAGCCGAATTGAAATTAATTTTTTTAAAAAAAATTTATACATAGAAAATGAAAATTTTAAGTAAGAAAGTGCACTATTTTTTATTGTTTTTGAATGGTAACCGAAATTTAATTTTTATAAATAAATTTTAAATATAAAAATTAAAAATTTACGAAAGAAAGTATATTTTTTTATTATTTGTGAACGGTTAACCTGTAACCGAACCGAAAAAACGGTTAACTGACTTTTTCGATTTGGTTATAGTTCGCGTTTGTGCGAAATGAAATTTTTGATTAACTGAAAAACAGTTAAGTGAAATTTTCAATTCGATTATGGTTCAAAATTTTCTTGAACCAAAAAACTGGTTAATCGATCTTTGATTAACCAAAACTACGATTAACCGGTCTTGCACACCTCTACTGGTCACCTATGCTGTAAAAGTTACCCAAAACCCTAATCATCACCATCACAATTGACAGAGAATGGAGCATCATGAGTGCAAGCAGAGTTGCAGAAGATCAGATGGTGAGAACACACGCAAATTGGTGGATCGATTGAGCTCTCTTCCTCACCCGATTCTCGCCGAAATCCTCTCTTTCCTTCCACTCAAAACCGCCGTCGCCCCGCCACCTTATCCTGGCGGTGGCGCACCTTGTGGAGCCATCTCACCATCCTCCGCCACTACGGCTTTATCCCTCCCTGCTTCGACAGCTTTTCAAGATGTGTTTTCCAAATGTGCGGCGATCATGTCAAGATAATTGACATGATCGCTGTTTGTGTCAGTGATTTCCCCAACACATTAATTCCGCTACCATCTTATGTATTTGAATGCCAGTCTCTAGAAACCCTCATTCTGGGCATAGGGTTTGACCTTAAACTTGCTGACAATGGAATTAGACTCCCAAACCTGAAGAACCTTCGTGTCCACGTGTGTGATCGCAGTTTTTATCTCATCGGTAATGTGTTTAAATCTTGTCGTCAATTGGAGAAGTTGTTTCTCATGGGAGATTTTCTTCACTATGAGCACTCTATTGATATAACTTGCCCTAATTTCAAGTGGTTGAAATTAAGTTTGCATCACAAGAAGAATCCAAAAGAACCTAGGGTTGTGATTGGTGCACCTAAACTCGAATACATTTACATTGATAGTCACAATTGGTTAACTCACAGCTTCGCAAAGGCACCAATGGCTTTAATAGAAGCAAAACTGTGGCCGTTGGCAATGATGCAACATGGAGCGGGAAAAGATCATGGGAGCTCATCCAATCCGTTCATTCCGTTAGGTCCCTCACTATTTGTGGCGATATATGTTTCAGTCCATCAAATAGCATAGATGGCAGAATGCCAATCTTCGAAAGTCTCACCAATCTGACTGGGATTTTGAGCTCTTCCACTTGCTGGGAAGGCTCGATATGTTTGGTTCAGCGCTGTCCTATCCTACAGGTGCTTGTAGTAAAAGCGAGTTTTTATGGGTACATGATGCCTTTGTGTCGCATTGATATTGTACGTATTACTAGTACTTGTTTGTCATCTATTGTCAAGACAATTAGATTGAAGTACCTCGAGGGGCATGAACGAGAGTTGGAGCTGGTAAGTCTCATTCTACGGGTTGGAAAAGTTTTAGAGACTCTTGATGTTTATATTGGTCTTTGTGCTTTTACACACATGGAAGCGAAGCTGCAGGAGGAAGTTGAATTCTGTGAGAAAATGTGCATGCTTCCAAGGAGTTCTTCGAATTGTCGAATTAATTTTTTGGTCAGCACTACTGTACATCGAGCAAGGCCATTACAGTAGACCTCAGCTAATATCGACATTCTCTACAAAGAAAGGAGTCGAAAGCTTGCCTACCTCTGGGCCACCTCTGCAGATTGACACTTCATGAAGCTCTTTTCTACCAGCAGTGATCAATTCGGAGAAAGCCTCCGCACAGATAAGGAAAAGGTCGGGGGAAATTGGGTAAAATAATACCATAGGCTATGATTGTCTCCTCTGCATAAGCAACAAAAGCATCCAAAGACAAAGCATATTTGGGTTACAGATGTACCACTCTATTTGCCATCCTGTCGATATGAGACAATTCGAAGAAATTTAGGATTGAAAGTTCTAACTTTTCCATATCTACACGGTAGCCATTTCAATTGACACTGTGAGTATGACTGTGCTCATCAAACTCTATATTTTGCCATATGTTTATGCTTTTGGTGACACAACCTTGGTGGCGGACAATCTCTTTGCTCAGTTTTTCACATGCATGAGTCAAGGGATGTATTGAGATTACACCTAATGTGAATTTTTTTGGCCAAAATTTGTCATGTTTGCAGGTCACATATGTAGCTTCACGATGGCATGAAAATCATGTTTTCCATAACCGTGCAAAACCATTTTTAGTCTTCAGGGTCCCGGAGTATGTTCATGAGACATGTCTTGTAACCTAAGGTTTGGAAGCTTAGATCATGAACGTAGGAACACAATCATAATTTCATATGTGAATTGTTTGTTGTGAACATATACATAAGCATATTGTACGTCTAATAGTACCTGTGCCTTGATTTTGTGCTGTCATCTCGAGTCGTTCAAATGAAAAATGAGCAGGTAATATTGTACAAATTCATGGAGCAGTGTAGGTTATTGTTGATGCTGAACTTATATATGTGGCCAATCTCTCTGCTCGGTGTCAAAGGATATTGAGATTACACCTACTGTGCATAATTTTGCCGAAATCTACCCTGCAAAACTATTTTGTCTTCCGAGTCCTCGCGCAGAGCATGTTTAGAAGAAAAGTCATCCAAACTAAGCTTTGGAGGTTGCGCGATTGTTTGCTGCATTTGATAAGCAACTTTTCTGTAGCGTCAAAGTCGCTTCTGAAAACTGTTCTTATGTATCTCGTTGTTGTATGTGATGTTGAAACGCATAAGTTTTGCTGTCTAAGCATAAATTATGCTGAATTGTTCAACCAAGCACACAAAAATGTGGCAAATAAATATTCTTAATTGTTCCTAAGAGACATATTGCAATGGCGGTTTCTTCATTAAAACATAGAGGGAAAGCATAAAAATGATATAGCTAGAGTAATTTCCCCAATTGACTTCCAATTGTATTCGAAAAAACCAAGCATATAAAAATTTGGTTGTGATTGTCAAAAATCATTAAAGCAAAAAAACTCAAGGATGTGTGTCAATATCTCATAAGAAACACATGATTCCCTAAAAACAGTTTCTATTTCATACTCGTAGAAGGATGTACTTTTGCAAACTAGATAAACAGACACATATTTAAAGTTACTTATATAACCAATACACGTGAGTAAATATATGACATGTAACTTATGAAAGTATCTACCCCAAAAGTATAATATAGAACTATAAATTGCTTCCTAAAAGGTAAATTTCTTTTCAGAAGGGGAAGCATAGGTTTTTTATTTTAAAAAAAAGTCAACATTTTTTTTTTGGGTGCATTTTTAATTTTTAAAAACTTTTTTTGATTTGATAAGGCCATATTACTGACGGTATGAAAATTACTAATTAAAAATAATTTTAACAAAGCATGACATATATAGAGGTTTTAGTTAAATAGCTTTTTTTGGGGTCATATAAGGCTCAAAAGTCTATGTAGACGAGATTCAATGATTCAATTTTTCGACAATAACTTTTCAAAAACTTTCTCAACTATGCTAACTTGTTGACATCCACATGTACATAGTTTTCTAAACAGTTTTCATAAACCATAACAAAGCCACAGTATTTTTGTTAACTAGTTTCTAAGAATTATACCAAATAGTGCGAATGAATATAATTAGCTAAAAATATATAATCTAAACTATTTTCAAGACTAATATAAAATTGATCCGTTTATTACATAGATCAACCAAAATAGATTCGTTATCTAACTCTACAAAAACATCAGGCCAGCCCCAAACAAGCCGGAGTATCTAACTCTACTGTAATATATCCAAGTACCTTTCTTAATGTACAAGTCTTATTACTATATGGAGGGCAGCCCGGTGTATAAGCATCCCGCGTTCAGATAGGGTCCGGGGAAGGATCCCACCCTAAGGGATGAATTGTAGGCAGCTTAACCTGACTTTGTCAGTGACTGATTCCAAGTCTTACTACTATATATATATATATATATATATATATATATATATATATATATATATATATATATATATATATATGTATCCAAATGCCCGGTCCTCCCTGACTCTTGTGCTGTAACTTTTTTGACTCTGATGATAATATTATTAATTTTTTAGATGCTGAATTTTTTGATTTAATTTTTAGGTACCTCACTTATAAATTTCTTATAATTTAGTTCAAAAATTAGTGCCTGATATTTTACTTTTCTCTTTTCCTTCTTTTAAAAACTCCAAACCCACACTTTCCACCGTGAGCACTACCCTCTGCCTACCCAACTACCACCCATGACACCATCTTTGCACTACCCGATGGCCGAAAACACCACCAACGAGGACTCCGGCCACCAACTACTCCACTAATGGTGGTGGTGGTGTCCCATAAAACATCCTCCTGGACCGCACCTTCATTCTCTCTCCTCCCAAGCTTCCCCGTTCTTCTTCTTCCTCCTCCTACTTGGCTTGTTGCCAAGTTTTCAACATTGAAGTGCGCAACTACTAATTAAAATTGCAAAAAAAAATCATCATTTTTCTAAAGCTAGCAACATTTCTTAATTCTACCTTTCTTAGATATAGATAAATGGCATTCCTCAGATATAGATGTTACTCGACGCTGGGGTTGAACGGAGGTTGTGAGAAGAAGAGAGAAAATGAAAGAGGAAGGTGAGGATAATGAAGGTTGGTGTAGCCATGGTGGATTAAAGGGTGAGGAGAGAGAATTGAATGGGGAATTTGGGAGACAATTAAAGGGCCGGGGATGACTAGGAAGTATGAATTTGGGGGATTCTGAAAAGTCTTTGTATTTCTCTCTCCACATTTGCATAATTGAATTGGCCGGTGAGAGTTGAGAAGTGGGAAGCTCGTCTTGGAGGTTTTGCTTTCGTGTGAGAAGTTGGACGTAAGAGATTACCCCGCCACCGCCCGTACTTGAGCGGGTAGTCGAGGGCTGACAAAATCGAGGTCGAGATTAACCCTCCATCGCCGAGTTGTCGAAGGGGTGGAGGTCGAACTTCAGGTATACGAACGACGCGCCCATTGTGGTGTCATGGGCGGTGGTTCGGTAGGGAGAGGGTGGTGCTCATGATGGATAGTGTAGGTTTGGGGTTTTTCAAAGAAGCAAAACGGAAAACTCATGGGTATTATGATAATTTGTGGACTAAATTATAAAAAATTTATAAGTAAGGATACTTAAAAATTAAATCAAAAAACTCGGCGTCAAAAAAATTAATATTGTAAACCTCATGGTACGTAAATGTCAACTACCCAACGAAAAACTAACACCCTAAACCCTAATTCTCACAATCACACAATTAATAGAGAATGAAGCATCAGGGGAAGAGGAGTTGTAGAACATTGGAAGATAATAGCAGCAAACTGGAGGATCAATTGAGCTCCCTCCTCGACCCAATACTTCTCAACATCCTCTCTCTCCTTCCACTCAAAAGCGTCATCGCTTGCGCTGCCTTGTCCTAGCGGTGGCGCACCGTCTGGACCTAACTCGCCGCCCTCCGCCACGACGGCCTCATTAGTCCTCGGAGCATCAACATCTTCTCAAGATCTATTTTTCAAATATGCGGCAATCATGTAAAGATGATCAATATCAGCTTTTGTCCCGCTGGTTACTTTGACCTGATTTCACTACCTTCTTGTGTATTTGAGTGCAGGTCTCTGGAAACCCTCATGTTAGGTCAGGGGTTTGATTTTGAACTTCCTGATAATAGAATTATACTCCCAAATTTGAGGATCCTTCATGTCTGGGTGTGCGATCGCAATGTTGAGCTCATGACTAACGTGTTTAAATCCTGCCCTTTAGTGGAAAACCTTCATTTGTCTGGAAATTTGGTTGATTATATATCAACACCCTGTTCGTGTAACTTGCTCTACTTTGAAGTGGCTCAGATTAAGTATGTTATGTTAAGAGGGTTGAGATCAATGCACCTAAACTTGAAGCCCTTTAGAACAACAATGGTTCTACCCAAGGTTGCCAAAATTGAACCTGTGAGCGAACCGGTCAGATTAGTGGGTCAATGGTCGGTTTATTTGGATTGGATAAATTATGGCTTACTTGTTATGTATATAACTAATTTTAAACTCAAATATGTATCAAAATTCAATGGATACTATCACAGATGATTAATTTTCAATTCTATTGTTCTAAAGGTAAATAAGCAATACATTTTATTAAATTCTTTAGCTTTTATGAATTTTCTTATGACGTGCAAAGATACAATTATTTATTTTGAGAAGAAATTAATGATGAAGAGGATGCAAAACTCTTTAGCATTGATAATATATGCAATTAATTTAATGGAACCTTAGCAATCAATGAAGGCAAGAAAGTGGAGTGCACTCTTAGTCAAATAATAATATAATAGTAAACAATAATAAATCAAAAATACTTGTGGCTCAGATGGTTAGCAACCTTAGCAATCACACATGTATAGGCAAGTGGTGGGAGGGGTTCAATTCTTGTCCCTTGCATCCTAATTTTTAATGAAGTCACAAATTAAAAAGAAAAAGTCATTTGGTCAAAAACCCGTCTGAGTATTCAGTTCAACCAGAAAATCGACTGATTCACAGGTCAACTGGTTGAACCAGCGAGTCTAGTTTGGTTCTGGTAACTTTGATTCTACCCAATACTCTTTTCTTGATTATTACCAGGCGGACAGCCTTAATAGTATCCATCTTGCTCTTGTCTGATTATTAATTAGTTTGTTAAATACATCACTTAGTAGGACGATATTATATATCAGTTTGTTAAGACATTACTTAGTTGGAGGACATCACATATCAATCTTGATTATTAGTTTGGTAATACCTTGCTGCGTAGGAGGATATACCACTGATTTGTGTTGTCATATGAAGGCGTTCAAATGAAAAATGAAAAGCTAAGACTGTATATTATTGTTCAATTTATGGAGCAGTGCAGTTGAGTGTTGATGCTGAACTCATACATATTGATACAGTTTTTATACCTTATAGTATTCTGTTGGTATATTCAATATTTTTATACTTTATAATAAGTTGTTAACTTGTTGTTTAGATAGGTGATGAGGTGGCTGATATATTATTCTAAAAGGAGATGAGGTGGTTGGTTTGTTATGAAAGCAGGGAGTATAATTAGACATGTGGGTGGCCAAATCCAGGACACTCAATTTTACCGCCAACTGTTTCTCTTAATTTCTCTTCCCCTGCTCGGCAAACTTCTCCTATATTTGCTCAGCTCCTAACATTCAATTCTCGGTGCTTCCTTGGATTGAATATCCCATGCCACTCTCCATTTAATTCCTTCCATTCCCGATACTAATCCACCTCTATCATTGGTATTAGAGCACACATCCTCTGACCTGACTGTGTCCACCATGCCAGAAAAGCAACATTCCCATGAAATTTCGCAACAAATTGCTGAGAATAATGCACTTCTCACTCAGCACTTTGATGAAAAGTTAAAGAGAATGAGTGAAGAATGGCGAGAGTTGATGGTTAATACCATTAAATCTTGCATGCCCGAAAAAACGAATGAATCTCCCAACCAGAGTGAAAATCGTCAAGGCCAACCAAATTTTGTGTTGGTTAATGATGCCAATGATGACCCTGGAGGGTCAGCAGGGCGAGATGGGGGAAGAACTGGGTCAGATGGGTCTACAAATGGCGGAGGTTCACTATCTACTCGATTGACAAAGGTGGAATTTCCTAAGTTCAATGGCGCTCAACTTCGGGAATGGATGTAGAAATGTGAGTAGTTTTTTGCATTGGATGGAACTCCTCTAGAGGCTAAGGTACGGCTAGCAAGTATTCATTTGGAAGGAAAGGCACTTCAATGGCACCACTCTTACATGCTTAATCATTTTCATCAAATTCCATCATGGCCCGAATATATTACCGATATTTCTGCTCGATTTGGCGGGGACTTGTTTTCGGATCCTATGTCTGAACTTATAAGTTTGAAGCAAACGGGGAGTGTCCAAGAGTATTTAGATGCATTTGAGTCCTTGTTGTGTAGGGTGTCATTGCCTCATGAACATGTTATTAGTATATTTTTTGCGGGACTCAATTACGTGACTCAAGTTCATGTACGAATGTTTAATCCCACCTCCTTGCAACAAGCCTCTCACCTATCTAAGCTTCATGAAGCTACCCAACCAAAACTTAACCCAAATACCCGAAATCCACTGAAAAACTGGCCCACTTCTACCTACAGCCCAAACACATCCCAAGCTCCACAAAAAGCCTTTAGCTCACCCAGCACGACCAATCCAACTTTCAACCCTGCACAAAAACCCTTGATTAATAAACCCCCTAGGCTCCTCACTCTAGCTGAGATTGAAGACAAAAAGTTCAAAAATTTGTGTTTCATTTGTGATGCTCCGTATACCCCTGGACACCATCTACTCCACAAAAAAGGCCAATTATATGTCATAGGAGTGGAAGAGGAAGAAGATGTTAGTGAGGTGATGGGGGAGGAGGTGAGTGAAGAACCTAGTGATTCCCATGATACATCCTTGATTTCCATCCAAGCCATGTCAGGGGCTTCTAATTTTCAGACCGTGCGAGTTACAGGGTCCCTTAACAGACGACCCATACATATAAATAATTGACAGTGGGAGTACGTATAATTTTTTGGATGAGGAGATAGCTGTCAAGTTGAGGTGCCCGTTAATTCCTACTAAACCAATTGCGGTTTATGTGGCTGATGGGAGTGTGTTGATCACCAAGGCCGAAAGCCGACAGATACTCTTATATTAATATGTATTAATATTTAGTCAACATATTGTTTGTAATTTTTCTCAGTCACAACTTACAAATTTGAGTTATAATTCTTTTATTGTCTCAATAATGCTGATTTATTGTTTGTAATTTTTCTCATTAAAACTTACAAATTTGAGTTATAATTTTTTTATTTTACGGGCTGTTATATTAGGTATCTTTTATATTCATCAATGAAACTAACAAATTTTCCCACATAATAAGTTGAATTGTGTGCTAATTTAAGCTATGGGAAATTTACTTAATAGTGTTGTGTCAATTAATACTTTTCACTTTAGCATTTTTTTTTGCAGGTGTTAATTCTGTTTCTTGTTGGGCTCTTGAGGACAGCTCTTTCTCCTCCTTTATTATTCCCTTTCTCTCTCTTCCCTGACTTTTTACTAATTATATTTTTTTTCCCATTGTAAATAAAAATATTAATTCATTTAAAGTAGATTATTTTGTTAGGATTCATCATGTAAATAGAAAAATTAAATATTTACAATATAGATTAATATTTTTCAAAGAATTTTAGTCATGTTGTTCATTTCTCTTGTTATGAATAAACTCACTTTTTTCTATTAAAAAAACTGATAAGTTTCATTATATGACTTTAGATAAAAATCTTTGATTTAAATAAAATCATCATTTGACATTGTTCATCTAAAATTTTATTTTTTAATTTTAGAGATTTCTTATTTCAATGAAAAAATATATGATGAAAAATCCAAACACTAAATCAAGAAAGGTAAACCCTAAATCCTAATCCTCAATCGAAAATACTTGCGTCTCATGTAGTAGTTAAAAGCCATGGATATATGTTAACCTCGAATTGTAAAAATAATTAGTTGGGTTAATTTAAGTCAATTTTCAGGATAGAATAAATCCATTCGTTAGCTTCTAATTACAAATAAGTTTTGTTTCTTGAATCAAGATAGCTAGGTTTTTCAAAAAAGTAAATAGATAGGCTTTATTATAATTAAACTAATTAGAGGGACATGCTATTGCATATCCTTTTTCTTCTCTGTTTATTAAATTCTTTGTAAAAAAAAGCTTTGAACTATTCTTAAAATATATTACTTACGGCCCAGCAGAAAAAAAAGAAGTGCAATAATTATAGAGAGGAGGGGGACGTATTTTTTTTTGGAGGGGGGAGCTAAAGATTTTTGAGCTAGTTTTTAGTAATTTAAAATTTTTATTTTTCTTATGTGAAAAGAAAACTCTAATTTACGATCAATATATAAACCGCTGTGGTGATTTAATATTATAACTCATAAGTTGATGTTTATATATGTTATTGTATGATTTGTATTTATAAGATATCAATAGTGCCTAAACACTACCCTTAATCTCTAAACCTTAATCCACCCAAAAGCTTAATATCAAAATGCCCAAGATACACCCTAAATATATACATCTGTATCCCTCAAAATCTACTTCAACTAACCCAAGTTATTCATATCATATTTTTCAAGTTCACATATATATGTTATACTCGCCAATTTATACAGCATATGGTTGACGTCAGTTCACCACAAGGATAACCTGAGTTATTATACTGCTAACACATCCAAATTTTCTCTGCCAAGTTCCTCACTAAATTGTGCATATGCTGAACCCTCAACATTTAATCTAAAACCCGAAAACTTGATACTTGAGCATTTAACCCTAAGTCCTAATTCCAGTTCAATATAAGCATCTAAAGTTTAGGGTAAGCTTTTGTAATCTAAGGGCTGAGTTAGCATTCAATGTTTAGGGTATGCTTTTGTAATCTAAGGGGTAGAATTACGAGTTAATATTTAGGGTATCGATCACGCTTAAGTTGAGCACAAAACTCTTACATCACATCTTAAATGCTAAGCCCTTTAACCCAAACCCTAAAACCAAATCCTGGAGCTTAGAACCCTAAACTATGATTCTAAATAACAAATGTTTGGGAACCCTAACTATTTAATTTTTAAAGAATAATAATGTCAAAATGTACTATAAACATCAAATCCCAAATCACAAAGCACACAAGCGAACCTCCAAATCCAATACCTTACCAATAGAGCTAAACCCTAAACCCCAAACCCCAATCACTAAATTATAATAAAAGTGTTTAGACTTTAAGAATTAATTGTTCTCAAACCCTAAATCCTAATTCTCAAATGGCAATCAAGGTTTAGGATAAACCTTAACTATGTGTGCCTCATTTTCTCAGCATGGCATTTATAACAATAATATATTATCATATCCCACAAAATCTAATTAAGTTAAATCATGTTATTCCTTATAGGTTTTTAGGTTTGTGTGTATGTCTATATATATGTCTATATATATATATATATATATATATATATATATATATATATGTTTGTTTGTTTGTTTGTTTGTTTACAGACACACAAACACATGCGTCTATCTATATATGTTATCCTAAAAATATGTGCAAAACAACCACGGTTAACTAGGTAAATTTTTAGAGATATTTCCCCTCCTCTACACATGTACGTGTGTGTGTGTGCGTACGCATGTATGTATGTATGTATGTATGTATGTATGTATATGTATATGTGTGTGTGTGTATACATATACACACACACACACACACACACACACACACATATGCGCTAACCTAAATGCAGGACAACTTGGGTTAGCTCAATTATATTTTTTGGGATATGATAATATATTATTGTACACAATATATTGAGAAAATGAAGCATACATAAGGTTTACTCTAAAACTTAGAATCTAAAAACTTTTATTGTAATTCAAGAGTTAGGACACATATATATGTGTACACACACACACACACACACACACATACACACATGCGCTAACCTGAAATCTTATGTAGAATAACCTGGGTTAACTCAATTATGTTTTTTGAGATATGATAATATATTATTATGTACACCATATTGAGAAAATGAAGCACGCATAAAGTTTACCCTACACCTTAGAGCATAAAACCTTTGATTATAATTTAGAGACTAGGGGGGTGTGTGTATACAGACACATGTAGCATTTAAAATGTAAGGTAACTGTATTGGCCTCTGCTTAAATACTTATATCGAACTCGGGTTAGGGTTTGGAGCTAAATGTTCAAGTATTCAGTTTTAGGGTCTAACATTAAATGTTTAGGTTTTAGCATTGCAAAATTTGATGAGGCACTTGGCAAGCAAAATTTGGAGTGCTAATCCAGCTTGTCCTAACATGCTAACCCAGTTCTTCTTGTAAGTAAGTCGGGTTAATCTTGCTAAGTTGACAAGGAGTCTAGCATTACATTATATTTTAATGTTTAGTGTATAGGGTTTAACCTTTATTACTATGTAAGGTTTAGGGTTTAATATAGACTTATGATTTATTGTTCAACCCTAAGTTTCAAGCAAAACATATATCATTGCAAACTATCTTGGAGGCAATGCTGCTATATTATTTGTAATTTTTTGCATTACAACTTACAAATTTGAGTTATAATTTTTTTATTTTACCAGCTATTACATTAGGTATCTTTTATATTCATAAATGAAACTAACAAATTTTCCAACATGATAAGTTGACCCGTTCTGTGCTGATTTAAGCTGTTTAGCAAATAGTTTGACCCAAGACAAGACAAAGAAAAATTATCTTCACCGAAGATCCATGTCATTTGCTCTTTTTTTAAATAATTATTTTTAAAAACAAAAAATAAAAACCAAACCAACCAAATTTAAAAAAAAACGAAAGAAAAAAAGAGATGAGTGAGACGGCGGGTTGGCGTTTAAGGGTGTGAGAAGAGTGAGACGGTCGCCTATCACCACCATCTTTCGTGGCGCAGAGGGCGGTTGGAGTGGCGGCGAATGGAGGGGTCGGGGAAAGGTATAGGCGGCGAGGATTGAGAATTAGCTTGCTGGGCTTTTCTTGTGGGTAATTCTTCCTTCTCTTCTTTATTTTGAAATTTTGGTTAGCGTAGTTTGATAAAATTGATTATTGGAATTGGGTTTGGGTCCTAATGGGTATCGTTTAGCTGGTAGTACTTGAAATTAGATCCCAATTTCATGTGTGAAGTGAGCTCTTGTATGCCAGTGATTCTAGATGATGTTCTACAATTGACGATTTCTGGGTTCTGCTTATACTGAAGTTTCAGCAATAATCTGACAGTAGAAGTGAATTTCTATTCTTTGCTCCTGTATTTCCTGAAGAGAAGAATGGGGGTACCCGTTACTTTTAGCCAATTACATGAAGTAATAGATTTCCTGTTTTAGATTTTTTTTTTTTTTTTTTTTTTTTTTTTTGGGCTTGGACACGATCATCCTGCTCCTAGGGCAGGCCAGCAAGGTTGGCTTAACAACTGTGCAACTACGTGTCGCTGTATTGCGTTACGTTGTAATTCCAGGTTGAGGAATGGTAGCATCATTGCAGGGATCTTTGTTAATTCGAATTGGAAGCTTTTTAACACTTTGTTGTCAAATACTCCTCTCTAACATAGCCGGGTATTGGTTTATCTCCTATAGAAATGCTGGCATCTTTGTGATGTTCTTTTCATGCTTGGTGTTTGTGCATGCGATTTTATGGTGGTATTTAACATCCACACTGTGAATTGATTGGCTTTCATTTTCTAGTAGTTTTTCAATCTTCTTCCTTTGCATTATTGTCAGTATTTTCAACTAACTTTTTGATTTCTGTTTCTTGTTTTTCTGGTCTTGTTTAACTGTGGGCGTCAAAGCTCTTGTGGAAAAGGTTCCCATATTATCAGAATGAGCAATATTGGATCACTTTCATTGAATGCAGTCCAGATTAAGTGAGGCAAAATATTCACCAGTTTCACCATGTGTTTACGTGCTTCTTGATGGAACTATGACTTGTGAAAGAGAGCAAGATGTACCGCCGCTTTATTAAGGTCTTCCGATCGGATACGTATGTCATTTCAACCATCAATATGTTTGAATCACGAGTTACCAATGTCGGAAAATCTGTCCTTGAATATACTTTTATTGCTAGTCAAGAATCAGATCTGTGCACTCAACACCATAGAGTTCCATGCATCAGAAGATTTTCTACTGGTATGCAAGCTCAACATCTGTGTACTGCAAGTTCTAGCCCGGAAACTTTGTTGAAGAAGCTTGATAGTGCATTGAGAGAATCTAAAGATGAGGAAGCCTGGAAAGTTTTTAATGAGTACAAGAGCTGTTATGGGTTTCCTGGTTCCTGTACTGTAAGCAAGTTGATCACTGGACTTTCCTACTCGTCGGATCACCAATTGCTTCATAATGTGTGCAATGTAGTTTTTAAAATTGCAAAAGAGAAATATGAATTACTTAAACATGACAGCCTATGTAGGCTTTGCCTTGCCCTATCAAGAGCTCAGATGTCTGTCCCTGTATCCAAACTACTTAGATTGATGTTGCAGAAAAACAAGGTTCCCACAATGGATGTCCTGTGCTCAGTTTATATGCATATGGTGAAGACCGAGGCTGGGACATATCTTGCCTCCAATATCTTGGTTGAGATTTGTGATTGCTTCCATTATCTTAGTGCTAGGAAATCTGAATGTGCTATGTCTCTGAAACCTACCACCACAATGTTCAATCTTGTTCTTGAAGCTTGTGTGAGATTTGGGTCTTCACTGCAAGGGCAATGCATAATTGAGGTGATGGCTCGAACAGGAGTTGTAGCTGATGCAAACTCTGTTGTGTTGTTCAGTTATATTTATGGGATGAATGGCCAAAGGGATGAGCTGAAGTTGCTTAAAGAGTATGTGGACCGAGCATCAGTCCCACTTGCTCGGCATTACAGTCAGTTTTATGACAATCTCTTGAGCTTGCATTGTAAGTTTGACGATCTTGATGCTGCTTCTAGCCTTGTGTTAGATATATACCGCCTTTGGAGCTCTCGTCCCGTGAAAGAAAATCAAGATTTGAGAAAGTCTTGTCCTGTGCCGATGGGTTCCCCTTATTTAAAGGAAGTTTTGAAAGTGCAAGTTATGTTTGAGTTGCTGCAGAAGGATTCTGTCGTGCTGGTGAAAGATAAAGAGGCCCTTGTAATAATCGAGAATGGGAAACTCATCATTAGCAGTAAAGGTTTGGCACAACTCATTTCAAAATACAAGAGAAGTGAGAGAATCAATGAGTTGTCTAAACTTTTAGTTGCTATTGAAAAAGAGATGGGTACATCTCAAGAAGGCAGTATCTGCAATGATGTTATTCTTGCTTGCATTTACACTGGCTGGCTGGAGACTGCTCATGATATTATGGATGATATGGAAATTGCTAATGTATCTGTGCCCACCAGGACATATATACTACTTTTGAGTTCCTATTGCAGAGAAAAGATGTCCAAGGAAGCTGAGGCACTGGCAAAACAAATCAAAAGGGCCCGTTTGCTCTTAGATGCATCTGAGGAGATGACAGTCTCTGAGTGTCTTTCAGGTGTAGTGCACGGAAGTAGTCTAAGTCTGCCTGCACCTCTTACCGATAGGCTAGCAGATTTGACTGATCATCTGGTTCAAGCAACAACAAGAGAGGATGAAGCTCTTTCTAAGGTTCTTAAGTTAAATTCTTCCATCTATTTCTTCTGCAGGGCAAAAATGATGGATGATACCCGGATGGCATACAGAAAACTGCAGGCATTGAATATCCAACCCACAGTGCAAACATTTGCTTATATGATCGAGGGCTTTTCTTCCTTGAAAATGTATAGGGAAATCACCATCTTATGGGGTGATATCAAAAGGTACATGAATTGTGGGTGTTCACTAGCAAGCAGGGATTTGTATGAGTCATTGATCATGAATTTCCTTCGAGGAGGCTACTTTGAGAGGGTAATGGAGGTTCTTAACCATATGAAAGAGCGGAATATGTATGCTGATAGCTGGTTATATAAGAATGAGTTCTTAAAGTACCACAAGAATCTTTACCAGAGATTGAAGGCAGCAGATGCTAAAAATGAAGCACAAAGATTGAGGCTGGAGCATGTTACTGCCTTTAGGAATTGGTTTCGGAATAATTGACACACAGCTTATTGGGCCAGTTAGTCAATCTTCTTTCAGTGGTAAGTCAAATTCAGAAATCACTTGTTCCGAAATGCAAATTGCTTTCTTTAATTCCTCTGATGAGTTTTACATTTTGTTTGTAAATAGTTCAAAGATATTCACATTTTTCACTCTGTTGTGTTGTTTTTATAGGAAAATACCATTAACCCCTCCCCCTCTTTCTTTTTCCACAGGGCAGGCCATATTGATGTTAATTTCACCAAACCAAACCAAACCAAATCAGCACTCCAAAGTCCTGCCAATGATGGGATGTTAGGGAGAGGGTTGCAGGTTTATGCAGCTCTCCTTCAAAATTGAATGCAGATGTGTTGTCTTAATTAGATATTTATTCTTAATTTTTTGATTGTATATTCTATCTATGCTATTGGAATTGTATACTTTATTTCATTCCTGTCGAAATCATCTTCTGTTTTGGGTGGTCCATTGTCCTGTTGCTTATGAGTGTATACGGTTATATTATACACTAGAACACTGCCTAATCATCAGAATATCTCATGTGAGTACTCTTGGTTTCTCTGTACGCAAGGCCACTGAGTCGTAATTCTCCCTATTGTTCAAATTAGGGCATTTCAAAGTCAAAGGACAGAAAAGGACAGAGTGAATGAACTGCAATGTAGCAGTCAAACCAGTGGCAAAAGCTGCAGCATTTCGTGAGACTGCAGACAGTTTCATGGCTCCTTGCAAGCCCTTTAAGCTTGACACTCAGGTACTAGTATACCATCTTGTGTTTTCTTTTTTTTTTTTTGGTGTTAATTATTCTTTTGATCAGCAGGAGTACGAGTAATACTACAGCATAAGCGTTTTTCCAAATTTTGAACTGAACTTTGACGCAAGTGAAATTTTTTGGCACCTGCTAGAGCCTTACAGGCTGTGCACATGTAGACGTTCCCACGTCCTGCTTCTACGAGATTTACAGTGGGCTGCTTCATTGAACTGAGCTTCAACATTCAAATAAGTGATGAAAAATAAAGATCTACAATGAATAAAGAAGGACTTTGAATTGCTGTAATGATGTTGCGTTAACCAGGTTTGAGCCTCCATCAGGCACTCTAATTTCTATCCGGGGTTGGTTCATGATGAAGCTGATTGAATGAATCAGCAGTCAACTATGTCTCCTCTTCTGAAAATTGCGTTTGCTGATTAAGCTCCATTTACAGTAGCGCCATTGGTAGATCTTCTGAGAATTGTTCCATTTTTGCAGCCGAAGAGAATCCCCCCCCCCCCGGGGGTTGGTGTAAAGTGTAAATTTCCACCGCGAGGATGGATGTGATTGATGCATTCTTTGGTAATCCTGAATTTTCCTTTTAAGATTCTGGTGAGGTGTGTAAACATTTGTAGGTGTGTATGGTCTTTCATTCATAATTTTCCTTTTTTTTTTTGTATTAAGAAAAGTATTTGCATAGTATCTCATGTACATCCTATTTGAAACTTTTTGAGCAAAATCCATCAGTCATCGGAAATGCAATGTGAAATCTGGTCTCCAGCAGTCTAATGTAAGTGTAATTCGGGATTTCAAAAGAACTAGAGTTATTTGGGAGATCATCTATACCGACTATACGTTTAAAAAAATGAGGATGAGGCATGAAAACCGTACGATAAATTGTATGGGAAATTGTATTTGCACCAACAATGAGCATGCTGACTCATTGTAATTGGTTCAATTTAATTTTGTCCTTAAAATTTTCTATTTTTATGGTAATATTTTCTGTTTAATTGTCCTGAATGATATCAATATAGATTCCATATCGGTTTTATTAGCATAGTTACAATTATCGAAGTCATATGGAATAATATGATCAAAGATCTAATGTGGTCTCAATCTCATTTGCCAAAAAGAAAAGGTTATAAAGAAGGCCAAGTTTATCAAAGCTTGGACTCAGTTTAACTTGACTCGACTAGACTTATTTCATTTACATAATCATTTACCGCTAGGTGTGGGCAACGGATTGGGTTGGGCCGAATTAGGCCAACCCATTAACTAATCAAGTCAGGTCGGATTGATTTACGGGTCAAATGAATCCGACCCAGCCATGGCCCGTCCATTATCACATAAGGAGTGTGTTTAGTGAGTTAATTTTCTAAGCAAAATAAACTAGTCCAAATTCAAAATTAGAAGATACACAACCAAGCTGATAAACAGGTTAGGTCAGGTCGACCCGCTTTGGATCCGTTTAAAAACGAAAAACTTGCACAAAAAAATGGTGTATAATAATTATTGTTATGTACAAAGTGTTGGTAATAAGTTTAATTAATTGGAACAAGTAAACTAGTGTGTTCAGTAGGTTAAAAAGATAACGGGTCACCAAACAGGCGTTAATAGACCAGCCCAGTTCGGCCCGTTAATATGCCTTGATCGGCGAGCTCATTATTAATCCAGTTCATTATTAACCGATTTTTTATTAATTCTATTTTGAATAGGCCAATGGCTTAACTAAATAGATACCTAATTCGTTATCTACCCTTACTTACCGATGGTCTTAATCTCATTCTCAGGCACCGGGGAGGAAAAGGCTACATAAGGCAGGAGAGGGGGGGGGGGGGGTTGAATCCTGGACGACGAAGGAATGGACCGTTGGGCAGCACGTCGAAACAAATTTTGTGGCGCCGGCTCGTCTCATTTGCCCATAACACCAGCGTCGTCGTCATCCTCATCCTCAATTCCTCATCATCAACATCTGAACCCAGAAATATCCTCAATCCCTTAAAAAACAATTCACATAATTTTGACTTTCGAAGAATCCAGATTCCAGAAGAAGTAGTTTTCCAATACGCAATTTCCAAACAACATACAGAGAAAAACAAAGACAAAGGCCATGTTGAAGACCATAACAACATCCTCATCTTTATACCCATCTATCCCTATCCTCTTCAACAAATCTTCTCTTCCTTCTTCTACCCTCTTTCTCTCTCTTCGACCTTCACCCCTTTCTTCATTGTCTCGTCCACTCTCTCTCCTTAATTTCAAGAACCCAATGAGCAACTGGCTCGGAAAGCTCGGGTTCGGCTCTAGAGCTTCGGAAGCTTCGATGGAGTCGTCGATTGCACAAGGCCCAGATGACGATTTGCCCGCACCAGGGCAGCAATTCGCCCAATTTGGGGCGGGTTGCTTCTGGGGTGTGGAGCTTGCTTATCAGAGAGTGCCTGGTGTGACCAAAACTGAAGTGGGTTATAGCCAGGGGTTCGTGCATAGCCCTCGTTATGAAGATGTTTGTACTGGGTTGACGAATCACAATGAGGTTGTTCGGGTTCAGTATGATCCTAAGGAGTGTAGTTTTGAGACCCTTCTTGATGTTTTCTGGGCTCGGCATGATCCAACCACCCTTAATCGCCAAGTAAGTTTCTTGGTTATATTCTTCTCTCTCTTGCCTTTCTTAGCTTTGTTTGCATTGATGGTGCAGGGAAAAAAATGTATCTTCTTTTTTGTGTCTGGTTTTCAGGGTATTTCTTTATTTTGCCTTGGTCGGTGTGGTTGTGGTTTATGAGATCAATTTTGGGTTGTGATTGGTTTATTGCTGGCTAGTGTATTTGGTTGAGGATTATGGGGATTCTAGTCACAATTGAGATTTGGGATTTTGATGGAAGTTCATGTGATTTTCTTGTCTATATTTATTTTCACTTGATGATTTACCTGTATTCTTGCATGAGTCGAAATGGATTAAACTAACAAAATTCGGGTGAGAATTTGTAGGAGTCATCATTATTGGGAAAGATGTGAACTTTTGAGGTATTTACTCTGTAGGACTGTAGTAGTTATCATGGCTTATGGCTAGATTGTGAGATGTGGATTCAGAATATGTTCCTTCATTGATGCTTGTTATTTTGGCCTGTGACATATTTAGATGAAAGGTGGCAGGTTCATTCCTTTCGCTTAGATTAGAGCTAATCAACAATGTTAAAGGATACACAATGTTGCTTGAAATGGCAAATTCGGGGAAAAGATGACTAAACAATGAGGAAAATTGTCACACTCTGGTGGAAGATTTTTGTCAGGTGTGAAGTTGTCGCAAAAAATTGCTCTGACTCTGGTTCTAGTTGAGTTTGCCATGTCACAAAGATGCCTCCAATTGCATATGATGTGACAACGATCATTTGTAATATTTTGGGTGCTTTTAAAACTTACCGAAGGCTTTTTAACTCCAGTTCTTCATTCTGATCTGAGGACATGAGCTGTTAATTATGTTTTGATGCATTTTTCATGAGATGTACCATGTTGAATGCCATTATCCAGCGGAACCATTGTGAAGAATGTACTTCAGCAGAAATCGAGCAAGTTGGGGCATTGAATGATAAACGACCAGCCAATGAGGGACGAGCACTCTTCCCAGTTCAAAACCAGTCACTTATGCCAACGAGTCAAGCCATTGCTCTGGGACCTAGCATAATTAGGTTCACAGGAACAGCCGGAAGTTGCATTAACTTTTTTCCAGAATGAAATTTCATGCTGGACTTAGCTCGTCATAACTGCATAGCTAATACAAGATTCTGTTCTAAACCTTTTTTTTCCCCCTCGCTGGTGTAATGTCATTATCTACATTCCATTCCATCCCATCATCACCAAAACATTACAAGAAAATACCAGGCCATACCCTGAGGATTTCAATCAACAAACATTTACATGTGCACTCCTCTAAATCTGCTAATAATTACCCTAAAACAATCACTGATCAACTGCAAACCATATTTTTGACTATTTTGAAAAATTCTCCTATTTATTTCTTGCCAAATGCCAACAAGGCAACAAGTATATAAAACCAGCATGAGAGCCTCGCACAGTTTGCACTGGTTCCTTTGAAGTTTAGATTCTCTTCCTGCCATAGATTCCAGTCACAGATCTGCTAGCACCTAGCATCTGTTTATACACCACAATAGCATACTCGCAGCCAAAAAACAACTGTTCAATAGTTTCACACTCTTTCTGACAATGGACAAAGATAGGATCACAGGCAATTCCAATTTTCAGCAGCCTGTCCTTTGTCCGTAACCTGTGCTGCAAAATAAGCCAACTTACAAAGGCACACCTTCAGATTCTACTTTTGTGCCATGCCAGTGGGTACCAAACCACAAAGGGATTCCTGCACCTGATCCATGCATAAGCTTATGTTGCAGTATACATGCCAGAAGGAGATTTTAGGCGAGTATGAGTACATCTTTCAGAACCACCTTGCTTAATGTCCCTGGCTTTAAGAATCTGCGTCCAATACCAACTACTTTTGGAAGACAACTACAACTTACACTGCCAAATGGTTTTGTCTTTCAAATAATGGTGGTTAACACATGTGATCCACAAACAATCAGTCTTTGTTGCAATGTGCCAAACTAGTTTAGTCACTTTGGCAATATTCCATATGATACATCCCTTAGTGCCCGTGCCACACTGCTTCATTGGCAAGCAGAGAGTGTTCCAAGCCACTAAAACCTGTGTCCTGTGACTTACATCAGAGCTTCACAAGACGCCTTACACAGCTGGTTAACTGTGTCAAGCACATTCTTAGGCAACAAAGAGATTTGCCCCCGGTATGATATCATACTAATGATAACAGAGTAAAAATTTTGAACATTCCCTGCATATGATAACTTCTTAACGGGCCAAGCTCTAATTTTGCGGTTGTTCTCTCCACTAATACCTGACAAGTTAGCTTGCTAAGCCTTTGAGGTTTTACAGGGAACCCTGAACACTTGGAAGGTAATGTAACTTTTTTGAAAAACATTGACAGCAATAACTGCTCCCCCCTCTCAGAGACAATTTGGGACTTGTCTAGATTAGCCTCCAAACCAGGACGGCTTGAAAGATGGTGAAAAGCAGTCATTATACCTTGCAAAATAATCAGCCTTGCAAAATAATAGAAGTTCATCAGCTAAGCTTAAAGAGTAAAGGCTTAATTCCCTTACACCTGGGATGGAACCTGAAATCTTGTTTGGGAAGCAGCCATTTTCAGTGTTCTGACTAGCTATTCCTTGAAAAGCACAAAGATAAGAGGGGATATGAGGTCACACTGATAAGATGACTTGCTGAACACATCTGCATGTTTATTACCTGGAATGCTCAAACTCTCAATAATCTGTGTTACTGTTCTGTCAATCTGCCTACCAAAATCTCTATGCACAAGAGTAGAAACCTAAATTTGAGGCGAAAAAAATAGTGGTTATGTTTACCATACTCTGCCTCACCGAGGGGAGTAATCTATAATTTGATCGTGGTATCTAGGCCCGTCTCTGCAATGTCTGTGGTTGCACACTGTTACAAACCTTTCAATTTTCCGCTTTTCTTTTCTTCTTTTCTGCTTGATAGGCCACTAAGTAAATTCACTTCGTTGGCAAAATGATTCAATTTTTCTTTTTAGATGACCTGTTCTTTGCCATTAGGGCAATGATGTAGGGACACAGTACAGATCAGGAATATACTTCTACACACCCGAGCAAGAGAAAGTGGCGATTGAATCAAGGGATCGTCAACAGAAGCTTCTGGGCAGGAAGATTGTGACCGAGATCCTGCCTGCCAGGAAGTTCTACAGAGCGGAAGAGTACCATCAGCAGTACCTTGCTAAGGGGGGAAGATTCGGATTCAAGCAGTCTGCTGAGAAAGGTTGCAATGACCCAATTCGGTGCTATGGCTGACCCTCTTTTCTACCATGAGGCCTTTGTGAGCTTAGCCTTTTGAGTTTCTTATTCTTTTGTAAGATCTAATGTATAGTATCCCTGTGTAAAGCTGGTATAAATATTTATATCATGTTGGTCTAAGGTTGTTGATCATGTAGATTGGCACTAAATATTGAGATATGATGCAGATGTGAGTTGATCTCACCTTTGCCCTCAAAATGCTTCAATACAAGGTTATTGGTATTTGTGTGAAAATATGTCGTTGTTTAACCTTGCAATTCTACGTGTGCTTTGTGTTTCCCCTAAAAATCTTCGGCAAAGACTTTCAAATGGTAAAATGATCCTACCTCAGCATCTAACCAGCCAGGGTTATCATTGGAAGTAAGCGCGCCTAATCTTGGATCAAGTTCACATGAACCCACTCCTAAAATATTGTGCAATCTGCGTAAGTAATAAGGTGACATGAATCCAATCCGATTGTTCTATCAGTCTATTCAAACTTAATTGGACGTTAAGGCTAACTTGAATGGTTCATTTTGCATGTTAATCTACCTTTGAATGATTCAATCTACGATATATACAGAAGCCCTAGTGAGGGATAGTATGGTATCGAACATTGGTTACAGCAGATGGATGGTTATTGCTGCACCAAAACGCAATGCAATTACGACACACAAACTTCAGCAGAAAAGCAGAGAAACACCCCCCCCCCCCCCCCCCCCCCCCCCAAAAAAAAAAAAAAAACACAGAACAAACTATTGAAGGAAGATCAAGTAGTTCAGATCAAATAATCAAATACAAGTGATCTGCTAGCTTCATGTGTGTGGATTGTACGCATCACCTTCTCCCCAATTCACGTTTTTATATGTGGCTTCAAATTACAAAATCTTCATCAATGAGATTCTCAACCATGAACACTAGATTTCTCTGCACACGCACGCACACGAAAACATGATCAACAAAATATATTTTTCAGGTAGAGTTGATTGAAGGAGCATCCTACCCTGGCCATTGCTGCTCTTCTGCCTAACCATATTGATATGGATAGAAGTACTCCTAGTGGGCTACATTGAGTTCCAGAGGAATGCAGAGTTAGACCCAGAGAAGAGGAACTATCCTGGTGGCAAGTAGTTTGTTCCACTTGGGCTAACCACTGAACCCCCCGAAAAGAAGCTCAACCTTCAGCTAGCCGAGATCAAGCACTCGAACCTTGGCATGGTCGCCTTCCTTGGCTTTACCATCCAGGCTGCCGTCACCGGCAAGTGCCCCATCAGCAATGCTGCTGCTGCCTTCTTGAGTGACCCCTCTAACAATATCTTCAGGACTCTCTCTTCTTGACTTTTTTTATGGTTCTTTTGATGCATGCAAATGATATGGGTACTTGGGTACAAATGTATATGTCAGTTTTTCATTGGACTTGCATCACTGAGGCAAAATTGAGATATTGCTATGAACGCGATGTATGTTGTGACTTTGTAAAAAATAAGATTGCATTGAAGATGAGTATGTTGATTTTTCTTTACGATGTCTTGTTGTCCTCCATCATCAATGAAAAGATGGACAATGATACAAAGAACAGATCTTGTCAGTATAAAATTAGTTAAAATCAACATCGGTACATCATACTCTAGCTAGCATTGAAGATGAGTGTGTATGATCATTGTGAGATGCCAATATCAAATTGAAGAAATGTGAAATAAAAAAAACCTAATTATTTTTTGAAAAAAGTTATTTTTTTTTCAAATAAACACAGCATGACGTCTTTAATATTGAATTATGAACATTTGTTGAAAATTTTATCAACTAAATTAGATGTAATACCCATAAGAGAAAACCCTTTTTTAACAATGCCAAGGAGAACAATATACTGGTAACTTAGAAAATTTTATATTCCATTAGCCCAGTGCCCTACTGAAAAGAGCAATAAGTTTCAGGCTTCTGGTCAAAGGTCCAATGTGGGGGTGTAGACCAGAAATATCATGCCTAGAACGGGTAAATAAGCAGGAGTTGCAAAAAGCGTGAACGGCAGGATTCGAACCTGCGCGGGCAGAGCCCACATGATTTCTAGTCATGCCCGATAACCACTCCAGCACGTCCACGCTGTCGCCTGTTCTCCGACAAATTAATAACTTCCAAATAAATGGACATGCGTGGAGCAAATTGCTTTTTATCAAAATTATTTAAGCGTAGTGTATAAGTATTATTATTCTTTTTAGAGCTAGTGACATGACCTTATCTGATGAGTAATTTTTCTTCTTTTTTAAGTATCCAAAAAAAAATAAAATAAAATATACTTGTGCACCGGGCCCTGCGTGAATGCGGGATGCTTGTGCACCGGGCTGCCCTTTTTTTTTTTTAAGTATCCAACATACTCAAAAAATATAGTTCGTAGCGCATTGATGGATAGGTCAGGGAATTAATAGGCTAGCCCTATCACAACCTAATCTGACTCATTATTCATCCTTACCTGCAATAGAGTTTAGAGTTTTATGATTAATTTTAAATTTATAATGTTTTTATTTACTAGTAAATTTTCAAAGGAATGTCAAAATGGTTAATGCACAAAATATTGTCAGTTTTCTTCACAAAAAAGTGAGGCTATTGATTGAACTTCACAGTAGATCATTCAAGTGATCAAGTAAATCTAAAAATATCATTAATGAATTTATAATCGAAATCTATTCAAATATCCTAAATTTGTGTTGATTGAATCATTGAAAACATCCATTATAGATCCGCATCAAATCAATCAAAATCTATCATATAACAAGCAACTTTTGTAGCACATTTTCAATTGATGATTTGTTCTGCTCTATAAAACTTGAATGTTGACTAACGTGCGTAATAAAATTTTTGACCTTAAAAATTAATAAAAAGATCTATCTACATAATACTATCACCACCATCATGACCCAATATGGATGCTAGACAGTTTATAAAAACACTCTGTCTTGGACAATCTTATCAAATTAGAATAATTAGTCTGAACCGTAGTCTGGTTCTTGACTGGTTTTACGATCTAATGTTTTATCTAACTTTTTTGTTTAATCAACAGGGGTGGAGATTTTATGATTTTATCTGGAGCTAGGCAATGGGTGGATTTGGGTCGACCCATTTAATAAATAGATCAATTTTGTGTTATATTTAAAAATAGTTTAGATTTACTCAAAATTCAAAATTAACATGTTTTCAAGTTAAATGGTTAAATCGTGTCGACTTCGACTCAAAATCGGTACGATTCGTATTTCTCTCAGTAACTTCAAGTCAGATTCAGATCACATTATCGTATCGGATCAGACTTTTCCAACTCTAATTTTATCAGAGTCTCTCAGTGCTCACTATCCCCCATCCAAACCGCCCAGCCACATGGAGGAGGGCTAATTCGCAACCCCCCCCCCCCCCCCAAATCTGACACAAAGATCAAGCAACACGACCTGCAAATCTTGACAAGATCTAAGACATCAGAAATGAACAAACCGAGAAAATTTTGTGCCAGCTAATAATGAGAGGCGATTCCCCTTCAATAATCAAGCTCGTAGTTACCTGCATGAACCGAGATAAGCCGCAGCAATCTCACATTCAGGAGAGCACAGACATGCCCTTACATCACAAGGTTGAGAGTTGGTGTCATAAACTTATATCAACAAAGAAACCATGAAATAAGCCTCAATCATCAACCAAAATGTTTACCCCAGAACTCAAAAATTCATTGCCAATCTGAAACAATCACTATATGCTTAACTTCGGACTTTTAGGTAACCATCCGAAGTTCAATTCTCCAGAAACTGGTACAGAGTCTGCTGGGAAAAGGTCTTAATACCTGCTGTCTCAGTGTTTCCTATGACATGAAAGAAACGAACACAACTGCAGGAAGCAATCAGTATAGAATGTTGGCGTTGGCTAATTGGTGACATACTTGTGGATGTGTAAAAACATTACCAATTTAGAATCCGATTTTGCAGAATCTTCATCCTCAAACTGAATCAATTTCAAGAGCTCACGTAACATTTTGAGCCTATTCAGACATTCAAAATGATGTAGCATAATACCGTTCAGCATCTTCCCACATTCCACCAAAGGAGAGCAACACAGTGCTTGATCTTGAGGGTCTCATACAAATCCATGGAAACAAGTCTTCATTTTCAATAAAATAACAAGACTGCAGTTCCTAAACATGTACATATAACCAGCTGAGTATACAAACCTCGATTTTCGAAGGGTCACTAACTTAGTCTAGCACGATACAAAAAAGTCACAACATTGCACTATGCATATACAGCGCTAAACAGAAAATAAACCAAGTTTGTACATTACAGCTAATTTTTTCTTCCCTCTACTGCAGTTTCAATTAGACTTCCAACCTCCACTCACTTGAACTTCCAAACATATTGACATTGCACGTCCTGAATCTGTGATAAATACATATGTACGACACAAGACCCTTCAAGCTTCAACTGCTTACCTCTAGCAAACCTACACCAAGGACTTAAGTCTCACCTTTTGGTTCTATCTTCTGCTGCGCTCCACAGGACCTTTCTCCTTGAATTGCGCTTTTGCTCGGGCCACTAGTTGCTGACTTCGCCGCCTCAGACCCATGTTCATCCATGATCCAGTCATCCATCAAATCACCGTCATGGCTGATGATGTCAAACTTTGCCCCCATTTTGAATTGCCTTAAATGCAGGTTGTAGTGAATGTATGTTAGGTCTCGTAATCGTCGCTGCTCTTTGAAATTTCTTCTGCTCGATAGTAGTTTTTCAGCCACATCCCTTCTCAGCCCATAAGATTCGGCCCCTTTGCAGGTCTGACTCAGGATTTTGAAAGCCATCCTCTGTAGCTCAGGGCAATGACCTCCAAAACAGGACCACCATGCAGCTATAGTAATTTGAAATTCTTAACTTAGCAACCTATTCAATTGAACCCAAGAACTATAAACGGCAAACAAACCCCTCAGATCAGGATGTCAGTTTGGTTTTTGTTCGGATCAGAATCAGTTGATGCCTTCATGGCATACTCAGAGGGTATAGGTTTTTGGTCAGGTGGTGTTTCAGTTGTCAAGATAAGCTTAATATTAGTTAGGGAGACTTCTACTTGAATCAGTTAGGTTCAAATCAATTTGGGGCTGGGTTCAGGTTCAGCTCAAACTTGAGTTGCCTTAATTCATATGTGGTTCAGGTCTGGCTTAGGGTCAGTTCTGACGAGTCAGTTTTTGCCAGGTCTAGTAATGGCCAGAGAGACAGCTTTAATCGCAAACCTGGAGAAAGGCTATGATGACCGTTATTTGCAGTGCCTACTTTGAAATCACCTTTACAACCTCCATAAACATTAAGCTGCTGCGATATCAAGTCCTGAACACGTTGATCCTCAGCCATCCGAACAATGGTTATCAGCAAACCACCAGCAACTTCAGTATCAGAATAAAAGTCTTCAGCATAATGGAGCCTTGGATTAAGGAAGTAACCAGCAGCATGAAGCGGACTGTGAAGAATTGTGTTCCATATGTCATCAATTATTTTCCAATATGGAGTATAATGGGATTTCTTCCCCCGAAATTCTGTACTGATGGTTTCTTTAACTTGATCCATTGTCTCGTATATGAATCCCATATTGGGTTCACCATCACCATTAATCAAGGATATAGCTTTTATTAATGGAATGGATGCTTTAACAGCAACAGTCACACCATCCCAGAACAAGCTGTCACGAACAAGATTAGCAACGATTTTACCCTCAACACTTGAAGCACAAAAAGAGTTCAACCACTCAGAGGAAATAAACATCAGCTCCAAATTACTCCTTTCCAAAACAAAATTTTCTAACGTCAGGAAAGGTGCAGCAGCCTTAATTTTAGATGCTTTAACCAAATCATGGCTGCTAATGTGTCTTCTCAGCAGATTCAGTACAGCATCGTGGCCATAAATGAATTTAGTAATAGTTTTTGCTTTATCTAATGTCAGTTTAATTGGATTAACTGCAGCAATCTTGTCTAACATCAGCGACATGCAATGGCCAGGGCTAACAGTCCAGAAAAGCGACCTATACTTTTTAATAAGCTGCTCGCTAAGAGCCTCCAAGCTGTCTGATGAAGTGTGAGCAACAATCTGAACAACATTGTGGATGCCCACTTCCTCCAAAACAGCTTCAAGCAACTGTTGCAATGCGTCAGGCCCCTTCGTTGCAGGCGAAACATCTTCTGAACGAAGGTATATTGGCCCCTCTGGACAATCAACTATGACGTTAATCAGATTCCTTCCCAAGTCATCAGTCCATCCATCGAGCAGAATGCTACACCCTGTGCGAGACCAAGAAAGGTGGATCTCATTTACATAGTTCTGTATCTCATTTAACTCATCATCAAGAATCCACCCCTTGAGCTCTGCAACGCTAGGGATACTATACTTATCCTCACCAATTTTCAGGGAAATCTCCATCATGCTCTGAAAGCTATGGGATGTTACAGCACTGAGGTCAATTCCATTCTCAAAGAAAAACCTACCAATACACCTTTTAGCCATAATGGAAGAAGGATCCTGCCCTTCCTTTCCAGAGCAAGCACCTTGAGAAGCGAACATTCCATTGGAATTACAAAGCGATCTTTTAAGACTGCTTCTAGCTGTGGAGTTGCCCAGCGAAGGCTTATGGCCCTTACACTGTCCATTCTGACTGCTCATAACATTTTTGGGGCCCACCCCATTTGTTTTCACATTGAATATGCAATTCTCAGAATGGGCACTTTGAGAAGCTGTGCTTACTTTGGAATTACAAGTCAACTTCTTGGAACTAGAACTACTGCTATTCATCGACTCACCCAACCCTGGCTTCTGATCCGGAAACTGTCCATTCTGATTTCTTGCTACCTTTTCAGGGGTCATCCCATTTACTTTTGCATTAGAAGTGCAAGTTCTCTTTAAGGGAGGATCAAAATGCCACAGATCACCCACTTCCTTTACAAGGCGACCCACTTTTGCTGAAAGCAAGCATTCTCCGAAAAACGTTTTCACTTCTGGAGGAACATCCACACACTCAGTTACATTTCCTTGAATTGCACCCAAGTGTTGCTGAAGGCGGCTAAATCCTGGAACCACTTTACCACAGTAGCAACACTGGACTCTCTTGTTTTCAGGATCAAGAGCCATGCCATGATTGTAAGCTTCTTTGGAGGGATCAGTTGAGGGGTCAATTCGGGCCATCTTCTGAGTGATAACAACAAAGGACATTTCAAAACACAAGAAGCAGATACATGACAGGAAATAATCCATTTCCCAGGGTGTGATGGGGGGTAACATAAGAGTTCAGCAATACTGATGCTTTTTCAAACGTTCCATATTCGAATGAGGAGCAAAGTCCAATGCAGTAGCAGGGGAAAAGGAGGGGGGGACAAACCTCATAAGTAATGTACTCAAGGTCTTAGTCTTAAACATTAGGCTAAGATCTCATTGGCTATGGCTACATTAGCTTTGTTTATTTCAACTAAGAATTTTCGAGCATAGCTTCTTACAAACTTTCAAGACTGATTTCACCCAATAAAGTCTTCAGAACTCTACAAATTTCAGGGCTTGTCCAAAAATTTTCAGGTTCCTGCAAACTTAGTTCTAAAAGATTCAGACTTCCACCACCAAATTTCAGGTTCATCTACAAAATGTGGGCTCCTTTACAAAATTGCAGACTCCAAAAATGTCCATTAAAAGATTTAGGACATCCTTCTAATTTTCCAAGCATATCTAACCAGATCAAACCAAGTAAGCACAGCCATCATCTAGATAATCCTAGTAATGCCCATTGAACCACTTGTCATATCATCAACTTATGATGCCAGAAGAAAAAGCTCCGTTTCAACTTTCCAGAAGTGAGAATAGAAGCAAAATCATAAAGGAACATTTAGTTCAGAATTAACTTCTATTCACAAGCTATCTTTAATCCTCCTGCCCACCAAAAGGCATGGAATTATAAGAAATGGGCATGCCAAAATTATATATGTTTGACCCTTTTCTGCCCACATCAACTAAAAGCATAAGCAACCGATCACAAGTTGCGTCCTTTTCATCTCCGTCGCTACGCATAACCGTTAATCCCAAACCACACCCCCCCCCTCCAAAACACAAAAAAAAAAGGGGGAATCCAAGGGGGGTTCTTCACTAAAATGAAAAATGGATCATCTGAAGCTTAAGATTTTCAAATTTTCCTGGGAAATGACATCCAAAAGAGAAAAATGGGAAACTAGCAGAGATGAATGCACAAAAAAATACATATGTAAATACCCAGAAAATCAATTTACAGCATGAGTACAAAAGGGTAAAAAATTTCTCGGTTCTCTGAGCTGAAAATGAGCCTTATACTCAAACAATCAAATGAAAGTGCAGTATAGAGAGAGAAAAGGCCTGGAAATTTACCAGGAAATGGACCGATGGCAAAGGAAAACACAGAAATTTCAAGCTTTGAAGTTTGAACACTGCTGATTTCTGGGTTTATATGAAAATCCCCCTTTTCAATTTTAGGTTTTTTGCTCAACTTCAATGGAGAAAACCAAAGATAAACCAATTCCAATGCCTCTCTGGGGTTTTGAGTGGGGGTGGGAGGGGATGAAGCTGCCGGCTAATCGGTAATCACTTCAAACGCTGCGATAGTCCTCTCAGGCAGACGTACTGGTGATTAGTGATTACTGGTCAGTGAAGATAGAATGCTACTGTAAGTAAACTAAACTTTCTTTTAATTTTTCCACTTGCATTCTGTTTTCTTCTTTTCTTTGGGTTTTTTTTTTGGGGGGGGGGGGGGGAGGAGAGGGTTAATTTGGCAAACAATTGAGACACGAGATGGGCAAGTGCGAAGTACATTAGATAAAGGATCCAATAAAAGATGATTTTATGGGATTTGCATATTGTAATAATATTTGTCTCATTAGAGGTAAAATTGACGGTAATTTATGATAGAGTGTGACGATAGCTTTCTATAAATATACTAATATAGTTAGGTGAGCTACATAATTAATTCATGCATGTATTGGGGTTTGTTGAGGCGTTGAAAAAAGAACGTTTAGAAAATAATGTCGGTTGTTGTATCTCCAACTGTCGATGTAAATGTGGTATATTTTGAGGAAAAAGTACTATTATCTGTTACACTTGGTCATATTGTCATAATTATTCACATCTTCATTTTCTTCCCCACAATGAACAAAATTATACGACATTATTCCCTTAATATTTCATACCCTTTTTTGGGATCGAGAGGGGGTGTCAAATGGGTTAGTATTTCACATAAAGTGGCTACAAGGGTATAAGCATTGCTATGTTGAGATGTGGCTTATGATTTATTCAAGTATAATGCAAAGTGATTTAGAATATAAATGTTAGAATCAATAGTTGAGAAAAATTTAATAAGTATCTTGGGTAAAATCATTTTAAAAGAATGTATAATAAATCTAATGCTACATTAATCCGTAAATTACTGACTTTTCAGATGTCACATCAATTTTTTTTTTCAATAACTTATTATGGACCTATATCATCCAAAATCCTATTATGTCAAACATTTTCTTAGTAGAGAAATAATGATGAAAATTAATTTTTTAATAAATCTGGTTTACATAATTCCATCTATTTGCATTTTTATGTCCTATGAAAATATCCTTCCCTAGTAATGACTATTTAGTTTATTTCCATGCTCAATCATACCTCTCTCCACCGACTCCCTGCCTCCTCTTCAAAATTTTGCCATGAATCGATGGCCAACGGCTCTTATAATATCCGCCGGCAATCCACCACATAACAATTTCAATTCCTAGTGGTTGTTTTTTTTTTATTTAGTTGGTTTGAGTTCAGAAACCTCTTCTCGATTCCCCCTCGATTATCGCACCCACCTGAACTATAATAAAAGATATGATGATGGACCAACCCTAAAACGCCAATGATGATGGACCAACCCTAAAACGCCAATCGAACGGTGGTCAAACCTTTACAATCACCCTAATTTGCTTGATTGGTTGGCATTATTGAAAAATATGATGAACTAGATGAGATGGTCGGCATTGAAGCTACCTCGGAGATAGAATTTGATGGGAGTATTGTGGACTCTAGCTCCACCTTAACTCCTATGACAAGCTTGGAGGGTATGAGTAGAGTTAACCCTACCAAATTTCCTAATATTGTCTACCACTTCTCAAGAGGGCTTAAAACACAGTGGTATCCAAAATCTCTCCATCTATCTCGCTCAAGCTACAGAATGGTTCGACAAGTAAAACAAGACACAAAGATTGAGTTCTTCAATCAACGATCAATGTCCTATATTGCATTAAGCAAGAACATCGACTAAGCACTGTGACAACTACCGGCGTGGAGGATGTTAGTGCTTCAGAATCGCAATAGATGATGATGCAAGGTTTGTCAATATGGTTGATTCAACTAGCCAAGAAGTGTACCAAAGATGTGAAACTCTGCATGCTTTTCAATTCTATGCACGACCTCAAGGGAGCCAGAAGAGTAGAAGCCTACGTAGGAGGAGGAAATATTGCCCACGAAAAAAGGAGAGCCTTGGGACACAAAAGACGGAGCCAGTTACAACCGGCAGGAGGTGCGACTTTAATTTAAGTTATTCTAACTTTTTTGATTGGTGCAGGGAGGATTGTCAACATGGCAAGAGGCTTAAGTGCTAAATTCATAAAGGCAGCCTTCAAGGACACTCCTATGCATCCAATGAGGCTCAATTTAGAAAGCATAAGCTAGACTTGCTGATTTTGGAGGCTAGGCAGTTGGCCACGAAGAAGAGAATAACTTATCAAATGGATGATAGAATGTGCAGCCATCTTGTTTGCCATAATAGAGTTAGATTCGCTCAAGTGATGCTAGATGATGTCAAGTTAGTTCTAATATGCATTCATAGTCATTATGTTATTTTGTTCCATTTGTCTTGCATTACCCTATAAGTTTTTAAAAAAGGAAAAATACTCCCCCCCAAAAAAAGGACTGATTGTTGCTTCCTTTTTTTTTTTGGCTTTCTTTTTAATGCTTACATAAAATGTAAAAGTAGGAAAAAATTGTGATGAAGGTAGTTTCAAGGGGGTCCCCAAATGGGCAAAGTGCACTCCTATTATGACGTAAAATTCTTCTCTGTGATTTTGATGTGATTGTTTTTTTGTGCGGAAGAAGGGCAAAGTCCTAAGAAAAGAAATTAATTAATCAGTAACATTTTTGGGCCAGGTAACACCTATACAATCTACATAAAGTACATCTGTAATCTTCCTAAGTGAATTGGGAAAACTTAAAATACCCAGTGTCTTATCTAAGCCTAATCTAGCAAGCTTATGAGCAATCTAGTTAGCTTCCCGATGGCAATGACAAACATTCTCCTTCCAACCCTCCTGGTTGATCAAATCCTTACATTGTCGAACAAGCAGTGTATATTATATACACCTAGTTGATTTGTTAGAGTATAAAAACTATTTCTTATCCTTTAAAGTTAGCTTAAATTTTTGGTTAACTTAATTCTCAAACATGATTCCAAAATCTTTATGAGTGAGGAGTCTCATCTTTGAATCCCAGTCAGCAGCATACATATTGAATACTATGCAAGACAAAGATGGACCTCTGTTACATCCACACTTTAAATTCAAAGGTCATTCGCCTAAGGGGGTGCATCATTGCTAAATTATAAAAGATATTTTTAAAGTTTCAACCATCAACTTGAACTTTTGTTTAAATATGATTCTTGAACACGAGAAAGCAATCTTCCAAAAAAATAAAATAAAATAGTATCTTCATAATATCATCTCAAATGTCTTTTAGTACGATTGATCTATTTTGTATTGATTTGCTCTTTTTCTTTTTTTTCCTTTTATCTTAGTACTTGTGGTTGTCATACCTCAAATGAAATTCAAATATGTTTTTCTTTCCTTTATATATAAAATGGAATTCATCTTGCTATCCTTTTTATCAATGGCTAAATAATTATTCATTTTGAACATTGAAATCAAAAGTATCTCCCTGATTAGACCATGTCTACAATTTTACAGTAGAGTTTCCTTGTCAATAGTTAATACATGATTGAGCCAATCATCCATCAAACGGAAGAGAGATAAGTTTAAATTTTCTAAGCCGTAAGCTAAAAGTGCAGGAAACATCCTCCTTTCAAGTTAAAATGAAGAAAAGTTCTCTATTTAGAGCATAGACAATCAGAGTTTCAGTTTTTTTTTTTGAAACTCTGGCCTCTCCACACTATTCCAAATTTCACTTTTCCTCTCTCCTTCCACTTGCCTCAATATCTAATGGAATTCCAATTTGAATCACGAAATAAAATATTTCTAGTAGAGTCCACCTCTAGGCATATTTAATTACTCATATTCTTTTATTTTGTAAATTTGACTTACGTTTATAAGTTGTAGTTATTATTGTTTTTAGTTCTCAGAAAATCAAATAAGTAGTTTTTGGTAAAAATATGAAATTCTTTTTTATTGTTACTTTTTGAAAATTAAATAAATTCATGATCACGATTAGACATATTTAGTCAATTACAAATTTTATTTTGTATTATCAGTTATTTTATGAGTTCTAATTATTATTTTTCAAATTTTCAAAAATGAAATAATTAATTTACCATGGCAAAATCAATGTCAAAAATAGTTTAAAAAAAACAAAAGTAGTGGTTAGGTTGAAAAATGTAATTAGCCCAAAAAAGGTCAAAAATTAGCCCAACGACCCAAAAAAAATACAACTCAACCTTCCTTCTTTCTTTTTTAATTATTCCTAGTCAAAATGATATGTGTTGATTGGTCAATCCCATGAAATGGTGTGTTTAATCAGTCAAAAAGACCCCCCAAAAAAGAAATGTGTATTGGACCGCTTGCATGGTCCAACACGCGTTCCTGTCACTAGGAATGAGGGCCGGAGGTTTAACAGGTGGAACGCGCGCTCTAGGATGGGATGTGTGCCCCAATGTGCCGGTATTCTTAGTTCCTAAGTGAATAGCGATGTGGTTAGGTAGAATACAATGACTAATTCATACATGTATTAGTGTTTGCTGTTAAGGGTTTGACTGAGAACACTCATAAAAGTTAATATATTTTGATAAGGGTGCGGATTTACAAATAAAACTTTTCTAGTTATTATTACTGTCCATACGCCTGTCATACTGTCATAGTTGCATCACTCTTTCATCTTGTCTCCTCATTATGTCCAACTAGATTTTTATTCTAAATCTACTAATTATTATAATATTTTTAATTTTCTAGCTTATACATAACATGTCACCCTTTGTTAATTTGTCTCTTATAAGTTTCGGATTTACATATGACTTATTGGCAATTAACATTAGAAAGTATATGCGAGTGTCGTCTCTTTTTAGGCTTTTAGATTTAAAATAATCTTTCAATATCACTTCTTCTTGTTAGAAAGTACATTAAGGGCATGTTTGCATGTCCTCATAAGGAACTAATACAAAACTCATGTTTTTAATAAAATGCAATATGAATGTACTTTCATGTTCTTCTAAAGGTGATAGTCTGTTTTAAAAAATATATGTACATTAAGGGCATGTTTGCATGTTCCATGGGCAACTATTACAAAACTTAGGTTTTTAATAAATGCAATATGAACTTTCATCTTTTTATAAAGGTGATAGCCCATTTCAACAAATATAACTACATTAAGGGCATGTTTGCATGTCCTTTAGGCTACTAATACAAAACTCAGGTTTTTAATAAAATGCAATATGAACTTTCACCTTCTTGTAAAGGTGATAGCCCGTCTCAACAAATGTAAGTGTTCCCAATCAAAATATTTTCCTATAGTTATAATATGTATGTATGTTAGGATATTTTCGAGTGATAAATGAAGTGCCGCAAGTATACGACTGAGGTCATAGTATTTGATGGTCGTTTCCATGGAAATGATAGATGAGATTTAGATTACTAGTTAAACTATGAAAATAAGTTAATCTAGCACGATTCTAAACTAATATTAAAGCCATAACAACTAAAACTGTTGATTACAAATAGAGCTAAACTAATATCACATAATACCAAATCCAATCAAACAAGAGTCATTCCAGTGCTACTCAAGAATTTTCAAGCAAGTGGGATTCGAAATTTTATCATTGAACACTTAAAACACTCCACCAGTCATTTCATCATTCGAAATTTCAAGCAATACAAAATTTTAAGAACACTCAAGAACATGTAAAACTTCACCTTTGAAAATCACTAAGCCGCATCTCCAAAGCCGAAATAAAGGCACTAAACAGGGGAGAGGAAAACAGGAGATCGAACATCACTAACATCCATTATCATCATCAATCAATCCTAAAGCAATGAGCATCCAAAATCACTCATTATAAATTGCTAAGAACATACTACTTTAATCATCATCAATCAAACCATAATATCATCTAACATCACATACAGAATTCCCAAACCACAATATTAACTTGACAAAATCAAAAATCACAAACAAAATTCCCAATCCAAAATCTACTCTACTAATATCAAAATACCATTGATTCAACTGAGCTAAAATGACCAGAAAATGAGCACAGATGGTTCAAATTCTCAGCTATCATTCATAAAGCATAAATAGAGTTTTAGGATTCAAACCCAAACCATGTCCTGGGGCAAAACAGTGAACAAAGCCTTGAACCGAGGAGAGGAGCTAGGTTTCAGCCAACAATCAGAACCAAGCTTCACCCATCGCCATCAATGGTGAAACGCGATAGCCGTGTTTAGTAAAATGAAAATAGGGGAGGGGGTTGTGACCAAAATTAAGCAAAATCAACATCCAAATCTTACCAAAACAAACCAAAAACCATGAATTATGACTGGGAAACTCGAAATAGTAGCATGATTACATGAAATTCGAAACCAAAACCCAAACTAACATCAAATCCTAACCGAATTTATCAAACCCTTACTCTGAAAAATCAAAAAATGCATATGAAATTCAAGCTTAAACTTCGAAAATTAAAACTAATTGAACCCTAAAAACGTCATAACATTTCCTCTAGAGTCGGTACCCTTCAATTTATATAGTTTCCCTTCAACTTCAGCCCTCAATTTACTTGTGTCGTGGATAGTGGGATGTGTTGGTGCTACTGCTGCGCTGACGCTCTTAGCGTGAAATCCGGTAGTGTGAGGATGGTGGATTGTGTTGGCACTTGTTGATTTATTGAAGACATAGAGAGAGCTAAGTTAGAGAGAGAGAGAGAGAGAGAGAGAGAGGAGATGATGATGAGGACGAAAACAGGGGAGGGGGATATCGGGTTTTTGGTTACCCGACAGGAGAGAGAAGGAGAAATGGGGGGTTTAGGAAGCCACGTGAGCTGCACGTGGGCTGTTAAATGAAAGAGAAGGGGAGAAGTCTGAGCTGGGCCGCCCTGGAAAGAGGGAGGTGGAGAGCCGAATGGGCCTCTAGTTGGAATTAAAGTCCGACCCATACATGAAAGAAAGAAGAGAGGAAGAGGGAAAAGGAAGGAGGGGAAATGAGGCTGTCGGGCTGGGCTGGAGGATGTCTAGACAGCTTTGGGTCAGGCCCAACGGGAGAGAGGAGGGGACGAAGGAGAGAGCGAACTAGGCCCCTCTTGTGAAATGGGCCACGACTCTGGATTTTTTTGGGTCTAGTTTGAGTTCATATGATCCAATGCTTCGCTGTCGATATTTTTTTCATCATTTTCCGCATTTTTTCACATTTATTCGATACTACAAAACAAAATAAAATGAAATAAAAATCTAAAAATAACAATTATAACGAGTATAAATCGGGTATAAAAGTATCGTAAAAATAACACATTTTTTGCACGAACAATGTAGTAGTTATTTTATCAACTATATAAATAGTTTAAATTATATACTTATCTCGATATGGAGAAAGAAAAACAATTATTTCTTTAAGAGTGTAAATTCTAACTTTTCTTTTCTTTTTTTTTGGAATTTGGTCAGTCGTGCCACACACTGGCCTCTTGACTAGGACTAAGACCTATCTTGCCACCTCAAAAAAAATTCCCAGCCACGAAGAAATGCCTCCCCCCTCCGTGACCCATATTTAGGAGGTGCAAAACTGTTCAAGACAAGCATGCCACTATGTAGAAACACGTTGACGTATTACTTTTTGCTTATAAATCTAGTAGTTGTGTGCCCAACAAGAAGAAACCAGAGTCTCATTAAAAAAAAATTCCGTAAAACCATCTAATATAAAAACTAACGTAAATATGATTATGAGCGGGTTAGGTAGGACAAATTCGGAGCATACGCCACAGTTCCAAAGACTTAAAAAAAATTAAAAAAAGGAGAAGCAAAAGGTAATAAATAGCGGCCCTATCCCGATTTCCCAGTTTAAAAAGTCGCCTTTCCGAACGAATCTTTTGTGCACTTAATATATATCGTCGGTTATATCCACCCTGATTATATTACCTTTTTCTTTTGTTTTCACCCATTGTCCTGCCTCAAGTGTGAATCACTGTTCTCAATTTGCTTTTCTTCTTCTCCTCTTCAGTCATACTTCTTGTCCCATTGGCCTCACCTTGGTTTTTGTCAAAATCTTTCATCTCCATCACCATTTCCTTGCTATTTGCTCTCTCTTTTTCTTTCTCATTCAAGGTTTCTCTGCTCTAAAGACTTGTGTGTGTTCTACAACTGTGTTATTTGACAGAAAGGTAAAAAAATCACTTCCTTATTTGTATGGCCCCTTGATTTTCATTCTGACATTGTATCTGCTCAATTCTGCTTCTCTCCATTTAGTTTGATTGTATGAAGAGTTATGACAACATTCACATCAAATCATTTAGAGATTGTATTTATTTTGTGTTTTCAATGAAAAATCTTTGTTTTTTATGAATGGACTTTGGCAAGGATGCAACATACATAATCTATGTTTCCCAGATTTGGATTCTTCAATGCAATTTCTTGTATCATTTAATTTCCTTCTGCATGTCTCATTCTAATGACGGTGTCATTTTATTTTATTTTTTTGGGGATCAAATGAGCTACGAAGACAGCATAATACAATGGGGGAGGGGGAATCAACCTGAGACGTAATGACGGTGCCATGTCATGTAATTCTCTCTTCATTCTTTGAATTAACAGGGTTTTCTTTTTGTTTTGGTTGGGGGGGGGGGGGGGGGGGGAGGGGTTGACAAAGATCTGGTTTGTATCTCTTTGTTTTTTAAAATTTTTTTAATACCAAAATTTTATGCATTATGAAGGGCTCTTTTCAAATATCTAGTTGTCTATTCTTGCACTCCTTATAGAGAAAGTACATATAAAATTTTGGTGAAAGTATCTAATAAGTACCGCTAGTTGTAGACTTTTTTTATTCATTTTTGTTCTAACAGAGAAATTGAATTTTCTAATATAAATTTAGTCTTAATTTGACTTTAGATTGACAGTCTGAAGACCTTCAGGAAAAAGAGATTAAGAAAAATGCTTTATAATAACCTATTAAGACCCAAATTTTCTGATTCTTATCCTCTCAATTTTTTCTTTTTTTTCATACAAAAAAATCGATTCTTCTCGTTCTTCTACCTTTTTTTTTTTTTTTTTTTTTTGCTTTTCTCTCTTGGTATCAAAAGCACATAATCCTCAGCTGAGAATGCTCTTAGGAAACTTTGGCAATTTCTTATGTGCTTCTAGGAGCACAAGCTTTTATAATCTACGTGTATATATTTTCACAGGTATATTTGTCATATATTAATTTTTTAATATATATTTGCTAATTTGGCTCCTATAAATATATGCTCTCAGAAATCTGATACAAGTATTGGAAAACTTTAGAGGTCCATATATTCCCATCTTGATTTTCTTTTTTATACTTAAAGAAATAGTACGTTTCCAAGACCCTAAGCAACTGTTCTCTCTTAACAATTGGACTTAGCTAGGTTCCTCAATTGAGTATAGAAAGCAATTCAAGTGCCCTATTCTCTTTGGATAAATATGGTTGATTACAACATGGTTCCATTGGTGAAGGAACCCTTATGGATGGAGTCATGATCAATGCATGTAGTAGCAGTGGACATTGTTTGATGAAGAAGAAACTTTACAATTAGAAATGACAAACATATATGGTTATTTATTACTTCATTTAATAATTTGTAAACAAGAATGTACGTCTTGTTTTCAAGGTCCTAAGTGGATCTATGCATGTGTCTTTTGTGACTTACGTGGATGATAACAAAAAGTTCAAGCTTAAGATCTAGTACTAGCTAGGTTTTGTGTTCAAAATCTATCGTCATTTAAAATATTTTTCATGTTATAGATTATGTTTGTGTTCATTCATTACACCAAATTAACATGCCATGATTGCATTTGCCCTATTTCCCCCTTTGATTACCAAAGCAAGTCATCTGAAAAGCACTTGTATGTTTGAAGCTGGCACATAATTAAATTGACGTATTTGAAATTTGACCTCATCTTTTTGCTGCCAAATGTTACTATTGAAGTTGTCTGATGCACATATCAGTTGTTAATTCTCCTTGTTTTCCTTATAAATATAGAAAAGAATGGACTCTAGGGACTCAAATCTTCCGAAACCGCCAAGATGCACCAAGAAATGGAAGGGCAAAGAAAAAATGGATGCTCCCACCAAGAAATGGAAGGGCAAAGAAAAAATGGACACTTCCACCAAGAAATGGAAGGGCAAAGAAAAAATGGATGCTTATATCCCCCAAGATGATCATCAATACCAGGAGAATCAAGTTCAACCCCATATACCAAGACAACTACTCTCCAACGTCACAAGTGATGAGACTCACAAGAGAATTATTGCGGAATTCTTCTATGAGAACAATGTGTCACCATATGTTGTAACATCTAGAAGTTTCAGGAATCTTCTAGATCTCGGTGGCAAGGGAGCTCTGCTTCATAATAGCATCCCTACTGTTCAAGAGTTGAGAGGAAGTATCATGTACAGTGAGGCGCATGCAATCAGGGTACATGTTCAAGAAATGAAGCAATTTTGGCAGGTGAATGGCTGTAGCATCATCCTAGATGGATGGGATGATGCACAAGGAAGGAAGCTTATGAATTTCCTAGTGGATTGCCCTTATGGGGTGGTTTACCTTCGATCTTTGGAAATCTCTCCTTCATCTGAAAATTTTCAGAAAATAATCACAACTTTTGAAGATGTCTTTAACGAGGTAGGTTAGGGTATAGACCAGCCAGAATCCTGGTCATCTTTTATTGTTATATGAATATCATAATATTAAATCATGGTATCCACCAGCTTGCTCATGGCATGGATAACATGTCATTGGACAGTCTTGTAAAAGGGTTTAATAGGTTACGACAATTTTAATTTATCCATACAAATAAAAAGTTTTGGTCTCCTCTAATAAAAATTTTCATTTTTATCATTGCAGGTTGGAACTGGTAACGTTCTTCAGGTGATATCCTATACTGCGTGTGAACCGTGGCTAGAAGTTGCCGGGAATTGGATCAAGGAGAGACATAGATCGATGCTTTGGAATATTTGTTTCACCCAATGTCTAAGCCTCATACTAGAGAGGGTGGCCTCATCGATAAGTTGGGTCACAGAGACCATAGCACAAGCCAAGAAGATCACGAGCCTTATTTATAACAACTCGTCCCTCTTGAGCTTTATGGCTAGAACCAACATCCAAAGTGATTATGGTCATGTCCTCGTGGTGCCCTCCAAAATAAAGGCAGCCACACCCTTCTTGACCCTTGACAAGATATTTTCAAGAAAAAAGGATCTCCAAGACATATTTTGCTCTCAAGAGTGGATGCACTCTCATCTTCGATCATCCCCCAAGGGTATATATGTCTCAACTTTGGTACGTGACAACTCGTTCTGGACCAATGTCACAGACGTTGTTAAGGCTACAAAACCCATAGTTACGGTTTTGAATTTGTTCAACAATAGTAACAACAATAACAACAGCCCTCAAATGGGAATCCTCTATGAGACGATGGATCAAATGAAGGAAACAATTGCAGAAGAAATTAAGACAAAAGCAAGGGCAGACCAATTTTGGACTATTATTGATGATATTTGGGACAATATCCTCCATTGCCCACTCCATGCTGCTGGGTTGTATCTTAATCCAAGGGTTTTCTATACAGATAACTTTTCAGCAGATAATGAAGTGATAGAAGGGATGTTATCCACTATATTCAAAATCGGGGGTGATCTAGCAACTCAGGGCATAATCACTGAGCAACTCAAGTCGTATCAAATTGGCCATGGCAGTTTCAAGCAAGGAATTAGAGAAAGAAATAAATTCCCTCCAGGTATGAAAATATTCTTCCCTTTACCTTTTTTTGCGGAAATTTAATTTGCTTGGTAATATTTAGTACGAGTAATTACAATGAATTTTCAAAATTAGTCTTTTTATTTATAGGAATAAGGTTGTTTACATTTGAAGCATCTAATATCCTACTCGAGCAAGATTTACACAGGATGTTGTTGTTGTCTCGGTTACAGAAAATTATGAATTTCTTTTTTTTTTGGGGGGGGGGGGCGTGTTTTTGATGCAGTTGAATGGTGGATGCGATTTGGGAGTCATTGCCCTGAATTGCAAACATTAGCCATGAAGGTGCTAGGCCTCACTTGCAATGGAGCTTCATCGTACCAACTAAGAAGAGAAGTTGCAGAGAATCTTCTCTCAGTATCAGAGACACATCCATCCTATGAATGGCTGAAAAATTTTGCTTTTGTATCCTACAATGTTCACCTAAAACAGGTGAAGCAACCAGGGTTTCAGTTTGATATGGATGGGCAAGACATTGATCTCTTGGATGACTGGTTTGTGGATGAACATTAGGGGTTTGAAAAGGTGGGGCAAATCAATGCTAGGTTAGCCTTCTATGATGGTGAAGTCGGAGTTTTTAATAGTTTGCTAGTAGGTGCTTAGTTTGTAATTGTGTCTCTTGAAGACTTTTTAAGTATGGATTGTGTACTTGTGTATGGTAATTGGTTTGGGATTCGAGCATACTTAAATGTTTAGAGATGCTGTCGCTTATGTAAATGTGAAGAAACGGTTTAATTTGTGTGCATTTGCATGAGTGAGGTTGGATTTGATGCATATTAGACCTCTAAATTTCTTGCCTTAGATGACAGTTTTATGAGCTACATCTGTTTTATGGTAAACGGTTTAGTAAATAGTTTTACCGTATAATTATGTATTATGTAGATTTTGACTAGTCCAGTGAGTAAACTTACCAGTCATGAGAATATAATGAAACTCACGACAAGGGGAGAGAAAAAGTCATGTGAATATACTACACGATTATACTTAACTATCCAATCAGTTATCACATTGCCCTGTCTAAGTATTGTGCAATTTGAACTGGATCCAAGTAGAAATCATTGCTCGAATGCCTTTGGATCAGTAGTTCAATCTGCCATGGTGTGTGCATGTGCTCCCTGAAGAGGCATAAACAATTTTGTCATCCCCTACGACATAGATATATGATAATAATGTGCTTTTAAATCTACCTGGATTTGAATCGAGCATTGATGTAGCTTCTATTAACCTCATGTTTCCACTTGAAATGAACTTAAATACTAATGCTTTGTTTGTTTGAATGTACGCAATTTTGTAGTGTACAAATAAGTTTGTAATTATGTCTCGATTATTATGTTTGATTGTAGTAGCATATCATAATATATCAAAATATCAACTTGTAGTAATGATCGAGAAAATTCCGTAATCATGATTTAACTACAAAATCAATTAACTTACATTACCGTCATTACATCGAACAAAATATTATGTAAAAATTTAGATGCAAAAATCTTTTCTAGTATATAGGAGACTGGTTCACGTAAATCCCAAATCACAATCTCATGTTTCACTTGAAATGTTTTAAAGTCACAGATAAGGTCTCCGATCATCAATGGGAGTTTAGAACCAGAATTATTAACATCACCACCAGTGATTTTTTCATTGCAACAAGACGCATCAAGCTTGTTAGTTGATGTTAAGAGACGGCCGAAATATAATAGAATTGCTGGAAAACGACAGTGCAAATTGTCAATAAGGTGTCACGTGCCCATCACGTGCCTCCGAGGCCCAAAAAGATCATCTACATATATATATATAATATCACAAGTCACAACGCAGCAACAATCAATCTCAGAGAGATGGAGGAGGCGAAGAAAGAAGAAGTGGGCAAGCTAAGCAGAGAAGCGATAGAGAGAATTACAGAGAGACTATCGCCATTGGAGAACCTCTACTTTCCTCGAGCTCTTCTTTCCAACGCCTCCAACCCTTCTCAGCGCAAGTCCCTCCTTCAAGACCTCCTCCTACGCGACGTCCCTGTCTTCCTGGGTATCAATTTCTCTCTCTCTTCTCTCTCCCCCTCTCTCTAATTTCCATTTTTCTTCTCCAATTGATACCTGCAATTTGCTGTTCCTCAATTTCTTTTGAGTTGATTGTTTTGATGGCTCGATTGAGTAGTTTTCGTTGATGGGTTAATGGAAATTTGGGAATTTTATCAGATTGTTGTTGGGGGTACCCAAGTGTATTCGGTGGTCTTTGAATGTGTAATATATTGATTGAATTAACAAGAGTTCCCCTTTTGAGGGTTGTAATCTTGGGCAAATCGCATAAAGGATGATAGTTATGATCTATATGTAGTTTTGCCGTGCAATAATTTTGGCTTGAAGTACGTTTTGGAGAGACTTTTACTTCCTTCAAACCCTAGCTGCTTAGTTCTTTTTTTGGGTTGAGGGGGGTTGTGATAGAGAAGGTGTGTGCTTGAAGAGTTGTATTTCCCTAATACCTTTGTTGGCCAATTATAGGGTTATGCAATTTGCCTTACAAATTTAATTTTATGTGAATCGAACAAGGTTGAGACTTGTAAAAGATTCATCTTCATCAGGGGAACTAGCTTTGCCCTCACCCAACAACTTGCTGTTTGCTGGGCAAATGTTGTTAATGGGTTTCCTCTTTCTCTTTGGCTACCTCATTCCCTTATTTTTCTATGCATTCCTCTGTAGAGGCGTATTTTCATTCCTACAAATCGAATTTCTAGGTTGAATCAACAAACTTAGAAGTTGTTCGGATACTTTGCTTTCCTTTCCTTTGAGTCTCTTGTCTTCCTTTTTGCTTTGTCGTTTGCGATTCAGCTTGTACCCCAAGATGACTAAATATGTGACCTCTTGCACCATCATCTAGGAGTTTTGAGGTGTTTCTGTTTAATGTCTCTCATGTCCTAAGTCCTAACCATTGTTATCAGAACGCTACGGCCCACAATTGACGCCTGAAGAGCTGCAAGAGTTTGATGTCCTAAAAGATGACTATGAAATTGATTGGCACTTGAAGCATCTAAGAAGCTTGCTTAGTCCAACATCGGAGCAACTACGGTCTCGGTCAGTGACAATAAAGAACAGGCGAAGAGCATATATGGATAAGCTCATAAGTGAAGGCCGCTACTTTTCTGAGGATTCCATGAGAGAGAGGGAACCATATTTGCACCATGAGTATCTGGGTAAGTTTCAGGACCCTTATGGAAGGAGCATGGCGAGGCCTGGGGAGCGCTGGTCAGAGACATTAATGAGACGAGCGGAAGAGGCCATCCTACTCGCAAAGATCAGAGGTGAGCAGCAGAGATTAGGTGTTGATGAGAGTGAATGGGTTGGTAATGAGAGAGGGAGGGAGGAAGAAGAGGAAGAGGAGGAGGAGGAAGAGGAAGAAGAAGAGGAGGAAGAGGAGGAAGATGAAGAGGATCAAAAAGACCATGTCAAGTCTAATGGTGTCTCGAGCTCTCGACAGGTAATCATGTTGCTCTTCTGTGTTCGTAAACTGTATTCTGTGTGATTGGTCCATGGATCATAAAGAATAACATATGTGTTATTTAATTGTCATACATCTGCTGCATGCTGAAATTGATTTCCAGCTTTGGGTTATAATGGCATTAATGGACTAAATCGAAATGACTCATAATGGAAATAATATGTCTGTAGTAATTGTAGTTGTAGGAGTATTACAAGGTTAAGTTTGCATGCATCTCACTAATAGGTACTTGGATTGAGGAATGTTTCAGGTCGTGAAATGAATTGGGGATCTTAGTGTGCTGTTAGAAAGGATCCTGGTTTGAAAGGTGGTATTATGACGCCATGTAGGATTGAATTTCATTTTGTACAAACCACTTGCATAACAGTTGAAGCAATGATAAGATCTTAGGTTACATCACCTTTTCCAATCAGTTCTTCTTGTCTATGCTAAACTGTTATTAGTGAAGTAAATTGGAACGTGATCTAGAGCATTTCAGATCGCGAAGAAGCTGCATTTGTGATCGAAGATCCTGTATTGTGGTTCTAGTGGGTTAGAAGGAATCTGGTGAATGTGATCTACCTCCTAGGCGCCTACCTTAGTCAAGGATCTCAGAGGAGGTGGTTTAGTTATGGTATGGTGGGGGTATAAAGTATGATGTCGCTGCTATTGGAGGCTTGCTGCTTTATCTCACTTGTGCAGGAGGCAACTTACTACTATTTGCCTAGTCTGTATACACCATACTCTACCACATATATCAATGACATGGTGCTTAGATTTATAGTGGTTTTACTCCTATCTTGAGAACGTGAATTGCTTTTTTGGTGAGAGCTGTTAGGATCTAGCTTGGTTGGAGTTGAAGTAGAGCTGAACAGCATCAGGATCAGTAACAGCAATCTATCATGGAGGATTCCCCTTGTGCTGACTGTGTGGCCTATTTGAGGCTGAAGAATGTTCTTCTATTTATTGAATTTTCTTGTGACATAAAAGGAACTTCTAGTCGCATGCTGAAGCTTGAATTAGAGCCTTTCTTCACCTTCAACAATTCTAAGCTAGGTAGAATTCCTCCAGGAGTTCTCTTTTATATTGGACTAGAACTTTCCTTCAAAGGAGTTCTCTTTTGTGCTTGGGCCATGATATCTGTGTTCAACCAGTTTTAAAGCTATGCGGCTTAGGTATTAATTGGTGATATGCCATTTCTTGGAAGAGGGGCTATCAGTTGGCCTTTTTTGGGTTTTTGGGGGGGGGGGGGGGGGAGGGTAGGGGAATCAGTAACTATGGTCGTGAGCATCTTGCTTCTTTTTATGAGCTCTCGTGTGAACCCTTTTGGGATAGCTAAACAGTAGCACACTTGTTTGTGAGGGATTGTTGGAACACATAACATGGAAATGAGCTACGGCTTGGGCCTTATTTCCTAGAGGGCTTAGAACAAGGATTCAAAATGCGGTTTTGGTCATCGTATAGGAAAACTTACTTTAATGCGGCAATCGTGTTGAATATCGCAGTCATCGCGGGGCGAAAACACGGTTCATCTAAGTCTAAAACCTTTCCAAGGCAGCTGTTGTGCCGCAGAATGGCCTCATTTTGAATTTAGAAAAGAGTACCTCTGGGAAAAGGCTGCAAACTTGAAGCTTATCACAACTAGAATGTGCAAGTATTCAGAGAGAGCATTTTGGTCCAAGGGCTAAGCATCTGCTTGGCTTCTTGCGGATGATTTTCTGCCTCATCAGAGCATACCATGTGCTTGAGGAGAAAAGGATGTGTTTGTTGAAGTTGACCGTTTGAGAACATCTGGTGCATAATTCATCCATTTGGGGATGAAAGCGAAGGCATGAAAAAGGCCTGAAGGAGTGGTTGAGATACTTCCTAACATGGTCTTACCTTGCCGCTTTCTATATAGTGCCGGATTATTTAGGTATGTGCATTTGTGTTACTTTGAAGTGACATCAAGATGATTTTGACATTAGTATCATCTTTTTTTGTTATGGGCTTCAAGGTTCTTTACTTGGAAAGACTCCGAGGTAATAGGTACAGACGTGTGCCTATTATGACGTCATTTCTGGACATTGAAATACTTGAAGAGCCCCTGGCTTGATCGCATCTAGACCATCTTTGAATGAGGAGGTCCCAGCTTCAAGTCCTTGGACGCAAAATCTCCTTGGTGTGGAGACATGCGGCTGGCTGCAGGGTGGGCTTTCCCACCACAGACCCCTGTTGTGTGGTTTTGAAACCTACCTTCCCTGGTTCACAGAGAATCCATTGGAAAAGAATATCGAGATTTTTGATGTAAAAAATAACGCAGGTGTTATCTGTGCAGGATCAAAATGGAGCGATCAATGGCGATGCTTCCACCGGCTCAGGACATGCTGAAAGGCCACTGCTATCGCCAGTGGAAATGCAGGAGCAGCTGGATCAGTTCACTTACATCATGCAACAGAAATTTCTGTCTGGTCAAGATCATGAACATATAAATTATGCCAAGATAGATGAAGATGAAACCCTAGATGATCATTGGTTAAAAGAAGCCAACTATGATGCCGAAGAGAAGTACTTCGAGGAAGATTGAGCGACTTGGTCTTCTTTGCTGGCTGTTGTTACACTTTCGCTTTGAGTAGTGGAAGGTGGAGGTTTGTTGTGTAACTGGCTTTATGTACAGTGTAGGGAGGTGCTCCAACCATGTAGTTTCTAGGGTTAGTAACAGTCTACCAGGCTATTGAATTCTATCTCAGAATTATGGCATGATCGTGACTGAGAATCTGCGACTGGAACAGCACCGATGCAAAAGAAATCTTTAGGCAGAGGTTATCACATGTGGTCCGGTAAATCGAATGCCCAAAATAAAATTATATCAGGGCTAATATGTTTGATTCAATCATCACGAAATGGATTTTGTTTTGATCAAGGTTTATGAAAATGTGAAGGATTTATTTTAATAATTTGTGTTTGAAAGTTAATAATCTGACGTTTACGAAGGAGCTTATTCCTTTGATTTTTGGGTTTATGTTTTTTTCAATAATCTGAACTTCAACAAAGCTAGCGAATGGTGGCTTACAATGGGGGTGTTCGCCCCTGATTTTCGCTAGTATAGATTATTGAGAATAAATAATCACAAATGTTGTAAGTTTCAATTTCATTTTTAAAGGTCCGATTATTGACTTTCAAATCATAAAATTTAGATTGTTTAAATTCAAAAATTTAAATTAAACATAGGCAGTATTATTTGTATAAGTGAATATATTAGTGTTGTATTGTTATACAAATTTGTTGAAAAAAATATTTCTGATTTAACTTCTTATGAGAAAAATATATTATAGAAAAAAGGGTAGGATAATAACATCAAGCAGTATTATCTTTTTAAAAAAAAAAATCAAGTAGTTAACAACACAACTTATTTTTGACGTGTAACCACTAGAAAATATGATATTGTGGGAGAAACTTAAAATATGAAAATTTTATACATAAAGAGGCACATTTTTTCTTAAAAAAACACAGATAGTTAACTGTCAATTCCGTTGGAAAATTAATTGTGAATTATGTTTTTTCTGGCCACTCAGATCATGATAGAATTCTCTTGTGTAATGATAATGATAAAAAGTTTTTTTTATTTGAATTTATGGTGGATGGTGTAGGAAGAATTACATCAAGAACTCTACATTTCTAATACCCTTATTCTAGAAAGAATTATTTAAAACAAAAAACCAAGCATGATAAACATTAACTTTTAATATTCAAAAATGTTTGGGATTTGTATGCATGAGAAGATCAATAAGATAATGCATGATAAATATTAATTTTCTTGTTCACACCATTTTGCTTTCAATTGTACAACGTTAACTACTTCATCGTGGATGAAATTTCTTTTACATATATATATATATATATATATATATATATATATATATAAAATAAGTCTTTTGCCTTCAATTTCATAAATATATATTTGATAAGTCTTTTTTTATATTTAAAGAATGGTGTTTATGTTTCAAATTTTCCAATGAGATTAAACTGTATTTCTTCAAAGATATAGGCCCTATTTGATAAGCAGCTGTTAGCTGTTTATATTAACTATTAGCTGTTAGCTGTTTGAATTAGCTATTTACAAAAGAAGTGTTTGGTAAAATGAGCTATTTTTTTTAAAAAATATTCAGTAGAATTTCATTTGTACCATTATCTCTAAATTACTTTTTAATTAAAAATAATTTTTTCATTTAATAATACTCTTATTTTCAATTAAATTAATGTCATATGTTTAAATTAGCTTTATTAATAAAACTTTAATTTGTTATTAGTTGTATACAATTTGTATTCTTATTAATCTTGTTTTTGTTTTCAACTTGTACATATCTATCTACAAGATAATTATGTCTTAAAATATTATTTTGTTATTTGCTACATATTTTATCATTATGAATTGAAATTTATATATTCAAATGATTTAATCTTGGATAGATTAAATTTAACTAATACAAAAGATCAAATATCACTATAAAGAGCTACTGGCACATGGTGTAATTTTTTCAAACTCTTGAGTAGGTATGTCATTTTTACAAACCGTTATTCCCAAAAGGCTAATGAAAATAGCCTCTTGAGAAAGAGCTTTTTGAGTCCAAACAGCTCTTCAACCAAATAATCCATAAAATAGAATAAATTTCTATTGCTAATACTTTTTTTTGGTAATGTTCTATTTCTAATAATAATATTATTATATCTGGAAAAAAAAAAAAAGAACTCAATAAAAGTATAAGACCACCAATCACATGAAGTCCCATTTCCAAATATGAGGGGAGAAAATAAAATATATAGGCTATTCAGGAGCCACTTTGAGCTAGTAGTGCATGCTTCTGCTCATAATTGCCCACATCAAACGGCTCCAACTATTCCATCTCTCCCCCACCCAATGGGGGTGTGTGTGTGTTTTTTTTTTTTTTTAAAGGGAAAAAAACTAGAAACAAAAAAAAAAAGAAAAAGAAAAACAGGTCTCTTCTCTCCTGAAAGCAAAAGAAAAGATCTTAGTGCTTGAAAACAAGAGATGGCCTAACCCTTGCTACCCTCTCTCTCTCTTCCTCCCTCCCCCAAAACCCTAATCTCTCTCCTCGCATCTCTGATTCTCAATCTCCTGTTCTTCTCTTTGTGTGTTCCCCATTTCAACGCCAACCCTAGAATAGTTTTCACATCTCAAACGCGACCGCTTCTTGGCCCAATCTAGGTTTTCATTTCCTCATTTGGTTGATTTCTTGCTTTTGTTTGAGCTCTCAATTCGAGCTTTGAGGTAGTGCTGATTCAAGGTTGCGGTGGTTTTGTTAGTGATTGGAGTTAGGGCAAATTTGATCTTGTTTGGGAGGGGGGAGAGAGAGAGAGAGAGAGAGAGAAAGATGTACAAGGATCGAGGATCGAAGCAGGAGATGGCGGTGGATCGAAAGAGGATTAACGAAGCCTTGGATAAGCACTTGGAACGTTCTTCGCCGTCTACTTCTAGGGGATTAAATGGTAAAGATAAGGATAGGGTTTCGACACAGTCGATTATCAGCGGAACTAGTGGGAAACAACCTCCTGATCAGAGGGATTCTCGCTCTGTTCCTCTCTCTAAGAATCGATGCTCCGATGGTAAGTTTACCTCGTTCTGAAGTCTCACTAGCATGTGTGTATCGGAATTTGTCGTGCATGTTATGAGCAATGTGTTTTTGTTTGATGTGTTTGTCTCTGTATTTTTTGATTTTTTTGGAAGCAAAAAGGTACATTTTCTTGTGGTTGAGAGATTGGGTATTGATGTTTGATATACCTCATTAAAGTGTTTAGAACTGTGAGTTAATTGAATCAAGTTCCAGTTTTAATCTGTTTTTTCTACAAGGGTCTGGCTGTATTCGATAGGTTAGCAAAAAGGTACATTCTGTTGTGGTGAGAGATTGGGTACCAGGTATGCTTCATGGACTTGGTGAGAATCACGTATTATAGGCATTCGGCTTTGGCACTTTCATGATGGTTTGTGGTATCTTGGCATGAAATTAAAGCGTCCAAATGTCCATACCCATATTTGAGCATCGCATGTTCGATAGGTTGGCTTTGAATATACATGGAAGCTGTAACAGTTGCTGGATGCTACTTTGTATTGAATGGTGGAACATTTCAGTTACTTTAGAGTATTCTCTGTTGGTGCTTCTTCTTTTGTTTCTCTGTATGTGTTTGTGTAAACTAGAGAGTATTTAGTTGAGTAGCAATAGTGGATGAGTAGTAAATTTGTTGTAATAACTTCTTCCTGTGATTTCTTGCTGGTTTTATCTCCTGTTTGTGCTTCATTGTGGCAGTTGTGTTACAAAATTGTATTTGTGTCTCTTCTGGTATATATTGTTCATTCTGATTGCATTGCTGTCTTATTCTCGATGGTCTTGTGCTGCACACCTTTCATGCATCTATTTTCTTGTACTCACTTCTTGTTTTATGCTTGGTATCCTGTATGCCTAACTTTGGGATTCTTTTTAACCGAATCTTCTTGTTCTCATGATCGTAATTGATCGCTGGTCGCATTAGATGATTATAATTATCTGCTTCAATTCCCACTATATACTGCTTTTGCATTACTTTACTTGGCCGTTCCCCCCCCCCCCGGTCTTCTACTCTACTTGTGCCAACAATCAATTAGAATTTGTGTTGGTCAAAAGCTGTTGTTCACCAACATTTTTCAAGCTTTACTAGCGTTCTTGTTGTTTATGCTTATTGATCCTCTTATTGCCTTTTTGGGGATACCCCAGCTGCTGCCCTTTTTGGGGGGGGGGGTGTCTTAATGTATCTGTGGCAAGCTATTCAAGGTGATCTTTTGCATTAGGCTGTCCTTCTTTGTTTTGGTTATTTCCATTTGCTCAATGGGAGTGGGAATGCATAATGCCTTGATTTCTTGAAATAGAGTTTGCTACTTGGCTTTGAATCAATTATGAGGAGATATTTCATCCAGTGATTTCTAGCACGCTCTACCGTATTCTATCCCCCCCCCCCCCCAAAAGTGTTGCAAGCATTATCCACATTGTATTGGCTATTTAGTATTTATGAGCTTTTTGATACCCTGTATTTCCTGATATTTGTATTTAACTTGCAGATGAATCGGAAACCGATAGCGAAGAGTCCGATGTTAGTGGGTCTGATGGCGAAGATACTTCATGGATTTCTTGGTTTTGCAATTTGCGAGGCAATGAATTCTTCTGTGAAGTGGATGATGATTACATACAAGATGACTTTAACCTCTGTGGATTAAGTAGTCAAGTTCCATATTATGACTATGCTTTGGATCTGATATTGGATGTAGAATCCTCACACGGTGAGTTATAAGTTCTTGTTTTCCTTACCCTAGCAAAACCTAGAAACATCTATGGTGCATATGCTAGGTTCTGCTTCCTTATAGTACTGCTATGTACTTGTGTCTACTCATCTGATTGATTCCATCAAAATTTTCCTCCTTACGTGTGAATATGTTGGCATGTCTTGCGAATGCTGGCCTGGGCAAAATAGGCTAAGGCATCCCGCTCTCTTCTTTCCCCAACCCCCCCCCCAAAAAAAGAATTGTCGTTAACTTCATTCTAATTCCAGTTATTGTCTGTTTCTATTGGTTACTCAATTTACTAATCATTTTATATAAAGAAAACTTTTTCAAGATAAAAGTATGATAAGCCTTGTACTTAAACGCTTCAGTCCTTTTGTGTTGTGTTCTCGGGAGCTAAATGGACGTGAACGTATGTGGATGAGAAAACACAATTTCTGAATATTACTGATCAACCATCTTACGGCAAAGTAGATAAGAGTTGAATGCAGAGTATTGCTGAATGTTTGGTCTCACTATGCTCTTGATGTAGCAGCTGCAGTTACACACAAGTGCATTGTTGTATTCTTTCTGTCCCTATGAGCTTCTTCTCTATCGGCTTGCTTTCTGGACTTCAGCTCTGGTGGTTTCTCTGGCATTGGTGCACTTGTGAACGTCAGCACTAGATTTTTGTGTTGATGAGTTTGTCATGGCTTATACAGCAGTTCAAAGACATTAGCTGCAGTCCTGTTGATATGAGAAGCAAGATAACATTATACACAGTTACCTTTGTATTGCACTCACACCCTCTGTCTTTTTCAAAACGTGCAGATTGGGTGCTATTGATCTATGGAATAACATTCTGCCCAAATATGGTCATGTTTTTTATGGGTTGTGGCACTCGTGTTACGTGTCATTGCTTGTTATGTATTCAATTCCGAGTTTTTGTGAGGACCAATTTGTTCTTGACGTATAGGTGATATGTTCACTGAAGAGCAGAATGAATTAGTTGAATCTGCGGCAGAAATGTTGTACGGTCTAATTCACGCTCGGTACATATTGACAAGCAAAGGAATGGCTGCAATGGTGAGGATATATTGCTTATGTCATGTTGTGTCATGATGAGCATTTTAAGATTCTAACTTGTGTAATTTGCTCGTACGCAGCTTGAGAAATACAAAAATTATGACTTTGGGAGATGTCCTAGGGTTTATTGCTGTGGACAGCCTTGCCTTCCAGTTGGCCAATCTGATATTCCTCGCTCAAGCACAGTAAAAATCTATTGTCCCAAATGCGAAGATATTTACTATCCCCGGTCCAAATACCAAGGCAGTATCCTTGACCTTATTTAATTTGAGTACTATTTCTTTTACATGGTTGCTTTAGTTTTTTCCTGTTGCATTTGAATAGTATACTTGCTGAACTATGCTGGCTATTGTGCTGCACTGCTATACCTCAATAAATATGCACTTTGTGACACAAAATATTAGCTGCAGGTTGCGCTCACTGTTTTATTCCTAGATATTGATTGCTCTTGCAACAAACTAGATTAAGTTCTAATTGAATATGCATGTACTCTGATGGAAAAGTATTTGAGTTCAGGGTATAGTTGTCTAGGTCCCCCCCCCCCTTCAGAATAACTTGGTATGATGACATTATTATATGGTTGGACTATTCATCGGGTTTTGAATAACTTTGATGCCAAAGTGCTGTGTCAATTCTTCAATGTTACAAGAGAAGCCATAGATTGCATGCCATGTCCGAGCCCACCAACCATTTATTTCTTATGAAAATCTAGCTGTGACTGTTTGTGCTGTGGGTCCTTAAGTATTTTAATTGTATTGGCTCAATGGGGAATGCTTGTCACTTCCAGTCTCAGAAAGGGTAAGACATGTATTATACAACTTTACCATGCTAAGTGTGTTGAGTTCGGAGGGGTTACAATGGACCCTGTGGAAGTCCAGTACTGGTTTTTCCTGATTTTGGTTGTGCTCATTGCTTGTGATTATTTGGATGTTTTCTTAACACGTGAGCCAATTTGGCTCCTGCATTAGTCATCAAGCAGTTTATTTTCCGTGACTATCATCTTCTTTGTTTCCTTCACTGTGTGTAGACATTGATGGAGCTTATTTTGGAACAACATTTCCTCATCTCTTCCTAATGACATACCCACACCTTAAGCCTCAGAAGCCAAATCAGAGCTACACTCCAAGGGTGTTTGGTTTCAAGATCCACAAGCCATGATTCTGTGTTAAAATATTCAGGCTGAAGCAAATGCATGGATGATGATCTCTGTACCATGGAAGACTAATACACAGACCTCAAACTTCGACAAGAGGGGAGATCGGAAGGCACGGAGCTGCCAGGAAGCTATTCTCGTGGGCTAATGCTATGTTTGCCATAAATGTATTATGCAGTGCAGTTTAAGTTCTGTACTGTGAGATGCCGTTGCTATTCACAATTTTAGCTCGGCTTACTCAAGAGCATGTGTAAGGCTGTAAGCTAGACACTTCTTTTCTTTCTGGAAGTCCTTGTTAAGATCATCGTGTAGTGCTTTTCTTACCCTTGATTTTGGCACAGTACAAAGATCTTTAGCTGATTTGATAGTACTGCAGAAATTCCTCTGGTATAATCTTCTTTCCTGAAAGTTTGCAATCAGCTCATGGGAAATATTCATGGTTTTTTATTGAGCTGCAGATTTTAGAGACAAATTTTTGCTCTACAAAGAAATTATCCTGGACACGGAAATCACTTTCATTTAGCTAAATTGCTGAGTTTTGCTTGGTTTGTGAGGATTTGTAAGCCCGTCGGCTGTTTGCAAATTTTAGTCTGACGGTTGTTTGCTGAACACCTGGTGGTGCAGCGCAGATTGCCGAAATCTGTGGCTCTGTGGGGTCCTTTCTTTTGTGTTTTGTTTTTTTTTGTTTTTTGGGGGGGGGGGGGGGGAGGGGCTTAGTAAGTAAGGGATATATTTATTTGGACCACGAGTTGTATGGCTTCACGATAATGTCATGTTCAAATGAATACATAACTAAAACAATAAGATAAATATTTTTTAAAAAGAAACAAATAATAGATCTTTTCCTTGAGAAACCAACTAACAGCATGTTAGGAACTCTTCTTTCCCTTGTTTCTTTGGGGCTTGCACCTCAGTCAAAGTTAAACGAAAAGCTGCGCTTCGTGGGTTTCGTATGGTTCGAATGTGGGGCTTGAAAAAAAATATGGATGCATGTAGATCGAATGTAGGGCTTGAAAAAAAATATGGATACATATAGATAGATGATTATTTGTCGGGATGCTCCGTAGGTGTGACTCGGTGGGTTTCGTACGGTTCGAATGTTGGGCTTGAAAAAAAAATATGGATACAGATAGATCCATAAGCTGCTTATCATGCAATGGAAAGAGTTGATTGAGAAGGTTGGTAAGTCAATATTTCACATTGCTACCGAGAGGCTAATCGTGTGGCTGATAGACTAGCAAACCTAGGAATTGATAGGGAGATAGGAGTAGTTTTCTTTAGTTCTCCTTCAAAGAGGCTATGGGTGTTTTGAATACAAATGTTGTAAGGTTCACTTAACTTAAGAACTCTAATTAATAATTTTTTTAGAGGCGTAACCCTTCTTCTGCAGCAAAAAACAAAAACATCTACATACTTTTCCTTTTGAAAAGATCCATGTTGTAAAACTTATGTGAAGAATTAGCATATATTGAGAGTTCATTGGGCAATCAACAATTTCTTCTTATATTTGCACCCTTAAAAAAAATTAATCTTCTTATGAAGGATATGAAATTACACTTGAACACCCCCCCCCCCCCAAAAAAAAAAAAAGGTGAGATGACGCTTCAAAAGAGGGGAGGAAATGCACTTTCACAATCAACCAGAAATTTATTAAAAGTCATAAACGTTGACAAAACGCCACGGTAGACTACTAATTAGAGGAGGCGGCTCGGGTACTTTGATAGGCTAATATAATTTTCCCTCAAAAAAAATTGAGGATATCTGTACCCAATCTTGAGGTTTGTAAAACTTGACTTTTGCAAAATATTTTAATCCAAGTGTAACCTCCTTAAAGGGAAAAAAAATAATATGTGTTTTATTTAAATGAGCAAATTTCTTATTATTATGAATTAGAAATTTTATGGCAGATATATATAAAAGTGTTCTCAATTATTCTTTTAAGATTAAAGATAGACTATTCAGACATAATTTCTTCATTTTAGAAGATATTTAAGGGGAAATTTGGTCTTATTTTAGCAGAAGGTAAACTTCTTAAATGGACTAGGATTATTGACTTAATTTTAATGGAACTCGTTTATTGGGGTTGGGGGAGAATGATCTATTCCTAGTTACATCTCTTTTATAAGAGTTAAGTTATTTTTTAATATATTTTATAACTTAGAAAGATGGTTCTATATAAATTGAGTTCTTAGCCCTATTATTATTATTATTATTATTATTATTATTATTATTGTGATTATTGTGACAGTGAAATAAGAGGGAATTATTAAAGGAGCAATTTCAACTAGACCTGATCAATGGGTTGGTGACCCATCTGATCCGTCCCAATCCGACCCTCAAAAATGAGGGCTAGGGTTGGCTTTTTGTCTCCGACCTACCTCGACCCTCAAATTGAAGGTACCTGACTATGATGAGGGTCGAACTTGGATAAAGGTTTTGACCCGCTAATATTCACTTTTTTAAAAAAAATTAAAAATTAAAATAAAAATAAGATACTTTCGGTTTTATTTGTTCAAAACTTTTTCGCTTTCGCTTTCTCATCTTTCCTTAGCATCTTTCCCCCATTCACCTCATCAAATCTCACCAGTTCGTAACCTTTTAACGCTCCTCTCTGATATTTGAAATAGACTGAGCAGTCATTTTAATGAACTAATCGATCTATTGGTTTAATAACTAAATTACGCATTAGAGTGTTTGTAGTTGCGATACGCTTCACCGGAGCATTATATTATCGTTTGACTTTTTATTTTTTCATATGTTTAATGTTAATTTTTATAATAAAAAGAAACTTAGAGAAAAATCTCACTTTCTATATCGGGAGGTTTGAGGGTCGGATTTGACCCGATAACCCGAAGGTGCCCACAGGATCATGGTCAGGGTTAGGAGCATGCTGACCCGTATAAGGTTTGGGTAGGGTTAGGGTCGAAAAATTTCATCTATCGATCTTCATGATCCGACCCTCAATCGACCCGATCCTCAATTTGATGAGGTCTAATATCAACGGGTAAAATCTGGTCAGATGCCGGAACAATGATTAGGTGAGGGAGGGCCCAACGATAGGAACAAAAGAAGCCGAAAAGGGCTTTCGTTATTCATTCATTCTATGATTCTATCCCTGACCCTGACGTTAATTTTTGTGGATGATGCTCTGCTGTTTTGCTTTCACTGTCTTTCTCACTGCACTACAATTTCATTCTTATTTATTTAATTTTTCCTTTCTTGTAAGGTATGCTCATGCAATTGTCAATTTGTCTTGAATAATCATTGAATATGTGATCTAAGAATATATATATATATATATATATATATATATATATATTGGATCAGTTGATTTGATACCTAATATTTTTTACAAAAGTTGTGCGTTTGAGTTTTGTTATAGAGAAAATTTGCATGAGAAAAATCTCTATTCTTTATGAACTAATAACTAGCTGAACTCCAATTAATAGACTCAGAAACCCACAAGTAATAACTTAATAGGCTAACCCTCCTTAATTAAACTAGTGGGGAGAAACTTGACTCACAGCACTTGAGAAAATGTAATTGTTCTTTCCTCTCCAAATCCTTTTCATGTAGGTATGAAGACGATTGTACATATGTAGATCACAACTTTAACAATTAATTGTGCAAAAATCTGTATTTACATTCTACACTATCATATAACTATCTATTATATCACATAAACTGATTAAAAATGATAATTCTTCCTTAAATGAATTCTTTTTATTTTTTTATCTTAACTTTAACTGTCGTTCAAACTTTCACTTTACAAATTTTTTTAAAAATTGTCGATAAATGTATTGAGTCAAATCGAAACCTTTTATAAATGGGAGGGAAAGGATAAACATTGATTAGGACTCCTTTTATAAATGGGAGGAAAAGGATAAACATTGATTAGGACTGTTTTTTAAATTAAAAAAAAGGTTTCAACTTCATAACTTTTTTACAAAATGGACATATTTTATGAATGAGAGAATAAAAAGGGGCAGATAACATGTACTTGGGAGAAGCTGCAATGTCTGACTGGCCATGCCTGCCACCAACTTGCCTTGTCATTGCTTCTTATCTTAAGTCTTAACCATATTTTCTCCTCAAAATTGCATCCACATGTAACAAATTGATATCTTAACAACGTACATGGTGTATCAAATTGAGATTGGTCTACTGTCTCCACTTGGCATGAATCCTTCAAATAAACATCAAAATTGACATGAATCAATTCCTAATTGAGCTATTAGTAGTTAAGTTATTATTATTATTATTGTTTATCGATCTAATACCAGTTTTTTTCTGAATAATAATATTATATCTAACGAACGGGTTTTTGTGATACCAGTAATAATAATAATAATAAATTAATATAAATATGCCACTCAAAAAAACTTGATTTGCCATCAACATTAGCATCTATCCAATGAACAGATTTTTGTGTTAAAAATAAAGGGGAAAAAAACAAGTTTGTGACCAAAAAAAATTATTAAATTGTCTTCTAAACTTTCTTTGCTGTCAAATATGCAAAATCGATAAAAAATAATACAGATTTAAATATTATATTTTATTGAATAGACTACCTTTTCATTAGGAGTACTTATCCACTTTTATTGTTTGCTTACTCACTTCTATAATTTTGGTATCTGGTATGCCCACCGGGCGCCAGCACACAATCCTTTACTTAAGCTCATTTTAATGATTTGATTAGTCTATTTTTATTTTATTTTGTGTTAAATTTTAGATAATTAGGCAAATGGCGCAGCAATCTTCAAATTCGCTATCAAATAATGAAGATGATGAGGAGCGACTGACTTGGAAAACCATCAGCAGCAACACCACCAACAGAATTAGAAATCCACGAACTGATAAACAGGAATTTCCAATCAAAATACCCACGATTCTCTCTCTCCAATCAAATAAAAAAGATCCCAATTTAGAGGGATCAGTATGAACCCATTTTCCACTGCTTAGAATTCAACCAATCAAAAACAACACTTTGATTTGGAACCCTTAAACACCCTTTAATGGATTCCCTGTCTTCACTTCCCAAAGCTTTGGCCTTTCAATTTTATCAGAGATTTAGCCATACCCAGAACAAACAACAAAGAATTCCTGTTGTTTTTCTCCTTCTTGTTTCTCTTTCCTCTCTTTACTTCCTCACCTCCAAATCCCTTGATTTCATCTGGGTTTTTGCCTTTTTTGCCGCCCTTGTCATTTGCCTCACTTTGGCTCTTCCTAACTTTCGTTCTGTTAGAATTTTCTTTAGCAACTCATACCCAATCCACGCTTCTGTTACAAACTCAAACCCTAATCATGCCCCACATGTTGTTTGGTCAATTGGGTCAAATCCCAAATGGGAGAAAAGTGGGATTTCAGGGTATTGGGTTAAGGGCTTTAGCAATGGGGATGTGTATGAGGGAGAATTTCATAGAGGGAAGTGCTCTGGAAGTGGAGTTTATCACTACTACATGTGTGGAAAGTATGAGGGAGATTGGGTTGATGGAAAGTATGATGGGTATGGTGTGGAGACATGGGCGAAAGGAAGTAGATATAGGGGCCAATATAGGAATGGGTTGAGGCATGGGGTTGGGATGTACAAATTTTATACTGGTGATGTTTATGAAGGGGAGTGGTCTAATGGGCAATCCCATGGTTGTGGGGTATACTCTTCTAAGGATGGGTGTAAGTATGTTGGGGAGTTCAAGTGGGGTGTCAAGCATGGGTTTGGTCATTACAATTACAGGTAATTTCTTTGGAACCCTTAACTTTATGAATCAGTTGAGGGCTCTATTTTGATGTTTACATTCATCCAAATGGCCATTGCCTCAGCTAGCTCACTTGGACTTATGACAAAGGGATGTGTACCTTGGAATCCTTAGATTTGCTGTGTTGATTACTTTGAATGCCTTACTTTGATGCCCATATTCTCCCCAAAGGCCCATTGGCTTAGCTTGCTTATTTGGTCTTGTGAAAAGGATTGTGTATGGGCATGGACCTCATGAGCTTTGTGTCTTTTCTTATGGATGTCATAATTTTTCAGATTGTGCCTGGATGAAGAAATATTGGATATTAAATGTTGCTGGTTGGAATAAACCTGAGCAACTTATGCTAGTAGAATGCTTACGTTTTGTTTGCCATTATGTGCTTGATTTAGTTAGTTCATGAGATGAAAACGTCTGAACCTCTAAATTGTTGGCAACTTCTCAAGCTGATCTCTTTCTGAACAACATTGTGTACCACTCATCAGTAACCTGATTTTGTCCTCTCCTCCATCTGAATTTGGTGACTAGGTGAAACAAGCAAAGGACCTCTGAAAATCCACTAATTCTTTGCCTTGACTAGAGTGAGCAGTTTTTCTTTTCACTTAGGGTTGTTATTGGAGCCTCTTTATTGGGCATCAATAATGCCTAGTAAATGAGAACATTGACTGAAAGCTCAATACTGCTGGATGAACTCCCATTAAGGTTGATCCTTGTTTCAAGTAGTGGACAAGTCATTTAAATATTGATGTATCATCTTGTCTAATTTGTTCAGTTACGTCTACCATTACTGGCCTTGTTCCTCTGACAGCCAGATTTGACAAACTGCTATCTGCTATGACATAGAACAAAATTCGGTTCTGGAAGAAACAATGTTTCTTGAGATGCTTCAATGTCACTTCTAATTATAGAGGATTCATGTTGATCATTGCAAACCTTACTTTCACAGAAATGGAGATGTATATGCTGGGGAATATTTTGCAGACAAGATTCATGGTTTTGGAGTATACAAATTTGGTAATGGCCATCAGTACCAGGGATCCTGGCATGAAGGCCGACGCCAAGGCTTTGGTGTGTATACTTTCAGAAATGGGGAGATCCAATCCGGTTATTGGCAAAATGGGCTCCTTGATAAAGTTGGAAACCATGCTGAACTACCTGGGGCTCCTTCGTGTTCCAATTCTTGCAAGATTTCCAAAGTGGTGGAGGTAATGCTCACTCTTTTTGTCGTGATGTTACTTGAACTTTTTTGAAAGCACTCTTTTAGGCAGGTAACATGACACCACCACTTAGAAAACATATTTGTATTACTAAGGGCTATCGAGCTTGGACTCATACATAGATTTCGGTGTAGTTGTGTGTCTAAGTGCGAGGCCTGATTGTTCCGAAGTAATCATATTTTCGTATTTATTTGAAATACCTCAATTCCCATGTTTGGGCATATGATACACCCACAGTAGGATAAAAAAATAAGGGTCTAGGTATCAAAGCTAAAGCGACAAATGTATCTGCCATTAGGTCATCAAAACCATCTGTTCTGAGTTGGATTTGTTTGAAGCCCAATGCAATCTGTTTGTTTTTCATAAAGCTTTCTGTTTATATGTTCCCGTACTCAATCACTCCCATCGAATCAAAAAGGTGCTGATGGCATCTTCTCCCGGGCTTCTTCTGTCTAAGATAGTAACTTGGCCTTAACTTTTTATTCATCAACGAAATTACTACAGTGGGTATTTGTAGATCTGTATTAGTACAGACACTTATTGAGTTTACTCAATAAATAAGCAGGAAGCTAGGCAAGCATCCAATAAAGCGTATGCTGTGACGATGGTGGACATGAAGGTGAACACAGCTGTAGCAGCAGCTAACAGAGCAGCTAATGCTGCAAGAGTCGCGGCTGTGAAAGCTGTTCAAAACAGAACGCATGAAGGTATAATTAACAATGAAGTTCTGCTACCAGGTCTCTGATTAAAAAGGGCAAGTCTGATTGAAAACCAACAAATATCTCAGCCGAATTCTCGGGAGAGATCCATGATCAACAGCCTGCTTTTCGCATATGCTTTCTTCTATCAAAGGCCAGCTGATCAAGAAACATCTCCCTGAGGTCACTGGCTTGGAGCTGAAGTCCTGAGCCAGGAGAAATGCCTGATTGAGGAGCACAACAGGTCCTCCAACTTCAGAGCTCACTAAGTAAATTATGCATAGTTTTTTTTTCCTTTTTTTTCCCCCCCTTTAAGTGCAAGTAAATATAGATAGCTGGATAGTCAGTTAATTCCTGGCTGTGGCACCAAAGTTGCCATAGTCTAGGATCCCAATTGCGGTCTTGAACTGAAAAATGGATCATTTAGGTTAAAGTTCTGGTAGGTGAGAAGACCGGATTTAGATATATGTTAATGGTCTGTTGTAAACTGTTACTAAAAGATGTAATTAAATTAGCTATCCGAGTTCAAGGGTTGGCTCATTTTAAGTTGAGATCAAAATTGGGTTGCTCTATTTCATTCTGTTCTTCAAGTCAAGTAATTATCTTAGATCAGTTTTGTTGGCCCTAGTCCTGCTTTACTGTATCATGATTGTTAACCCATCACTATCAGCAACTACTGGTTGGATTACATTACCAAGTGAAACCTCTAGCTGTATATAGCATTGTTACTGCATCTATTTGTTCGCATCTGGTGAACAAAATGCACATAAATTCATCTGAGTCAGTTCTACATTTTCTTGTATACCGGAGGCTGCACCTGTTATTTCTTCTGCCAGATGACATTGAATTGCATTAATCAGCTTTCAGGGTTGTTTGGGGATTGAAGTGCTCTAGCAGGCGAAAATTGGATTCACCCAATCAAGTCTAGAGTGCAACTCGCAACATTTTTAACTCGCTGTCTGAAACATGAACTGCACTGCTAAAGAGTTGTGGGCTTTGGATAAAGAACACAGCCGGGATGTATGGGTTTGCGTTAAAATTAAGAATTATTCAAAATTTGATCCTAATTTGGTGGCCGATATTGAAAGATATAATATTACAGTATATAATAAAATCTAAATATATGGACAACTACAATTGGTTTTACTAATGTCTACTTTTATGTCATTGTGATGATTCATAATATTATTATCAATATTAAACAGAGTGCTGATAAAAAAAAGAATGCAGTTTTGTATTACAAGTTATAGGGGGCATAAAATTTGCTTTTATTATCAACATTCCCTATATATTTTTCCAAGAATTTGTTTGCTAAGCTTTTCCAAATGATTTTTTTGTTTTTTGGGGGGGGGGGGGGGGATTGGGTGGGATGATGGATACCGCCTAGTGGCGCCTACCAGCAAACAGTCTCAATCCTTTTGATAGAAACTGGTAAAAGTAAAACCCTCCAAAAGAGGTAAAAGTTATCTAGAGAAACTAGAACAGTCCCATGCACGCTGAAGACATGAGTAACTAAACTGATGGACAGAAACAATTCAAAGCTTCAAAAAAAAAAAAAAAAAAAAACCTGTTTTGAGGAGACAAAAGCTTCAGAAATCAGAGCAGTGTACCTTGTACCAACTACCAACTAACCACTCATTTGATTCGAAGAAAAATAAGTTTTTTTGTACCATCAAATACCCCCTTCCCATCTCCTGCACCCTGATCACTTAAAGAACTATGCACTACAGTTAGTTTTCGTCACATTTCTCCAGTACAGGGTAAAGAGGAGACCAAGGAATAAGAGCACGTCCCCCTCACTGTCAGGTTAAAAAAAAAAAAAAAAAAGAGAGAGAGATGAAACAGAAAAAGAGCAGATCTCACTTATCAACAACGTTTTTCTTTATTATTATAAAGGGCTTTGCCAATTATCGCCCTTAGGACGACCAATATGAAGTAATTATAACCATTATATATAGAGTCTTATCTAATTAAGTTTTAAGTACAAGATTGTAATTGACTAGTAGACGTTGCTTAGTTACCTACAATTGCATCAGTTGCCTTTTTGAAGTCAAGTTGTGATGCAGCTTCCTTATTAACCCCATTACCTATTCCACACCCCTACTTGTCACCATAACTGCCGACACCTGCCACCGCCAACTTCCCTGCGACTATGGTGGTCGGTGGTGGCCTGTGACCCCTCGGTTCCATTCATCCGTCACCGCCGAACACTGTGGTTGGGATGTCGGCTTTGATGCAACTTATGTTTCTTAAAGGAGCTGGATTTTGTTCTCACCCAACCAGGCCTTCAGGGCCGTGAGAACCGCTCCTGTATCTGATTGTCTCATGGAAAATCTGGATTGTGCAAATTGACAATTTGAGAGAATTACCAAAACTATTCATAAAGTTCCAGTGCAGAGTCCTCCAACTAGCTATAGCATAGATTGTAGCATGAGTCACAGACATGCTCTTTCCACTCATATATTGGCAAAGTTAAGGCTAGATTAACCATGCCACCTTTGTATAATCTGTGCACATGCAGCAGATTAGAGATAACAAACTTGCTTCAATTAAAAGAAGACTGGGTGATGCTTACGGTGTAACGTGATGCCCTTGGTATTCAGTCTTCCCAGCTGATTTTGGGCAATAGAATCAACACCATAAAACACAATAACACATTTTGGACAAAAGAGGATCATAGTTGTATTTCAAAACTCCTCAACCACCAAACTATAGAGAACTGCCAAATGAAGCAGAACCAATCCTAATTAGATGAAGAAATTCTAGTTTCCAACTACCAACGACAAAATTACGAATGACTAAGCATCCATGCAACTAAAATCTGACTCCAATAGTAAAGAAGCCGGGGCAACAAACCTTTTTTCCTTTCTCGATGGCTTGATCAGTTTCATCCGTCATTCTGTTCCCCTAATGGCATGATCACCCAGCTGCTGTTTTGTCATAGCCATTGCATATAGATCCACAACTTAGAGGCAGATCAAGCAAGGACAGAGATGGACCAAAGCTTAACTCCAAAGACATAATATTGAAACTTGAAAGAGATGGAAATATAGAATACTGACCTGTTTCATTCCTTGGATTATTTCTACTTGCCATTTTTCAAGGGAAAAAAACACATTAACATATGAGGAAAGTGTGGATGAAAGTGAAAGTCAGGGAAAAAAGAGCATGAGCTTTGCTTTCCCTGGGAGTTCGAAATTGCTGAAAAGCAATCCAAATCTCGTATCGGGGAATGATGGTAACAATTCAGGGTTTCTTGGTCTCAGTGAAATTCAGTACACAATGTAATTCCGATTTGGCTTCAAATTTTGCAATTATATCAGACAAACTGCATGTAGAATAAAACAATTGCTCACTGTAGCGAGAAAGTCCATGGACTAAAATGGCATTACTTGAGCATAACTTATTCTTATGGCATGCTGCTCTTGCATGAGCTGTAAAAGTAAATATCCACATGCATTGATAAAAGGGCAACTGATAAGTACCTAATACATTCCCGCATCTTATCTGTGAGTTCCTCAATGGCCTGCTCTGTCCATTTGCAGCATTGATCTTCTCCAGCTTCTAAAACCCATTTCTGTTCACTTCAAAAACAACATTCATGGCACACATACACATCAATGCCATTAGCACAGGATTTAAATCCACTAATCAATGTGACCTGCATGAATCCAGAACAAATGTATTTAACAGAATCCAAGGTAGTCACATTATCCATACTCACGCCTCATATTCTTCATTGTAGTGAGTATTTTGAATACCACAAGACCAACTACAGGCAGTTAATCAAAGTTCTGAAACCTCACATACTGTCACAAGCCCAATGATTATGGCAGGACAAACATCTAATGCAGCAAAAAAGATATCAATTCTCAATATTATTGAATACCAAATGGACAGCCAATGGAGAACCAAACAAAGCTGGTCTAAAATATGAAATTTCCCCCTTCTTTCAATTCAAATATAAATATATTACAAAGTCAGCTTAAAAAAATGTGCCTGCAGCAACATAACAGAATGGACATCGGAACAGGTGAGAAACCTGTGTATCTATGTGCTTCTCTTTACTGTAAGATCCAAAAAAACACTAGTGGACGTTAAACCATTTGTCATTCACAGAAGTCCCCATTTGAAAAATTAAAAAAAAGGGTCCATCCCCAACCCAAAAAATACTGAACCTTCCAGCATCGTTTCAGCAGCCAAACCCAAAGCTCTCAATCAGATCATCAGCTTTAGGCTGATAAATGATCTTGTCGAACATGGCCTTGGTCTTCTCATGAGTTATCAATTCATCCAGGATTTGGTCCTCTGAAACTGTCAATTTAGGGGCGGCCATGTTGTGCAACTTTTCACTCTCTGAAGCAGAGAAAACTAGCTCTGACAACCGGTCCTTGGACAACATTGTGTAGTATTTATCGCATTCTTGTGTTCCAGAGGTGATAAGATGATAAACATGTACATTCTTCTCTTGCCCCAGCCTATAAGCCCGGCTTATGGCTTGCCTTTCGACTGATGGGTTCCAGACCACATCAAGCAACACAACCCTTGATGCACCCACAAGGTGGATTCCTTCACAACAAGCCCTAGTCGAGGCCAGAAGAACCCTAGCTTCACTGCTTGGATCATTGAAGATTTTAATCAGGTTTTGCCTTTGTTTGGCCTCACGTTTTCCATCCATGTAAAGGATTTCCCTCCCCACAGTCCAATCAAAATGGTCTTGTAGCAATTCTCCAAGGTGGTCTAGGGGGTTTATGTATTGGCTGAAGACCAACACTTTCTCTCCTTTGCTTAGCTTGATGAGCTCAAACGAAAACCGAGTTTTCACCCCAGCATCAAGGTCCTTTTCATGCTTTCTTAGCAAAGCTTTGAACTCCTCATCAAGAAAGAGTGGAACATGCTCACATTTTAGCAAAAGTGCAGGATGGACTGAAGTAATAGACACCCAGTGATCCAACCCAAAGCTGTTTTTGAGACTCTCCAAATGCTGCAAGCATTTCCTCTGCAGATCAGAGGGCTTGAGGATGAGCACGGAATCCAATAACCCACGAAGTGTTTCTCTCAAGATATCGCCCTTGTAAACATGTACAAAGGGCTTTATTCGGGTCCTCAACTCCTCAATTCTTTTGGCTTCATCCACATTGCAATGTGCTGACCCAAAAAGTGCTCTTTTTTCATCCGAGGCAGATTTTCTCCCCCGCTTCCTTTGGTAATCCCGATGATTGTCAGCTAGAAGCGGATCCACAAACCCCTCCCTTACCAATGAAATTATGTTGTACAGCTCATGGAAGTTGTTTTGGAAAGGTGTGCCAGAAAGGATGATTTTCTTCCTTGTAGTAACATTGGATAAAGTCTTCCAAATAAGGCTAGCGTCGTTCCTTGGGGTGTGCCCTTCATCTAGGACCATTATTCCAGCCTTGTTGAGAAGAACATCCCTAAGCTTATCATCCACACCGTCCTTCTCTCTAGTCATCTTCCCAAAAAGCGAGTAGCTAATACCCAAGACACCCCTCCCTTTTTTCCAGGTGCACAGCTTTGCCAGACGGATGGTTTTTTCGTTCTTGGCATTTCTCAATATACTTTGCATCCCAAGGTCCTCCGCCTCAGGGAGGTCAGTACTGTTCATGTTCAAGAAGGGAATGCCGCTCTTCCATTTGGCAAACTCCTCCTCCCATGCAGGGAGCACACTCGAGGGGGCAATGATGACAGGTCTTGAGCTTGGATACTGTTTCATGTATGAGTGGAGGAACACGATTGCCAAACGGGTCTTCCCGGTCCCAGGTGCATGGCATATGATGCACCCACCTAAACCATCCTTTCTAGGCTTCCCCAGCTCACTGATTTTTATCCCACCAGCAACATTTCTCCAAATGAACTCAATTCCCTCTTGCTGGTGTGGGTATAAATGCCTCCTAATCCCTGGGATGAGGTCCCACACTGTACCCCAAGTGCCTTCTGAGGGTCTGCTGCAAGCTTTTGGATCATACCCATTGTCATCAAACTGAAATTGATGCAAAGGAATCTCACCATCATATGGGAACCTTCCATAGCCACAGTTTTCGCTCTTCCCAAAAGGGTTCTTGTTCTTTCATGTACAAAACAAAAAGGTGAAGGCATAAGGGGCTTCGAAACAATGCACAACAAAAACACAATACAAATATGCTGAGGTTTTTTCTCACTCACAAAATCTGGGGTGCAGTACTTTATCTCATCTCTGACATATGAGCAGAATTTGCACCGGATTCCCACTTCTTCATCATAAATAAGATGATGTTTTCCTTCTGCACAAAGCTTAACATGCAAAACTGCACTGTCTGATGGGATGAAATCCTCATTGTTGTAATCCTACAACCCATCGCAAAAGAGGTCAGTAGGTCCAAGGCATCAGAATATATAACAATTCAAAATAGGGTAAACAACTCCCCCCCCCCCCCCAAAAAAAAAAAACAAAAACAAAGGACTTCAGTAAGAGCTTTGCCAACCCAATTTACATACCAGTCACTATGTTTGTTTTTCCCACAGAATGGAATGTACTTGTTTTGTGAACCAATGAATTGAAATTCATGCCATGCTGAAGTTTTTTAAAAGGATATCTCCACTATAGAACATTTTTCTTAGCATTCCCAACCAATACCATTTAACATTCTTTAACAGTACAACATGAGACATTGCTTTCTTGATTGTTTTTAATCAGAATGATATGTGCTGGCTTGCTCAGATTGAATTTGTATTAAATTTGTTGGGAAAATTGATGCCGATAATCTAAACTATTGAGGGTATCGACACCAATAATCTGACCTGAGAATATTACAGCAAATAATCTGACCTTTGAACCTATTTTTTGTAAGTATACTAGCAAAGAGTTGGGTAAACTTGACTCAGTTGTGCTCTGATATGAATTTTCTCAGATCAGATTATTTACAAAAAATAAGGTCAAAGGTCAAACTGTTCGCTGTAATTTTCTCAGGTCAGATTATTCACGTCAATACCCCCGATAGTTCAGATTATTGGTGTCACTTTTTCCAATTTGTTACTGTTCCATAAACTGTGAACTATGTTTGTTTTCCGCAATGTGATCATGCTCAGATGCTAAAACACAGAAGCTGCAGCCCCTGCAGTCACAAGACAATTTTGAACATGTGACCGAGATTCCATCTTTCAGGTCAAAACACAAAAGACTGCAGGGAATCCTAAGCATGACTATCTAAAATAGAATCACACAACAAGAAATCAAGTTAGTGTTTTTATGCTTTGTATTTACAGTCAAGCTTATTGGCAGAACAATGCAACTATAAAAGGTCAACCACATTTTAGTGGACGAAATTAGCAAAATCCCAGTAAATGTGTACAGAAGATAATTGCCATTCTTGAATAGAAAAGAAACAGAAAAGGGAGGAAACAGAACATATTCACTGGCAAAATCAGAACTAAGTACTCAGGTTCAAGTCAACAGCAAGGTTAAAAAAAAAGAGCGAGTGGATATACTGTTCTTCATCTGTCTGTTGAAGTTTGAAATCTAGCTTAGATTTAAAACCTTTTTCATATCAAAAGTGTCATATGATAAATTGTTATGCAAGCACATGAGGTAACCATGAAATTTGAAGTTCCTTGCACAGCATTGAGTGAAAGGATAGCACATAAACCTACAGTTGCAAAGCATATTACCAAGACACTCCCCTCCTCCCCAAAAAAAGAAAGAAGATTCGATGAATGTGCATTAGCAAAAGCATAGTGAGGAGACTGCAGTTGTTAGTGAAAATGCTAGCACAGACCTAAAGACTCAAGACCTACACATTAATGTTCACGTGTGAGCTGAATTCAGAATAATTGGTCTAATATCAGCAACTTTGTCTCAGTAAAACATTTTGGGTGAGGAACTATTTCCTACACAATAACATCATTCAAATGACCCAGTATAACTGATGCTAATTTAGAAACTTAGAAAACTTGAATCTTGTCCTGCCCAATGGGCCTAATTTCTCATACTTGATGAAGCCTGAGTATCGTCATAGACTATGTTCTAGGCAAAAAAAGCTTGCCCATGTATGGTTATGACTTATGACCCTAATTTCAAGCTGACATACAAGAGTCCTTCTTACATATTTTATACCCAGATGTGAATATCTTTTAGGCAAACAAAGTTTGTCCAAATCATGGGTATTCTCTCATTTGCCCTTCCAGTAAACCCACAACCTGAATTTTCCCACCCCTAGATACTAACACTGGATAATCAAGCCAAATTCAGTAGTAATTCCCCATACAAAGCAAATGCCATATCAAGTAAATCCCATTTCTTACTCAGTGGAACAAAAACAATTCTGCCAGCAAAACACCCAATTGTCAGCACATTAGCACTGATCCAAAGATCAAGCATAACAAACAAACAGAATTCACAATGAGGCTAGACACAGGATCAATTTCCCATGAAACTGCAAACCTCAAAATTAGGGACAAAAGCAACACACACACACACACACACACACACACACACACACACAGAGAGAGAGAGAGAGAGAGAGAGAGAGTTACCCAACTGTAAGCACATATAGAGCTTGGAGCAGAAATTCAGATATAAAGCACAGAAAACTCAGATTTCAACCAAACATTTTCACAAGTAAACATAATTGGCATTAAGAATCTTACCCTGCAACTCCTATCATCCCCAACGGTGCAAGCTAAAAGAATAAAGTCCAATTGCTTCCAAATCATCTCCAATTCTACATCCTCTTCTGACTTCTCAGGAGGAATTATCTCCTCAATCCCGAACTTGAACTTCAAGGGAAGATAACTTTCAGTCAAACTAGGCATGGACTCCTCCAAATTTACATCCCCATTATCAGTCAAAGTGTTGTAGAGAACCCTTTGGAGCTCCTTATCTGTAAACCCTCTACCCCTTCTTTTTTTCGAGGGCGGGGGCAACTCCACATCATTTTCTTTGGGTGGCCTTCCCCTTTTTCTCTCACCACCATGGTTGACATTACTCGAGTTCGGATTGTGAGGCTTAGAAACCCCATTTCCTACAACTACTTCTTTATAATCTTCTTCAATGTCGTCATATTCACCATCTGTGGAGGAAATCTCTTGAATTGGGATAGGGCTACTGTACTTTCCTTGTTTTGCTTTCTTCTTGGGCAAATTTTGCTTCCAATTGGACCTTGTTCTCCTTGCAATGGAGGTATTTTCTGTTGTAACAGGGTTTGAAACCAGATTTAAGCCATCAAACACCTTCCTGAATTCAGAATTCTCCTTTCTTTTCCTTTTTTCCCCTTTTTTGTTCTTCTGCTTTTCAAATTCAAGGCCCTTATCATCAACATTCATATGATAATCTTCACTAATTTCTTCAATGGAGCCATCAGAACTTTCAGAAACAGAAGTTGAAGAGCTCTCAGTCTCATCAACCCTGAAGTCTCTGTCATCCTCTGTATCATCATACTCGGTTGATGAATCTGAAGATTCTTGAGAACTTATTTGCGATTCTTGAAGGGGATTATGATTCTTCTTCAAACTACTTTCCCCAACTGCAGAGTCAGCCCCCAAATCATCATCAACATCAACATCATCATCAACAGCATTGTCCCATGGGCAAAATCTCTGTCCTAAAATTTTGCAAGAAGACGCATCACTGCTCTCACCGTCATCAAACACGACAAAGTTACCATTTTCTTCAAAACCCAGAAGAGGGTTTTCCTCAGATTTTCCTCCATCACACTGAATTTCTTCACCATTACCTTCAGAACAACCCACATTATTATCACCACCATCATCTTCAAAACCCAAGTATCTTCTTTGAACAGAAAAACCCAAATCATTGTCAGCATCATCTTCAAAACCCAGGTCTTTTCTCTGATTATTTCTCTTCAAATTGACGACTTGCTCAAATTCATCCTTATCAACAATCATAAAACCGTCATCCTCTTCTTCACTCTGCCCAGAAATTTGCAGGGCTTGATTCCGCATCTTCTTCTTCCATTCTCTTTTAGCAGTCATCCTAGCCTTCTTGTTCACCTCGATCATTCTCTCGAATTCTCGGTTTCTTCGACCCCGTGTTCGATTTGCAACAGGTTCATGCCCCATCCTAAAATTAACCCTAAATTGGGCAAAATCGTGGAAGGAAAATTAAAAAACAGGGGGAAACAGGGGGACTAAGAAAGACGCGTGGAAGGGGGAAAAATAAAGGGGGAAAAGACAAATACCCAGAAACAGAGTAATCAATTGGAGGGGAAGTAAAGGGCATTGCAGAGGTTTTACAGAGAGTAAAAGGAGAGAGAGAGAGAGAGAGAGAGAGAGATGGAGTTATAGTGGCATTGGAAGGGAAAAGGGCGCCAAGAAGAAGAAGGCGTGCAAAGCAAAGGAAAAAGAAAAAGGGCAGAGAGAGTAAATTAAACTTGAAAAAGGAAAGTATTGTGTGAAGGTTCTGTAGAAAATCTTTGCTGTACGTTAGAATCTCGTTCATTCTTTCTTTTCTTTCGTGGGATTCGAAACCTTCGAAGTTTTTGAACACTTTAACCCAAATTCATGTGAAAATGGAAGATGAGTGGTCTTTTTAAGTACTCTTGGTTGCTCCACTTTCTCTCGCTTTCTCTCTCAACTGAAGTACTATGAAACTGTTTTAGGTTCATTGTAGGTTATAACTGATGTGTAATGATGTACTTTAATTGAATGTGTTTCCTAAAGAAGACGAGAAAATTGTGCCAATGAATGCCTTTAGGGACGTATTAGAGACTAATTTGCTTTCGTGCAAGTTATGGAAAAAATTTGACTTTTACAGATGTTAAGAGCATCTACAATGTAAGACTCATGAGTCAAAAATTTGACTCACGGTTCAAAAAATACCATGCATCGGTGATCGATTTTGCTCGCCCATGATCTGCCCCCCACATATTTTCTCTTTTTTTTGAGTCAACTAAGCTCTTAAAAGCCTAAAATTCAATAATATGTTAGTGGTGGGGTCTATAAAATATTATTTTATTTGATGATCCAAGTTGGTGATCCATAGGATAGCAAAGGGAAAGAAAAAGTTGGCTTGTGATATGATGTGTAGGGTGTGAGCCCCCACTTGTGATATAAAATTATTGATCACTATTGCATATGCTCTATCTAACTGGAATATGCTTCCTACAGAATCACGAGATAATAGTTCAATATTAGAGCAAATTTTACAGATTAAAAAGGAGATTTAAAGATGTTAATACTCTGAAGTGTATACATTGAGCCTACATGATATATTTTACAACTACTCAATACTATTTGCAAAATATTGCGAAATATTATTTGTATCATGTGTAATTAGGAGAATTAGCATTTTACCATCCAAGTGATTTTAGCTTAATTTTTTTTTTTTAAAAAGAAAGTTGTTTGATTTTGGGAAAAGACTTGGTATTTTGGTTGTCGGATATGAGACTCCGGTAATTAGAAGAATAACAAGAAGTCTAATAAAATAGGTGGAAAACAAACAACAGACTAAAGATTGATATTCTTAAGCTATCTCCAATGGCTATTTTAATTGATGTCTATATTTAGAACTATCGGCTTGTTGAGCTTACTTTGCGATTTGCAGTATGCAAATTGTAGTAGCTATTTTTCTCGTGAGCAGTGCAATAATTGTCTTATCTTTCTTTATTATTATAAAGATCATGCCCAACTAATAATCAAGAAAAAAAAAAGTTGCTTGTTTGTGAAATCTTCTCATCAAAAGATATTGTAATTTAAAAAAGGCTCATTAAAAGATCCAACAAAAGAAATTGCACTTATGGAAAAAATTAGTACACTAAAGGGTCATAAATTAACAATTGATATATACCTTCACAATTAGGTGTTTTATAAAGGCCATGTTTGGCAAAGAGCTTTTTGGGTGTAAAAAGAGTTTTTTGAGGGTATTAGCTGTTTGATTCTGGTCAAAAAACTCTTTGGGGTGTTTCGTTGATTAGCTTTTTAGATTAGTTTTTTATACCCAACAAACTCTTTTACAAAAAACTCTTTGGGATAGCTTTTTCAAAGAGTTTTTTGATATTTACTATTATAATGACCATGCTAACCTTATAATTTGGACAAATTTACATTACATGTCATTCACAAATGATATTCCCGAATGTTGGATGCTTATACTTTAAATTTTTTAATTTATTTTTTTTCTTTTTTAGGATAAGAGTTGTGGATGGTCATGATGTTGAAGATAATACTTTTAATTTTAATGCTTTCTTAATTTAACAAATAATTTATGTTAGTTAGTTTTACATGATATATAAATATTTTTTATATCACATAATTTCAATTGCTATTTAAAAAGAAAACATTTAACATTAAAAATATATTTTGATAATAAGTACTAAAATTAGGAAAAAGTATAAATGTAATTTTATATATCACATAAGTCTTAATTCATAATTCATATCAAAAAGAAAAATAGATATCCAATAAAAATTATTTTATTAGAAAAATAATGAAATTGAGTAATGGGCATAAGTGAAATTTTATCAAATAGTTTTGTTATAAACAGCTAATTTCACCAAACACTTTTTTCACAAATAGCTACTGCAATCAGCTAATAGCTAACAACTGATTGTCAAACAGGGCCAAATACTTTTAATGAGTATGCTTATGATCTCTTTGAAATTCCCATGATAGTAAAAAAAAAAAATAACGTTAAATTATATCCAATAAAAAGTTAATAGACTTCAAGATAGATTTATCCAAAGACCAGTTTAATAATAAATACATTCTACAATAAATTTCAGCTATTAATTTACAACTTCTAGTATTCATTTCTATTTGTTTGTCTCATCCCAAATGATATTAATTATCTTACCACACCGCTCATAACTACAACGTCCCTTCTACAATCAAAAGTCAAAAAAATTTATTTCACTTGTCCATCACTTTGTCAAGAATTCAATTTTCAATAATCTTTTTAAGGAATTTTCATTGGTTAAAAAACAATTTTAACCATAAATTATTAAGCCAATGCACTTAACACTTTTCTATATCAACTAGTTAATTTTTTTTTTTCACTTATTAGTTAGACATGGCCCTTATAATAATAAAGAAAGATAAAATAATCACTGATCCACTGCACTGCTCGCGAAAAAAATAGCTTATACAACCTACATCGATTAGTGCTTTAATGGTACATAGGAGATGAATGCAATGTTAAATTCATATCAAATGGAGCAAAAGATTTGCTTTCATGTCAAAAGAGATCACTTGGAAATCATTCATCATTCCAATGTGGTTAAACTGGGAAAACTTTATGGCTAGACCACTATTTGTAATGATTCCATGTGTACTATTAATGGCAGGTAATAGGAGTTATAGGGTGAGTTTCAGTTCTTTCTTTTCTGATTATGAGTTGGATTAATCAAAACTTGAGTGTAAAGGACTAAAAGTGTGTTAACCTTCGGATTTTGATTAAAATATTGACCTTAAGAGCTTTGGTGTGTAACTATGGTTGGACTTTGAAGAGAAGAGAGGGAAAAAGATGATAATTATCAGTATTTAATGCTGATCAACACTTACTCGTATTCATCAGCACTGATCAGCATGTAATCAACACTTAGTCGTATTTTCTATTAACAATTTTAGCACTAATCAACACTAATCAGCACTTATCAGTAGTGATCAACAATAAGTTACTTATGACAGATTGAAAAAACAAAGACCCTTTGTCTCAATTGATGGTTCAATGAACTTAGCAAACCCGAAATAAACCGACTTCTTTTACCAAGAGTAATTGAGTCCAACCTACTAATGTCTATTTACCTATTATCACTAGATAAGATGTATAATACATACACACACAAAAAAAGAAGTCTAAGAAGACAAGAAGGCAAGGTGATAAAACAGTAAAACAAAATTAGGTAAGTTGAATTTTGGGGACCCTTGCAAAATTTGGCCTTGTACATCAAATGGGAAGGGCTTTTGGATATCTTCATCTAGTTGGAATATTTGGTCAACAAGGCTGAGGGCAACGGATCTTTTGGCAGTGCTGTTTGCAAAATTATGTCTCTCTTATTTTGTTGGATTCATTGGCAATGTTCGTAATACACAACACAAGCATTTGGCCTTCCTCATGAAGTCTCGCTTTTGCCCATGGCCATGGCCATTTTTCCTCCTTCGCCGGGATTATTTTTAGGAGTTCTCTGAACTAATTTTTCATTTAAATGTGTCATTAGTAATGTATTTTTGTTCAAAACTGACATTATAGGCCCCGCTTACCCAGTTGTACCCGGTTTGATGATTTTCTTTTTAAAAGAAATTTTGGATGATAATATGTTATACTTTTTTGGGATATTGGACAATAGTACTCTCAACTTTGAACTTGAATGTTCATGCATCATATTATGAGCATTTTATAGACTATGATTGACTATGAAGGCCTTTTTTTAGTCAGTGATATAAGTGTATATTCAACATATATAATTGTGTATACTTAAAAATTGTAACATTTTAAACATATACAATTGCATGCCGTTGCGAAATTGTTGGATTATATTGATAAAGCACATTTAAACTTTGCATTGATATATAAACAGTAAATAGGTCAATAATACTATACATGAATATCCAAGTTCAAAGTTAGGAGTATTACTGTCCAATACTCCCTAAAGTAAAGTATATTAACATTCAATATCATTTTTTTTTTTCAATATCCCACCCTCTATTCCCTCCGTTAAAGCATCCTCCCTCCTAGACTATCTCTCATCTAACTCAATTGCTGCCATAGGCACCTCCATTTCCATCGTCATTATTGCGATTTGCTATTGGAGGCAGTGGCGGAGTCAGGATTCTAAGTAAGGGGACGAGATTAATAATACACATAACATAAATTTTAATAGTTCTAAAAATGAAGTGCGTAGCTAATATATTCAAGAAAATTGTCCTCGACGAGATCTCACGTTTTGAAAGTAAAGCATGATATCGTCGTTCGATAGACTTTTAAAAAGATCGATCTCAAAATAAATTTAACACAAATAAACAAACAAAAACCAACAAATTACTCAATTCTAATTCCTAAATCCTCAATCAACAAAGGCAAAACTCTAATTTTTTAATGATAGGTAAATCTCTAAATTAACAACTTATTTAACACAAATTCAATAACAATTAGTAATTAAACTAAATATAAACGAGCAAAGCAATTGCAAACAAAATTAGCTCAACTTTAAATCTTCAACCAAGAAGACAATTAGGTAAAAATTCTCATTTTTTAATTCATGAATCATGAGTAATTCACTAAGTTAATCAATTATTTAAAATGAATCTAACTAAAATTAGTAAAATAAACATAATTATTTACAAAGTAACAAAACTAAAAACAAAAATTAAGAATTTTTGGGAGTTACCTTAAATTGAGATTTGGGAATTTGAGATTTGGGAATTAGGAGGAGCGCCGAGGAGGACTGGAGGTGGCGGCGGCAGGCCGGTGGGCGGCAGCACTAGTGGCGGCGAGCCGGCGACTGGGCAGAGAGTGAGAGAGAGAGAGTCCGTGGTAGGTTAGTGGGTGGCTCAGCACTTCAGCGTCACTGCGTGAGTGAGGGTAGAAGAGTCGACTGAGAGCTGCAAAAATTTTGAAACAAAAATTGGAAAAATTAAAAGGCACTTTCCAAAAAAAAATACAGAAAAGGTGGAATAAAGAGTCAAACCATGGATCTCCCACACAAAGCAAGTGGCAATCACCACGCTACTATATAATTCTATGATGTGTACTCATGAACTAATGGATATATATCTATTGTTTTTGTCCATAAAAATATTCCACATATAATTTTTTCCCTAAAAAATTAGGGGTTCAATTGACCCTCCTTGCCTAACGTGGCTCCGCCCATAATTGGAGGGCACATCGACAATTATTAGTTATGACCCCTCTCCCCACTTCACAACACGCCCGTCTGTAGTTCTCCCCACCGAAAAAAATCGCCGCCCACCAGTCGCTCTCTCTATCTCCCCCACCTTCTGTGACTACCATCAAAGCTTTTGTACTATCACACTGTAGCAAAAGGGTTGGAATTATTTTCATTTGTTTGGCTTTTTTGTCTTCGTTTTAGCCCTTACCTATAATCTATGTGCCCTATTTTGCCATGGCGTACGATTGCAATAATTAATAGTTGTGACGAAGAAGAGAGAGAGTTCGGGCGGGCCTAAAGGGGATTAAAACAGCGGGAAATTTACCATACGATGTTGTTTCAAATAACACTCATCATTTCTGGCCTCTCCTTACTTGCTGGCATTATTTGTTTGGAACACCTTTTGAGGCTATCATTTCTTATCCACACTTAATGACCCATTTGCCCTTACTGAAATCTTTCATTTAGGGAGAAAACTCAGTTGAAAAAGCAGCAAATTGTGGGGCTCTGTATGTAGTCTCTCTCTCTCTCTCTAGTTTCTTTGTCCGGACAGAGCTTTAACTCCAAATGTTTGCTTATCTGGATTTTTGTTTGATGTTTGTTTAGATCTGTATTTTGTATTGCTTTAGTAAGTTACAAGGTTGAGAATTTAGCTCAAATCTTTGTAGATTGTACCATTTTCAGTGGTTAATTTTGCTTGTTTCTAGTTTTGTATGGGTTTAAGTGTGGTTTCAGTATACTTCTAATTGATTTCAGGATTTCTTACCAGATTAAATTTTTCAGTTAAAGTGTTGATTAAGTTTTTGGATGCCTTCACAAGCTCTTGTTTCATTTCCTGCTGGATTTCTAGCATATTATTTGGCTACGGTATGTACATGAAGTAACAACTATGAGGGAATAGCTTCTTTTTGCTTTCTTTTGGAAGTTGAGGGCTTGCATTTTAAGGTATGCTACTTTTTTTCAAGTTGTCTCCAACTTGCTTTCTTTCTAATTGTGTAGTTGATGTTTGTAATTGTAGCGGTGGTGTGGTTGTGTTGTTGGGTCTGTGATGCAGTTAGAAGTTGTTTACTAAATACGAATGTGCAGATTTGTAGTGGTTAACCCGGATCTATGTATTAAATAATCCGGGTTATCCAATGCAGAAGTTGTGCTTGTAACTGTTGTTTGGAGTTCTGCTGTGCACTAGTGTTAATACTTTGTAATTGCTGTGGAGAGGTATAGGTAGTCGAGGATGGTGAGAATATGGTAGTTGGTAGTGGCTAATCGATAAATGCATTTTGCATAACCCAAGATAACAAAGTGGTTAACCCAAATATCTGTAGCGATTAATCCGGGTTAACCGTTGGAGGAGTATGGTTATGAATGTAGTATGGGGGTCTGCTCTGTAGTAATATATCGTAGAATGCTTGTAATTGCGGTGGACAGGTATAATATAGTTAGTTGGTAAAAGTATTAATATCTTAATATCCAGTGGGTAACTAGTAAATGCGTTGTAAATAACCCTGGACACAATAGATGTTAAATTGCATATGTTTTTTGAATAACCCGAGTAACCGTTGGAGTTGTGGTTGTAAATGTAGTATGAGTTTATGCTCTGTAGTAGTAGATGTGTTTGTAAAATGCTCTGTAATTGCTATGGGCAGGTATAATGTAGGAGGTGAAGGTATTAATATCCCTCATATGCAATGGGTAACCTATAAATGCGTAGTGGATAAACCTGAATATAGTAGTTGTTAACCAACATATCAGTAAGGAATAACCCGGGTTAACTGTTGGAGGAGTTGTGGTTGTAAATGTTAGCATGGGTTTGTGCTGCGTAGTAATAGATATGTTTGTAAAATACTCTATAATTGCTGTGGACAAGTATAATATAGTTAGTCATGATATTAATATCTTCATTTACTGTAGGTAACCCGTAAATGCCCATGGTAGTTGAGAATGTGTAGTGTGCTATTTGCATAATTTAGTTAGTGTTGCATGTAATGGATGTGCATTGAATAATCCAGGTTTGTGCTGTATGAGAATGTGGAATCAGATTTGTTAAGGTGTGCAGGTGGTGTTATGTAGTGTATGGAATTGATGCTGATAAACATGTGTACATTTGCTGCTGATTGTTAGTGTGGAGCATAATAGAAGGATAAAATGCAGCTGCAAGGGGGTTGTGGTAAGGAGATGACTTTGTATGTATGCTTGGGAGGTTTTTTCAAGTAAGGTGCTGGGGGAAGTTATGTTACAAAGTGGGAAGGAAAGACTGTGTGTGGGTGAAGAAAATCATGGGTGTGCTTGATGTGTTACGATTAGTGGAGGAGGTTTGTGTGTATGCGTACATTTATGTGGCAGGGAGTGAAGATCCGTATGTGAGACAATTACATGGGAACGAAGCATATAAAAGGGGGGAGGAGGGAGGTGGTTGTAGTGATGGTGGAAGGGGTGGAGAAAGTGTAAATGTTGCACATGCCACTTAATCCTTCCAAATTTCAAAGATTTTGAGTGTGGCCATAAGTTTTTTACTTACTTTGAAGTTTGCCCTTTAAGTGTACTTTGACAATTTACCGTTTCCCCAATCCCCAGTACAAATTCTGATATTCCATTCCAAAGCAAACCAATTATAAAAGGTGTATTGTATACAAGGCTATTCAATACATATATTCGGGTTATTCGATACATATATTCGGGTAATCACTATTATATCCAGGGTTGTCCACTACGTATTTACGGGCTACCCACTGCATATGAAGATATTAATGCCTTCACTAACTATATTATACCTATCCACAACAATTAAAGTATTTTAGAAACATTTATTACAATAGAGCAGAAACTCATACTACATTTACAACTCGTCCAACGGTTATCCGGGTTATTTAATATAGATATGCAGGTTAACATCTATTATATCCACGGTTATTCATTACGCATTTATGGGTTATCCATTGCATACTACATTCACAACCATAAATTGTCCAACGGTTAACCCTGATTATTCAATACAGATGTCTGGGTTAACCACTATTTTATCCTGGGTTATTCAATATGCATTTGCCGGTTAGCTATTGCAAATTACAATATTTTCACTATCATCGACTACTTATACCTCTCCATAGCAATTACAAGCATTAACCACTATTTTATTATAGGTTCTGCTTGTAAATGTTGTGCGCTACTATTTTCTTTAAAAGGTGTATTTTATATTTTCTTTAAAAAAAAATTTTCCATCACGCTTGAGAAGGAGAACCAAATGGCTAAACGAAATGATATCTTCATGGTTCATCTTTAGTATAGTCCTCACATGATACCATATCAGAAAGATGGTGTAACACCCCTAACCCTAAGGCCTATGATGTTGACATTTCTCTTAATTTCTGGGACGAAACGGACAGAGTTTTCTCTAAAAACTGGACATTTTCCCGACTTAAAGTCTTACAATAAATTCCCTACAATGACTGGAAGTATAAAAAGAATACCAACACAAGCTCATCGGCTACACGCCGGAATCCACAACTCTATGAGCCAGTCACCCGGATTGCGCCAATAATAAAGTTCAACTATAAAGAAGGAATACAAGATACAGCTCAACTTTAAGGCAATTGCAGACTAGAAAAATACTCATTCCCCACGAGATGAAGCATGGGGACAAGTATTTACAACAGTCATGTTTTCAGGCCAAGAACATAAGCACATGCACAGCAGCGCTCAGTACTTACAAGGCACATACAAGAAAAGAAATAAAAGCTTCCACAAAGTAACCAATGCAGAATTTTATAGCAATAGATTGAAAGAGAAGGAAATGGAGAATACAGGAAGAGAAATAAGATCAAAAACAGTCTATATGCAATCATTTATTAGCGAGCCCGCAACAATTTTGACACCATGACAAGCGTCAACTTTAAGCTCCTTTTCAACTAAAGCCACAGTCACATCAGTTCCGACTCTCTTTAATACATCAATGGTAATCACAGCCTCCACAGGCTGTGTCCTATTTGGAACTGGTTATCACAGCCTATACCCACAAAATTCCCAATAAGTAGAAATCGATGTACGAGTAGGTAGATTAACCAAGTTTATGTCAGGGATGGAATTATGATCAATAAATTATCAAAACACATCCATTGCATGCAACATTAACTACACAATTATACAAATAGCACACTACACGTTCCCAATTACCCTGGGATATTCAATACACATTTGCAGGTTACCCACTGTAAATGAAGATATTAATACTATGACTGACTAACTATATTATACCTGTTCACAGCAATTACAGAACATTGACTACACAATTATGAAGGAAAATTTACGGGTTACCTAAGTATGCCAGTAGATTCTTTTACATCCATTACATGCAACATTGGCTACACAATCACACAACACAGTACACGTTCTCAGTTACCTTGGCCTACTCATTACACATTCACGTGTTACCCACTGGAAATGAAGATATTACAACAACGACCGACTTACTATACTGTACCCGTCCATAGCAATTACAGATCATGTTACATATCTACTACTACACGGCACAGCCCCATACTACATTTACAACCACAACTCGTCCTACGGTTATCCCGAGTTATTCATCACGCAAATGCAGGTTAACAATTGCTATATCTGGGATTATCCACGATGCATTTACAGGTTATCTATTGTGTATATAAGTACTAATACCTTGACGGACTACCTACATTACACCTGCCCATAATAACTGCAAGAGTTTTTGCCAAACATATCTATTACTATCAAGAGGCCAAACGCATACTACATTCACAACCACAACTCCTCTATCGGTACCCGGGTTATTCAATATGAATTTACAGGTTAAGATTTATTATGTCCTCCGTTATTCACTACACACATACCGGTATCCCACTGCATATAAAGATAATAATACTTTCATTAACTAACAATATTTTACCTATTCACCGTAGTTATAAGCAATCTACATTATCACTACAGAGCATACCCTCATAATACATTCACAACTACAACTCCAACAGTTCACCCGAATTATTATGTACAAATGTTTGGGTTAACCATTACGTCATCGTGAGTTACTCTATGCCTTTCCTGTTAGCCACTCCCAGTTACGATATCTTCATCATGCACTACCCTAAACAAGAGCTACAAGCACAACTCTTGTAATGGATAACCCGGGTTATTCACCACACGCCTCTGGGTTAACCAATACAAATCAGCATATGCGTATCAAACAATCTCTGACCAACTGCATCACAGAGCAACACAAGCATACCACCCCAAAATTTAAACACATCAACTCAATCAAAGCCCTAACCAGCCACAACTACACCAACCCGACACTCCACTCTCAATACCCACACCCTAAGCTTAACCCAATCATATGAGAAGCACTACAACGAAGCCAAACCTACAGTTGACAACTAAGCACCAACCAGTTATATAATCGAGATTGTAAGGGGGGCAAGATGGGACAAGTTAGGCATGAACATCTTAGATGTTGAGGGAAATGAGCAACTTTGCCCTGGATGAAGCTCAACAGACATTTGTCCCTACATAGTGGAACACAATCTTAGTCGAAGTGGAAACCATCGGCCTTAAGGGACAACAACTCCATGTAAGCTATCACAAACACCCCGTAATCAGGTCTACTGACTACACAATTGCACTAAAACAACATGCTACACATTCACAATTATCCTGGGATATTCAATACACATTTACGGTTTACCCACTATAAATGGAGATGTTGATACAATGACCGATCACTATATTATACATGTGCACAACAAGTACAAGTATTTTACAAGCACATCTATTACTACAGAGCATATCCCCATACTACATTTACAACCACAAATTCTCCAACAATTAACCTACGTTATTCAATACAGATATCCAGGTTAACCATTATTATTTACTGAGTTATTCACTACGTATTTACAGGTTACCTACTGCATATGAAAATATTAACATCACATTAACTAACTATATTATACATGTACGCCGCAATTACAAGCAACACATTACTGCAGAGCAGAACACCATCCTACATTCACAACCACAACTCGTCCAATGATTAACCCGAGTTATTCGATGTAGATATCTTGGTTAACCACCACGTTATCTTAGGTTATTCAATACGCATTTACCGATTGGCCACCGCAAATGACGATATTTTCATCAATCATCGACTAACTATATTATACATCCCCACAACAATTATAAGCATTTATTAAATACTGGTACAAAGCAGAACTCCAAACAATATCTACAACTCGTGCAATTGTTAACCCGGGTTTTTTAATATAGATATCCGGGTTAACCATTACGTAATTGCGAGCTATTCAATATGCAGAAACTCATACCATTCAAAACTTCAATAAGAAACTCATACTATTTGAAAGGCAGGATTTACAACATACAATGAGAAAAAATGATCATATGTTGTGGAGAAAAAAGGTAGATGAAAACTAAAAACAAAAGAAACCTCACTAATCTAAAACTAAGTCAATCAATGAGTAACTAACTTAGAAACCCATACTACTCAAAGTTTCAAAAACTAAAATCCCTTCTCCCAAAACTGTGGAAGAGGCTTCAGCAGATCTGAAAAATGAACAACGAATCAAGGAATCTTACAAACTCCCAAACTCCTATACCAACAAAAATTGTAAAAATTTTCGAAAATAGTCAACCTTTGAACAAATTACTTTCCTATAAAATAAAATAGGGGGTTGAGGGAAAATGGAGCACAAGAATTCTCCACTACCTTGACTGCCTGCTTGCCTTGCCTTCCAATTTTATCATCTTCATCATCTTCATCATCTTTTTCTTCTTTTCCCCTTCATTTTGTTTACAGAGTTGGCTTACTGCTTCTTCAATTGAATTCAACCCCCAAATGTAAAGAGTCTGGTAAGGGCAAGAGAGTCATTAAACTTGGACAAGAAATAATGTCTGAAAACATTTTCCAGACAAAAAAGCACCAATAAGTAAACGAACCATCAAATGATAAGTGTTATTTGAAACAACACTGTTTGGTAAATTTTCCTAAAACAGAAGAGAGACTCATCCAAAATGGTTATGATCAGTTGACTGGGCCCACATTGTAGTTTCGAACAAACAAACGTGATTAATTACTGGCACATTTGAGTAAAGAAATAGTTCAGTGACAAACTAATTTTTTCCCGTAAAGATCAGTAGCATTTTTCTTGGAGAACTCATATTTTTGGAAGATATATCTCAACTTTTAATATCAATATATATTATCATTTTAATGTCAGTTTACTTACTTATGATGTTAAATATTTAGCTATCTTATTGTTAATAATGAAACAATATTGTGACTTTCGTCACAAAATGGAGAATTTTAAACTTAAAATATAATTTATTGAAGAAAATGAACATAATACATATTTTCTATAGTGAACGTTCGTTATTTCGGCTCATTAGCCACAAGTTTTCAGTATAATTTATTAAGAATAAATAAGTTCAAAGTTTGAAATGTTATAGGCTCTGTAAGTTCGGATTATTAGCCAAATTTTTTAAGTTTATATTATTTAAATCTAATACTATTAATTTATTTTCTCGGCTCCATTTGTACTATGCTTCCTATAAATTTGTCAGAAGTTAGAGAAGGCAAAAGGGAGCAAGAAAGGAGTCAGGGTTGGAGATAACAGCAGTTAGAAAGGACAAAAAAACAGAACATATGTATCTTCTATCACAAATCCGATACACACCTCAAAGTTAAGAGCCAGTGCCGCAGCAGGATTGCGAGCCAAAATTCACGAATGAGCGGCTCATTTTCTCTGCAGCAGCTGGCAACCGACTCGTGGCTCATAGAGATGCACATAGAGGCTCGGGCCTTGTAGCCTGCTGCTTTTTTGAAATTTTCTTTTATTTTCTCTCTTAATAAGCCTTGATTTTTTTTGGTTGTCTGATTAAAAAAAAAAAAAAAAACAGTGGATGCAGAAGGTAGAAAATGAGTGAGTGAGTGTTGGGGGCATTTTGTGTAGAGACAGGCAACTGGGGTGGAAAGAAATGAAAGATAGAAAAAGGAGAAGAGGAAGCAGAGAAAGAGAAACAGATGGGACGAAAGACGAGATGAAACAGATTGAGGGTCAGTCGAAAGTGATGACTTTGGGGGCATAAATTAATTAAAGAGTTGTACATATAATTCTTGATCTGTATGTATAATGGTTGATCTTTAACAATGTACAATTAGTGAAATAAATTGCTTTATAAAAATAATGTATTATACAATAACAACAACAACTTTCAGTGTGGGTCCCGTTTTCGCGGGGTCTGGGAAATTCAGCTGTAGGCAACCTTACCCCTACGGGTATTCCTACCCATAGAGAGGTTAATTCCTAAAGACCCACAAAATAGTTTTTGGGTAAAACGGTTTACAGAGGAAACGATTGCGTACCAAGTTTTCAACTATAATATGGAGAAATTTTAGTCATCTATAATTCTCAATTTAGATCAACAGAAATAATAGTGAAATAACATCATTAAGGAGAATAAATCTTTAAATAATCCAATTGGATAACAATAAAATAAAGTTTGACAAGAAATTCGTAGAACCAAAGATCTTCTAAATTTGAGGTTATTTTTTCACACTAGTTTCAAGGCTTTATAAGCAAATAAAAAATCCTTCAATTAAAAAAAATCATGAAAATAAAAAAAATAAGTTTTTTCAACATAATTGAATAGGACCTTCAAGATAAAAACCGTTTAAATTTAACAAATTAAATTTAATATTTTTAAGGTAACATTACTAAAAAATTAATAAAATGAACCCTTCCAAAATACTAAGCTATCATTAATGAAATATAAAAATTTTCAAAATAGAGCTACACACACACACACACACACACACACACACACACACATATATATATATATATATATATATATATATATATATATATATATATATATACATATTAATGAAATATAAAAATTTTCAAAATAGAGCTACATATATATATATATATGTATAGACACACACACACACACACACACACATATATATATATATAGAGAGAGAGAGAGAGAGAGAGAGACACACACACGCATATATATATATATATATATATATATATATATATATATATATATTGGGCTACCCAGTTAGGATGACATGCTTCTTGAGATAAGTAGGATGAACGCATGGAAGTGTTGTCAACCTCTGCATAGTACTAACAATTAGTGAAATCAAAACTATTAATTACTGATTAATTAAGAACATAAATAAAAACATACATAATGATTATTTATAAAAGTAAAGCTAAAATGTATAAAAAGTAAAGCTCTCCTAACTACAAAAAATAAAGTTTAATTGATCATCAAATATAATTCTGATGATTATTAAAATTGAATCTATTGATCACTAACTAATATCATAAATAAAAAATTATATAATTTTTTTTTTTGAAAATAAAGCTAAAATTGCAACAAATAATGCTCATCCAATAAGAATTGAGTGTATAGTTTATGATTGCCCAACACATTGATCATGGCCACCATGGATAAATCAATTGATTACGAAACATAATTCTGATTATCACTAAAACTGAATCTATTGGTCACTAACTAACACTGTAAAAATTATATATATATATATATATATATATATATATTATATATATATATATATATATATATATATATATATATATATAATGATTTTTTTATGAAAATGAAACTACAACAACAACAACAACAACAACAACTCTTAATGTGGGTCCCGCTTTCGCGGGGTCTGGGGAGATCCAAATGTAGGCAACCTTACCCCTACCGGTATTCCTACCCATAGAGAGGTTGATTCCTAAAGACCCACAAAACAGTTTTTGGGGAAAATGGTTTACAGAGGAAACGATTGCGTACCAAGTTACCAACTGGAGAGAAGGGTAAGTACAGCAGATAAACAAGGAGCGGAGACATACCTCAACAAACTCCAGGCGTCAGAAGCCAACACAGCCTAGCCAAGCACGACCTGCAAACAAGCACACAAAAACCCTCCCCACCCCATCGAAGCTACAGCCACCTACGGGGCCGGTCCCCTACAATCAGAGACTCTAATCCTATCCCGCCACAATCTTCTATCATGAGCCATGTCCTCCGTAATTTACCAAAAAAAGAGTTCACCTAACTACAAATTGAGTGTATAATTTATGGTCAGCAAACACATTTATAATAGTCACCAATCGTAATTTCATGATTACTATAAAAAGAAGATATTCTATACACATATCGATAATAGACTTGATCACAAAATATATAACTCTCATGATCGCTAGCTAAAGAAAATATATTGATTGCCAACTATTATAATACGTAAAAGCATATATTACAAACATGATCTGTGATGGACATGCTTGGTGATCACTAATTTTAGTTTTAATGAAGATCAATACTAAAGTAACCAAATTGTTCTGCTTAAAAAAAGGACATAACAATCTCAACAAGAGAACTAAATGTGTTTGGGTCACCCAGTTTAGTTGTATGATTATAGTGACCAAATTGTTATTTATCAACTCAGGAATAAAATAACCGAAATACTTTCGTCAGCTACAATCTAATTATTTTTATATATGATTCACGTCATAACTCAAACACGAATGGAACGTTTGTATTATAATTATTAGACACATCTTTCCTTTTATGATGTATTCCTACACCTATTGGTAAGAAACATAATTCAATTCATGATTTGGGTTTGTTATGTTATATTTCTTGAACAAATATTATATTTATCATAATAATATGGTAGTTAAATGTTGTCGAATAAATGGGATAAATATACACAAATTTATTTATATGTGAATAAATGGGATAAATATACACAGATTTATTTATATGTGGATAGTATACAAAAATGCATGTTGTCATTAAATTTTTTTTTATGTATATACAAATATTATATGCATCAAAATATATATAGATATTTATATTGATAGTATATAAAAAATAGTTTTGCTAATTATCACTCTTAGGGTGATGAATAAAAGATATCTATATCTAATATACAGAGTCTTATCTAAATAAATTTTACATTTAAGATAAAATTTAGTCCTTAAATAAATAAATATTGTGTTATTATATTGAAGATATTCGGTTGCCTCATTGACTTAAAGTTCTCCATTTGCTCCTCACTTGCCTCCTAAATAAATTTTGCCTATTATTTTCCACAGTCCATACAACTCTTCAATTCTCAAAGTCTATAACGTACATCAATGAGTACGTACTCCCGAAAGTCATGTGAGCGAAATATATATTGATAATCGTTCATAAGGTGTTAAAAATTATATATGTACATAATAATAAGATTACATGCTCCCGAGAGCATACAATAATTTGCCTTCAACTCGTATCCTTTTCATGTCTCTCACTCTCACTCTCACTCTCACTCTCGCGCAGATAGTAGGGGTCCTCCATTCCTTGCATCTCCTCACCCTCTTTCCTTTTTCTTGGTCCACCGTGGTTGACTTGAGACGGTGTACCCACTTTTTTTAACTGACTGCAACGATTCGAATGTCAAATTGTGAAAGAGTCAAACAGACATCTCTTTCCTCTTCACTTACTCGATCTCCCCCTACCCCCTAAAAATGGATCATTAGTCTAGGTAGGACTAGCTAGCGACAATTAATTTTAGAAAGAAAGATAACTTTTTGTTCCAATTTCGTAACAATCAGATATAAAATAGTGAAATTCTATAGAAATATGGATCTTAATTTAATGATTAAAAATAGACGAGAAGCAATTCAAATGAAAGATAATAAAAAAGAGAAAAAATTGGGTGGGAAGTACAACACCAGCGAACCAAACCAAAAAAAAAAAAAACGGTGATATGTTTTTTTGGAGAACTAACTTCTAATGATTTTCAAGCTCTAAGGGTGTTTGGTTGCATGAGCTTTTTGGAGAAACAGAGCTTTTTGATGGATTTTAGTTGTTTTGAATAGTCATAACAGTTGAATTGGCACTTGGTTAAAGAACTGTTTGGTTAAAGAGCTATTCGAAAGAGTTGTTTTGACCCAAAAAATTATTTCTCAAAAGGCTATTTTTATGATCCTTTTGGGAATAACTTTTTGTGAAAGTGACATAACTATTCAAGAGTTTGAAAAAATACACCACATATATCATTAGCCTTCTGTAATGATATTTGATGTTGTGTCTTATTTAAATTTAATCTATCAGAGATTAAATCACTCGAATATATAAATTTCAATTCATAATAATAAAATATGGAGCAAATAACAAAATAATATTTTAAGACATAATTATCATGTAAATATACACAAGTTGAAAAGAAAATGAGATTAATAAGAATACAAATTATGTACAATTAGTAACAAACTAAGGTTTTATCAATAAAGTTAATTTGTACATATGACATCAATTTAATTCTTTTTGGAAAGAAAATAAGACAACTAGTAAATGAAAAAATTATTTTTAATTAAAAAGTAATTTAGCGATAAGGTGTAACACCCCAAAATTTTTGTTACTCATTTTGATTTATGTGCAGTATGTAAATTATGTGTGTATTGTACACATTTTATTTTAGGCATGTGTGTGTGCTTTACATTATTATTATTATTATTATTATTATTATTATTATTATTATTATTATTATTATGATGATGATGATGTTTTTAGGAGTGATTAGAAAATACTACTCACTTAGTAGTATTTGCGGGGAAAAAAAGACAAAAGGGGGAGGGGGTTCTTTTTTATGTGAAAAGTATTGGGGGGAGGGGCTTATCTACTCTTCTTTCCCCAACCCACAAAACACATGAATAGAGAGAGGATAGAAGAAGAAGAAGAAGAAGAAGAAGAAGAAGAAGAAGAAGAAGAAGAAGAAGAAGAAGAGAAGAAGTTTGGGTTTTGATTTTGATTTCAAATTAAGGTGAGTAATCCTTACTCTTCCTTTAATAATTAATTAGGGAAATATGAATTTGAAAGTTTACGATGAGTTTGATCAATCAATTAAGAAATAAAGTTTTGAATTTGATGTTTTAAAGTTTAGTAGATTAGAACCCTAAATTCATTTGTTAGAAACCCACAACCAAAATTTTCATGGTGATTTGTGATTTTAGGGTTATGCAAATATTGTGAATTGATTTCAATGGTTATGTCATGAATTCATCCAAATACATGTTAAACTAAGGATTTTTGGATTGATTACTTATATTGGATGAACAAGAGAGTAGAAAAATAGAAGTTGAATTTTCGGATTCTGCAGATAGCCTACCAGTGTTCAAATTTTTGTGAATTATTGGAATGGCTAAAATTTTTAAAATTTTTACTATAAGATCATCACTATGTATTGAAATTCTCTGCAAATTTTCATGAATTTTTGATATGTGGTTTGTAAGTTATAAATTTTAGATTGAAACTATCATGTTATGTGGTGTGAAAATTCGGATGATATTTGAATTACTGTGAGCTATTGAGTTGGGAAAAAAATTATAAAAATTTTACTGTAGAATATAAATATTATTGTCAATTTTAAGCAAAGTTGCATGAATTTTGGATGTTTAACTCATGAGTTATGAATTTTCGATTAGAACTGTCACGTTTTAGTGCCAATTTCGGTTGCTGTTCAAATTTTCTAGTAGTTATTTGCTTCGGATAAAATTCTAAAAATTTTAACATAGGTTCTCTATGATGTTTTTAACTTTTATGGAAATTTTTATGAATTTTAGGAGTGTGCTTCATGAGTTATGGATTTTTGATTGCACCTGTTCTGTTTCAACATATAACTTCAGGTGTTGTTTTAATTTTTGTGGAGGATTGACTTATTGGAAAATTTTGAAAATTATATGGTATATTCTTCTTGATATTTGGTATTTTTATGCAGAGTTTCGTGAATTTTGGATATGAGGTCTTTGCGTTATGAATTTAAGAGTAAATTGGCATATTGAGTATAATTACGGGTTGTTCGTATGCATAAATTATATATTGACCATGTTTGTGATGATTTCAGGCGTTGAAGCAGTAAGGTATTGTTATGGATTATTAGAATCTTGTGAAAATTATTTTGGTTGGAATTAAGCCTTATTTTGATTATGTTTTTGTCAATATTGTGAAACTGAGCTTCTTTGAAAATAAAAATGTGAATATATGGATTATACGATTTCAATAAGTTATATTTTTGGGGAAAAAAGTTCATGTCTTGACTGAGGCTATTACAAAACGTTCTAGATCTATGACCATAGAAGTAGTTCTCTTTGTATTTGGAACTGTGTGAGTCGTTGGTTAGTACCTTGAGTGGGTGTTGTCCGGTCTGCCAATTGACTATTCAGTTTGTGTTATTTGAGAGCTGTATGGGTCTCTGGTACTCCGGGATATGAATGTGACTCATTAGTTTATGATTTGAGGACTTCTATATACTTTAGAGCGTTGGGTGCCTGGTTGGTACTATATGAATGAGTTACGACCGGTCCATCATTGGTTGGTACCATATAAATGGGTCGTAGCTGGGCCACCAGGATGTGCTTGTCACCTCTGTGTTGTGATGGTTCTTTGTGTGAGTTATGAGTTGATTTTCCCTAAACTAAAAAGGATTGCATTCAGTTAAGAATATGTGATATGTTATGCAATTAATTTTGGCTTTAGATACGTTATGAAATTGATTTTGACTTGGATTTGGACTTTAGATATGATATGAAATTGGTTTTGGTTTGAATTTGGACTTGGTTTTGGATTTGAAGAATCATTCTGGATATTTATGAAATTGTGATCGATTTGAACCATATGTATAATCGCTAAATATGTTTAAAGAAACATATTATGTATTTAAAGCACGTATGTGGACTTTTGAATGGAATATATGTATGCATTAAGTATGGTTACAGGTCGGCCATTAGCATGATTTAGCAGGCTTTGCTTTCTTCCGGAGTTTAATGAGGATTAGGAGCCCAAAGAACATGGTTGTTATGTAACAACCATGGTTAGTTTAGTGAATAGACTAACAGCAGAGTTTATTCAGGGATTTAAGTAAAAACGAGAATCCTTGAAATGTACCTAGTATGGGACAGGTACGACTAAGTTAGTTTAATTGCCTACCTCATAACAAATGTGTGTGTGTTTGTGAATTTTAGAACGTGTTAGATATGAAAGATATGAGTTTATTTGATTTATAAAGTATGAGCATGTTCTTATGTAATCTTCTATATGCCATATGCTATGTTCTATTTATATGTCATAAGATACGTGTATTGTGTGATTATATATTAACTAGTTAATGTGCAAAGTATAAGAACAGGGAAGGTAAAGATTATTCACTCGGCTCGGGGAGTTCATGACCTCACCATTTTTCAGGTTTTGGAAGCAAAAAGGGACCACAGGAGCCTTAAGAGAGCTAGCTAGTTGTGAAATAGTCTCGAAGAACTTAGTTGGAAATGAAGACCCCGTTATTTATTTATGTTATGAGTTATATTTATTAAATGTAAGTATGGATGTATTTTTGAGATTACATATGTGTAAGAACATTATGGATATAGTTTAAGTATGTATGTAATGCATGTTTTACATTGACCGTCCTGAACTTTAGTTATATTTCAATAAGAGATTCCGCTGATATCACCTATGAACAGGTTAATTAAGGTTAAGAAGTTTAGAAAGCCTTGTAGGTATTCTTAATTGAACATTCACGGTGGTGACACGCCTGATTCCTTTCGGGTGGGGCGTTACATAAGGCATAAATGAAATTGTATTAAATATCTTTTTTACAAATGTCTAATTTTATCAAATACTTCTTTTACAAACAGCTAATTCAAACAGTTAACAACTAACAGCTAATACAGACAGCTACAACTAACAACTAATAGTTGTTTGCCAAACACAGCTCTAGTAATTTAGTTAGGCAACAATTCATGCTCTGTTCTCTTCGTATGTGTATCTATAACCTCCACTCTTTCCTGCTCCTTCCCACTCTTTTTCACTGCTTTCCACTCCTTAAAGATAAATGACATTCCTTTCCACGCTCTTCCATTCCCTCCCACCCCTTTCCACGCTCTTCCATTCCCTCCCACTCCATCTCACTCTCACTTCTTCCCACCTTTCTTACACTTTCCACACTCTTCTACTCCTTCCTATTCTTTCCTACTCTATTCCAATAATCTCCACTCTTGCATGCAGCAAACCACTTCTATCCACTCCATTCCACTTCTTTTCATTCCATTACATTCCACATTTATGATATACCCATGAAACGAACAAGGCCTACTAGGTAGGTTGACATTTGAGAACTTGAGCTCAATTGGGCAATTGATTAACTTTTGTTAATAAGGCAAAATTTTAATTTTTATCATATTTGTGCATGCAAAATTTAATTATGGAATCGTTGTTAACTAATTACATATATATATATATATATATATATTCATTTATGTACAGAATCTTATCTAATAAATGGATTTATACATTATTATCCATCGCTCTAAGGGCAGCAATTAATAAAACCGATTAACTATTATCATAACTAATCACAATTAAAAAATATATACTAGCCAATAATGTAGTTCTAAAGGAGATTAATAAGATGTAAAGAAATGTGAGGAGTTGTAAGAAGCTGTAACAGTTTATTAAATATGTAAGGAGCTGTACGTACTCTAATCCCCCTTCTCATGCCAACATTCCTTCGATTTGAAACATCCACGCTGCAAAGACCCATTATCATCTTATGCAATAATTCATTATGGAAGTTACTTAATACTCTAACTTCAGACTTTTTATTAATAAAAACTCTGATGTCATATACAAAAATAATTTCAACCAAAAAATTAAACGAATGGTTGATTGTTTAGGATAAATCACACTAATGCATCTCTATCTGTTGTCTCATCCGAATTGGAATTAATTCTCCCACCATACTGCTCCTGGTTATTAAAATTGTTCGCATCAATGCATCCTTTTAAAAAAAAAAAAAAAAAGCAAGAAATTTAACACCCAACATAAAACCGGTCACTTCAGCATAATTATTTGCCATTGATATGATTAAGCGTGCAAGTGTCCTTGGCCAGACCATTATCGTAATTACATGTGTAGTAACGGCAAATATGCTGAGTTATGCCAATTTGCAATTGCAAATGACAACACAGGATAGTATATAGGGCCGGGCAAAAAACCCATGCCTTCTAAAATTTATAAAATTCGTCTCAATGGATATAGATATGAGGGGGTGAAAATGAAAAAAAATTAGATATGGGTGAGTATTGTTAAAATGGGTATGGACATGGGTACGGTATGGATGTAGGTCATGCCCGCCCCATACCCATTCCATACCCATTTTATCAATACCCGTCCCGTATGCGTTTCATACCCGCCCCATATAAAACCCACACCCGTTTGTTTAAAGTTCTAGTTTGTTACTTGTACTTGAATATTTTGTTACTTACTTTGAGTTGTATGATATTCAAGACTTCGACAGAATATTTTATTTAAAACTGTACTTGTCAAATGCTAATTTATTACTTTGATTGGCAAACTTTTAGTTGTATTTGATGTGATATGATATGTTTTGAAAACTTAGTGTTAATGTGACATATTGGCTATTTGATGTCGACTATAAGTACAAAATGAGTTTAATTCTTTTTTGTCTATATGTACCTGAATAAAACCCGCATACCCACTATACCAAGTGAGTATGGGTATGTGTATAACTTTACAATACTCGATGAATATGTATATGGGTATGAGTATTAATTTTGAATATGAATAAGGGTACGGTCAGATCCATCCTATATCCGTCCAATTGCCATCCCGAACAGTACAAGTAATTAGTACTGGTCCCTAAGCTTCAAGTATGATCTCCAGTACAAATTTATTAATGGAGAAAATCCGCATGAGAAGAACACTATCTTTTTTCTTTTTTGTTTTTAATAGTTGGCAAGAAAGTCATAACATGCATACAATTATAAGGTGTGCTGCAACAAGCCACCCGACAATAAATGCCTACCTCCAAGACCAAAAATTAAAGCACCAAACAAGATCCGTTTTAATCTATTACAAGATAATGTATAACCGAAATTCCGCAATTAAAACTTATGTGATGTTTGATTAAATGTAATATAATGGCAATATAATGCAATCAACTCTGTAATACAATTATGATTAATTAGTTTATGTTAATTATAATTACAAGATAGTTCTTTTATTGCTATACTCTCATACAACCAAACAAAGTAATGAAAACACAATTTAAACTTATTTTCATTACGAGGTTGATTACATCTAACCAAATATTACATTGGAATATACTTGATAAACTTCACAAATTGGAGCACTGAGCACTATGACCTTATGGGTTAATAAATAGCTCTACTCTAAGTAATGGATCATCGAAGACTTAAAAAATGGTATTTTAATTGTACAAAAAAATTTTACGATCACATTTTATTTCTTATGACTAAAACAGACCTCATTTTTACATGATAATATAACCAATTACAATTATGCACTAAAAAAATCCTAAATTCATTATATCACTTACTATTTTTTAAAAAAGGCAATCTTAAAATTAGAACTAAAGGCCTGTTCTTTTCGTTGGTATTTTTTAATTTATCAATTTTAATCTATTTCGACTAGACCTGCTCAAATTTATTTTCATTTCAACCCACTTCAACCAACTTCAATCCACCTCCTTCAAAATTTTATTCTTACTATTTTAACAAATAAAGAATGTATCAATTTTAATCTACTTCAACCTATTTCAATCTATTTAATAAAAAATACCGACTTCAATTCATATTAATCTATTTTAACTTATCTCTATTAACTTTAATTTTTATCAATGAAAAAAACAGTCCCTAAGTGAGAGACATAATAGATTGGACAAACTAAAATAGGGGCTGAGGAAAGCGAAATGAACAATGACCAACAGCACATGCTTACTGGTGGGCGACAAAATTGCAGTAGTGGCCACTTTCAAGCACCATAATTGTGATGTTAACAGTCAAACAGATGTTTTCCAGTGGATTGTCAATATTGGGCTACAAAGTTATATGTTTTTATTTAAGTCTCCTGTTTACGTACGGTACGGTCTACTATTCAATAGATTTTCCATGGAATTCTGAGAAGTACTAAAGAACATGGGTAAGCTTACAGACCTATGAGCAACACATTATAGTAATATAGTATATTTTTTAATGCTTTGCATTTGATTTATTAGAATTGAGTTATTATTGATTTATACATCTCTTTTGTTATAGATTTTTTTTATTCATAAGACTCAAATTTAAGATCCTACTTTAAAAAAATGAGTTTTAAACTATTTGAATCAGCCTGTATTGATTACTATAATAATTTTTCTCACAAGTTCGCAACTACTGTAAGTACTGGTATTATTTCTAATTATTATTGCCTACTACTACACTTTCTTATTGGAAAAAAAAAAAAAAAAAACAGAGAGACAGAGGTACAATTTAATTTTGTCCAGTCCACTTAATGCAGCCTGCTTGACAAACCACTTCTTTTAATTGGGTTAACATAGTTGAACTTTTTTTTTTTGGGGGGGGGGGGGGGGTTGCTCATCCAACTATCATTCGGTTAGATGTACTACTACAAATAACAAAAAATGAAGCAAAGAAAAGGAGGAAAATAGAGTAAAATGATTACTCTGGGAACAAATACCCAGTTTGGTGGTTTTCACATAAAAGGAAGAGTTTTTGAAATCTTGAGAGAGTTGGAATAATTGATTCCCAAAGGTAAGGATCTTTGGCAGATATCATTCAATACAACATTGTTCTCGTGCCCTGCACTGCGCAGATTCCCTTGCCTCTTATGTGATGTCTTCCTCAATGATGCAAGCTATAACTTGTTTAGGTCGTTTTTGGTGAAAAAAAATAGAATGAAATAAAATCAAAGAATGATCACTGAGAGATGAATGATGGAATTTGAATCCTAAACTCATATGTTTAGAGAAAAAAGAAATGGGATCAAATATGTTTTATTTTAAAAAGGTTAATAATAATAGCAATAATTATAATAACTAATAGTAATAGTAATAATTAATAACCAATAATAATAATTATAATAATTATTATTAATTACAAAAATAATTAATAATAATTAATAGTAATTACAATAATAGTTCCTATTAATAATAATAATAATAATAATTAAATTAATAATAATGATAATTTTTATCAATATTAATATAAAAAATTATTATTAATTAATAATTATTTTCAATAAAAATAATAATTAATAATATTATCAATAATTATTATTAATAATGTAAATAATAATTAATATAAAAATAATTAATATTAATAATAATTAATATTATTATAATTATAATTGTAATGGCAATAATAATAATTATTATTAATTAATAATAAAACTAATAATAAAAATTATAGATATTAATAATAATTATTAATAGTAACAATTAATGTTAATAGTAATTATTAGTTAATAAATAATAATAACAATAATAATAATAATGTTGATGATGATGATTATAGGGGGTTGGGGACTTGAACTCCCTTAGAAAGGAGAGGGTTCAAGTACCCTAAGGTTATGGGAACTCGATATACCTAGGTATCAAATCTCATTCCCTTGAAATGCTCCCAAACACAAAAGAGTAAAATTTGACACCTAAGGGTTCAAGTTTTATTCCCTTTCACCAACAGCCCTTTAGATAAGTTCTATATGTGATATATAGTCTTGTCATTTTTGAAGGTGTATTTTTAAGTTGTTTCACTTTTTTTTGGGGCTCAATATCGTTTCATCTTTTGTTGGCCTTCTTATCATCTAGTTATCAAAAAAATGTCTCCTCGTTGTGTGTTCTTTTGGGGAGGGGGCGTTGGATTTGCTGGCAGTCTCGTTAAATAACATACAAGAATTTAGCTTTACTCATTATTAGGAATGATAATGAAACTCATACCCATTTAAAACCTACAAAACCCATCCCATTTAAATCCAAATGGGTGGTGAAAATAAACTTTAAATGAGTATGAGGCGAGTATTGAAAAACGGGGTACGGATATGGGTATACCCCTCACCCGTCCCTATACCCGTTCCCATTTTTATAATGAGATAACAGAATTATTTTTGTTTAACATTTTTCCAGTTTAAGTCTAATCCAAATTATTCTAACAAAAATTAGTTAATAATTATTTGATTTCACATTTGTAAACAATATATTTTCAAAATATCATAACTTTACAATCTTATCATGACAAAAAATATATATCATACTTAAATATGGATTACATATAGGTGTTAATTTTCATTCTCTATGTGAACCTGAATAACACCTGCAAATGTGTAAAACTCGATGGGTATGGGTATGGATATGAGTTTTATTTTTTTAATATTTGATAGGTACGGGTATAAATGTGGGTATAATTTTTGAAAACGAGTATGGGTAAGGATACGGCTCAACTCGCCCCGTACCCGTCCCATTGCTATCCGTATTCATAATATCTCCATTTCACTATGATGATTTTTTAACCTCTTTCCCTAAAAGGGATATTATTTTGGGGGATGAGGGTTTCTTTTTCATTTTTCTTTTTCCTCGTATGCTGGCAGTGTTCAAATTGAAGGAACTTGACGTTAAGTTTGGATTGAGTTAAATTAACATTTGGTGACGGTTTAAATTGTTCTATTTTAGATCACAAGCCAGCCGATTAAGTTGTTTAGGAATTTAGGCAGGGCCAAATTTTCCAGCTTTAACCACTATGATTGATAATTTGATACTCTCGCCTTTTTAAATTTGCACATGCTAGAGTTCGTGAAATTTTGGATCGAATTTAATTCATGTTTGATGAATTTAAATTCGATATGAAATCGAATTAACCTAATTCAATTTCTACGGCGAGAATAATTTTTCAAATTGATTTGAGTAAGGGAAACTTACCGGTGGGTTTGACATTAATTAGGCTGCAACAAAATTTTTTTTTTTTTTTTTTTGGGGCAACAATGTAGTGCTGTTATGGGGGGAAACCAAAATTGGGTGAAAAAGCAATTGCTAGTTGAATTACCAAGTTGTCCTTAGTGAGAATTCGAGGGTTCGGTGTTTCTTAGCAAAATCGTCAACGAAGGTTGTCTGACTCACTTGGGCGTAGGGATGGCAATAAAACCCGTATCCATTTAAAATCCGTAAAATCCGCCCCATTTAAAACTCAAATGGGTGGTGAAAATGAGTTTTAAATGGGTATGGGGCGGGTATTGAAAAACGGGTATGGGTATGGGTATGGGTATAGCCCTCACCCGCCCCATACCCGTACCCTACCCGTACCCGTTTTTATAATAGGAAAAAAAATTATTTTCGATTAATATTTTTCCAGTTTAAGTCTAATTCAAACCGTTCTAATAAAAAAATTAGTCAATAATGTATTTGATTTCACATTTCTAAACAATATATTCTCAAAATATCACAATTTTACAATCTTATAATGACAAAAACATATATCGTACTTGGATATGGGTTTCATATTGGTATTAATTTTTATTTTCTATGTAAACCCGAATAAAACCCGTAAACCTGCAAAATCCGATGGGTATGGGTATGTGTTTTATTTTTTAATACCCGATGGGTACGGGTACGGGTATGGGTACGAACTTCGAAAACGGGTATGGGTAAGGGTACGGTTCAACCCGCCTCGTACCCGCCCCATTGCCATCCCTACTTGGGCGTTGCTCTCTTTATGTCCCTATCTATCTACTCATTGGGTTAGTTCGTCCCTCTCTTTCTCTCTCTATCTATCTCAGCTCTTGTAATGCCTCAGCCTAATCACCCTCCAAGACCTTTCTTAATAAGCTTCATAAGTCAGCGGAATGCACTATCTAGCTAGGATATTACCGTCGTTCCTTTGGGACAAATAGACCTGGCAAATGGATCAATTAAATTGGGTATTGGTCGAATCCTAGTTCGATTCGGATCAATTTTGGTCCAACCGTATTCCTGTCGGATTAGGGTTCAATTCGGGTGGAGTTTGGATCGGGTATGTTTCGGGTTGTATACAGTAGCCCCGTTCGAATCGGGTATGGCTCGAGTCTAATTTGGGTCGGGTAGGATTCGTTTCAATGTTCAGGTGAATATCGGGTCGTGTGTAAATTGGATTAGACATAAATTAAGTCGGGTTAATTTCGGATCAGTGTATATTTTGAATGTTTTAAATGTCTTCAATTCTAATCTTAAATTATTTTTAAAAGATAAAATCCGTTTAATTAGAGAAGTCCATTTATTCTATGTTCTTCTTTTAATTCATACATTAATATTTATGCGTCCGTGTAACATATATATATATATATATATATATATATATATATATATATATATATATATATATATGTATGTAAGTTTTAAAGCTTAAGTAAAATTAGAAGGAAATTTCGTAATGAAAATTTTTATGGGCTTAATTATACATTTACTATGAAAGTTAGCAAGTTACAACTTATAAGTACAACCCATCCATGGCCTTATATCTTATGCGACGTGCAATTATCTAAAGGATTAGGGATTTATGGGTTGTTAAGTCAAGTTTTAAGTATCTCAATTGAGGTCATGCTATGACAAAATTAGTGAACCAACCTAACGTCAATCATAATTCATGAGTCAATTGTGTCATTTGCATATATCAAGATTCAAAGATTTGTCATGATTCATGAGTCAATTGAAAAATGACCCAAAAAAGAAAGAAAATGATAAAATTTTTATTTTAACCCCGGTATTGGTGCATAACTTCACGTTTATTATATTTGAGTTGGTAAACAGAAACATGTTGATTCAAGTCTACATTTTCAATAATGGATTTAATGTTCTTCGATAGCTCGTTAAGTGATCATATATCAAGATTTAAAGATTTGTCTTTGTAAGATTACCAACTTGCTTTACATGTTCTCAATGAGCCAAAACTCAAAAGCAACTGCAATATACAAGTATGTGATTGTCTAAAATTCAAATGTGTCACATTATTATGAGATCATATGCAAACATATATTCTTGAATATGATTATGTAGAATTAAAATTTAAGCATGTTATGAAGATAATTTAGGATCGTAGTACGCAGATCGGTAATGCAGTATTTGTGACGGAATAACGGTAGTCACAGAATGATATTATACTCGGATAGTCCTAGCATGCATTAAGTATTTAAGTCATTAAGTGAATTAAATAGTATAACAATATTGCTAGATCCTAATAAGTTTAATAATTTGTTAATTACGCTTATCTTTTCGTAGTTCTTATTTTGACCAAATATTATCTCTCTTATATTTTTATTACATATTTATCAAATTAAAAATTAAAAACTAAAAACTATTAACTATTAACTATTTTATTTTTTGCTCTTAAGTTTTCTTTGATTTTATTTATAAAATTTTCCTCTTAAGTCTTAAGTCAATTTTTGTTTCCCTTCTAAACAGCTCAACTCAACTAACTGGATTTTAAAATTTCAAAACTCCCCCCCAAAAAGCAAAAAGTGTAAAACAGTATAAAATTAAAACCCCCGCCCCAAATAGATAAATGATAAAAATAATTTTATAATTTTATAATTTTAAGATTTTAGCAAAACAAAAGGAAACTGGAGTCTGGAAACCTAAAATCCTAAATGCTTCTACGGTTCTACGTAGGCAAGGCAACCCGCAATCCCCCCAGCCACACTGTGCCCTGGCGCCCCTGAGCCCTCTCTCCTCTCACACTCTCACTCTCTCAGTTTCTCTCTCTTACTCGGTCGGCCATCGGCCCGTCGCTGGTCGCCCCCTAAGTGTCGGTCACGCACGGTCGACCCCTCAGTGTCGGCCACGCACCCTCTCTCCTCTGATCTCTCGGTCATCTATCTCAGTTGGCCGTCGGCTCGTCGCCGGTCGCCCCTAAGTGTCGGGCCACGCATGGTCGACCCTCTTAGTGCTGGCCATGCACCCTCTCTCCTCTCATCTCTCGATCATCTACAGATCTACTCACTCCCACTCGCAGCACGCCGAGACGCCGACAGCCTCATGCCTGTCTAACGCCGACACGCCGACAGCCTCACCGGCCCTCACGCCTGATGCCACCGTCAGTACTCTTCCTTCTACTCTTCTTAATTTCCCCGCCCCCCCCCCCCCTCAAAAAGGGTCAAAACTCAAAACCCAAGTTTTATGCTTAATTGTGACATATATTCTGGGTGAGTTTTTGGATGAATTTTCATGATATGTAGGTTCTCGGGCCCCTAGGTTATGGTTTGTTTTTCAGTGTAAAGTTTACTTAATTGTTATGATGAAGTAGCAGTAGGTTGAAGCAGGTGACTCATTATTTGATTCAGTTGCAATAGATTTCATGCAAGAAACAAGGAATGTGTAATGAAGTTAACAAATAATGCAATAGATTTCATTATTTGATTCAGTCGCCCACATTCTTTAACATTCATGTTTGTCCAGGGCTTCAGAGCTTAAGATTTCATGCAAGAAACAAGGAACTAATCTAATAATTCATTTGAAGTTCTTTGAGAATCTAATCCTGATGGTGAAATTATCAAATTAACAAAAGGAGAACGTGTGGAAGAAAAAAATAAGCCTGTATAGTTCTTTCCCTTCCAATTTTTATTGTTTGCAGTGCTTTGAAATATCTCTTTAGTGTAATGATGTTTTGTTTTTCATTTTAGGAACTGTAAGGAAAATAAGACCGTATAGGTTTGCTTGGTTAGTTATCATATAGACGGGTTATGATTTATGAGTATGCTTCAATTCAAGTTATATTCGGGCCGGGCATGCTTGGGTTCGGATTTAATTCGGATCCAATAGAGTCGGGTAGGAATCGGATTAGTTTTAAAACAGGTATGGTTTGAATTGTCCATTTTCGGGTCACTTCGGTTCGGGTTTGAATTGGGTCGGGTCATTTCGAGTGTGGGTAATTTCGGGTCATGCTACAATTTGGGTCTCGTTCGGTTATGAATCGGTTTACTTCAGGTGTTTGAGTCCAAATCAGTTCATCCTATTTTGGGTGTTGGTTCGGGTATGGATCCAGGTCATTTGATTCGGGTTTCGGATCTCATGTCAGTTTTGCCAAGTTTAGGGACAAGGCTACAGATAGAGATGTAGAGTCGACTAGATAAATAGCACCTACTAGTTATAGTATTTACACAAAGTAAGGTCTAAGATTGTTATTAAAAATTCCAAAGTAGGTACAACACAACGATTTAATCAAGTCCAAAATGGATTTACATTTGATTTAGACTTCACAAGTACCCAAATCACAAGCCAGTTTCCAAGCTCTCAAAATGACCATAGGATAGAGATCTAGCAATAACTGTCCTGACCCACTTCTCCTAGACCCTTTGACTCCGCACCTGCTTAATTTTAAGTTGCTTCTCCTTCCTTAAATCAGTTTTAAAAACACAAAATTTAAGGCCAGCTTAATCATCTACTAAACACTTGCATTCTTAAGCATTATGAACCAACGGAACGTGCTATCAAGTTAGGGCATTACGCCCGTCCCTCATGGACAATGATGCAATTAGATATTAGAGTCAACCAAATGAAAAGCTTCTACTAGTTACATTACGATACTCACATCACATGAGGTCTAAGATTGTCATTAGCATACCAAAGTAAACATTACACAACAATTTTAAAATATGTCCAAAATGGATTTACATTATAGTTATGCTTCACAAGCCCCCAAAATGACTAAGTAAGGAAGAAGGTTAACAATCACTGTCTTCACCCACATCCCTTAGGCCCTTAGTCCCTGCAAGCTCCCGCTTAACCATAATTTGTTTCTCATTCTCTAAACAGTTTGAAAATACAAAACAATGGAAAGATGAACTCTAGCTCAAAATGTTACCCTTGCACTACTTAATGACCTTTCGTAAGGAGTCAATGAGCTTACGCATCGTTAAAAACCATGCTTTGTAAACATCTTTTGAGGAGCATCGATTTTAGTAACCAACTATTCACTGTTTATTGGCCTAGACTAGGACCCGAATCTATGAACAGTAGCCATCATATCAATGAATAATGAATTATGAATTTCTCGTTTAACGGGAAGGGCCCATACTATGAATTATGCTGGAAGATACTATGAATAATGAACATTGTACATTGAATAATGAATCACTGAAATAAGTCCTAAAAGTTTCAATGGCTGGATAAAGACTTGTTAATATTAATAAATGTAAATTTAAAACGTCTTTGAAGGGTACAAGCAGTAACATACCTGTAAAAATCAAATATTGCCTTTCAACCCTCAATTTACACCCGCTCCTTCTATAAGGTTTCAATTCAAGTTCTGCGTTCATGAGAATTTGCTTATATAGATTTTATTTCATAACGACAATATAGATTTAATGATTGTAATCTTACAATTAAAGGACTAATGTTACAAATTTTGTTTAGGAAACGTTCTCTATATACTTATCCTCTTTTATCTATTATTCCCTTAATCAAATGATAATACTGCCCTCTTTTACTATGTAACTACAATGCTATTTAACCAATCTCTTTGAATGCAAATTGGCTTCATATACATTGAAGCTACTTTAACCAAATCCGTCAGTAACCCTTATGGCCCTTAGCAATCTCATCTGACCTTACAAACCTAAGTATCCATGTTCACACTATTTCCCTACACTTATGCTTTTAGATTGTTCCTTTTTCTTTCATTACCGAGGTGGTTCCATCTAGGTATTTCGATTTCGAACCTATCATTTGAAGCCCAGTAAGAGACTAACTAATTCAACCAACACTCTTTAATTACTTTGATTTAACTAGCCAGGAACCCAAATCCTTCATGATTTTTTTTTTTAACTAAACACTTAGACCAACCAATTTGCTTAACACTTTTAACCAACTTGACTCATGTTCATGCCTTCAGCTTCTCATTAAACCCTGGTTTAAAAGTAAAATTAAGAATGTTCTTCACTAAAGCCTTACTTATTGCCTAGTAAACGTTTTCATCTACCTCAAGACATAAATCTCTTATCTTTTTTATGCTTCTTTTAAATGAAACACGAACCTCACCCAATTCCTCAAGCATGAGCTATCCAAACAAGACAACCCTACTCAATCAAAGTAAAATAGAAGCGTTTGTTAGTGCTCCAAATGTCCAATTTTTTTTCCCCTTCTCATGAATTCAACATAGTACTCAATTCACATCCATATTCATCCACAAATCAATTTCATCATGAATTCAATAGTACTCAATTCTCATCCACCAATTTGTATAGATAACTATCATTCACCATAAGCAGCCTATTGACAACCACAAACCATAATTATAAACTTTGAATTTAGTTGGAGAAGAGTGATCTAAAATTACCTTGGTAGCAACTAGACAAGGGTCAAGGTGGATGATTTTATGGAGAGCGAGAGGCAGTGATGGCATTGGGGATCTCACGGGCGGTTTCTGGCGGCTAAGAAATAGCAGTAGGTGCCGGAACAAAGGCCAGACATAGGCCCTGTGCTGGGTGACAGGGCTGGCCGAGCAGAGGAGAGAAGCAGCGCGACGTACTAGGTGACGGCAACAGGCTTTGGCAGCGATGGCGATGGTGGTGCAGTCAGGCAATAAGGCCGTCCATGGCTGGCATTTGCAGAAGGAGGGAACCGGGGGATCATGCGAAGAAGCACAGAAGCAGGGGAGTTGCTTGTTTCATGTTTGAGGTTTTTTTTTTTGGGGTTTAATTTATCACTTAAGATTCATATACTAACTTACACCCTCATTTCTAGATTAAGGATGCTTACCTCCTTTTTCCTTTTGTCAAATCTCATTAATTTTGAGCTTATCTCCGTTCTTTTCCCCCTTCCCACTTGGCTAAAAATGCTCAGCCTTGCTCGGGTAGAAATATATATTTATAGAAAACCTAATACTTTTGTATATTTATCTGATATTTTAGAAACTTGGAAAAAAATTTCACGGCATCGTAGTTCTTTAAATCAAGTGTTACTTGTTCAACATTAGAAAAAATGCGCGGCTCACTGCTCGAGTTAATTATAACCACATAACTAAGGCAAGAATAAAACTAACTAAACATGACTAAATGACTGGGTATTACACAAAACAATAGGAAAATGAGCTGTACCTTAATACATTACCCTTGTACAGTTAAATAACTATTGTAAGGAGTCATTGAGCGCATGCACAATGTTAAAATTATGCTTTGTAAACATCTTTTGAGGAGCATTGAATTCAAAAATCAATTATTATTGTTTCTTTGCTGGATTAGGACCCGAATCTATGAACAATAGCCTTGACCCCAATTAATGTTAAATCTATGAATTTTTCGTTAATGAGAAGGGCCCAAACCACGAATTCTACTAGCAAAAACTATGAACAATGAACATTTAATATTAAACATTGAACATGACATTGAAGAATTAACAATAAAATGGGTCCTTAAGGTTCCAGTGGTCGATAAAACTTGTTAATATTAGAAATCTAAATCTCTTTGCATTTGTTTCTCAATCAAGTTAATCTTTCCGACCCTTTCCCAAGAATAGGTCGGTAAGGCTCAGTTTAAAAGGGACATTAACTTGCGTAAGTTTTAGATCTTGCTAGACATATTCTTACACATTATAATGGACTTTGATATATTTTATTTTGTTTATTAAGTAGATATGCTAGCAAACTCACAATTCCTCTCTTTTCTCTTTCTGGGGTGTTTGATTGAAAACAAGTAAATTGGGAATCCCCCCTTCCTTTCTCTTTCCATTCCTGACCAGTTCAAGCCATGCAGCGCATAACCCCATTTACAACCTTAATCAATTAGAGTTATCTCAGTGTTCTACCTAATCTAATTCAAGTGCTTGTATTCAATCTTTGAAGGCAAATAAGCATGACTTGCTTTCATATTCTCATCTAATCTTCCCTCAGGCTCTTTTTCCCCCCTAGTCCTAATCTTCCACTAAATTTATACGCTCACCCTAATTAGTCCACGGGTTCATGATCACTTCTATCCCCTTTTCATATCTAATTACATCAAGTAATCTACTTATCATTTACTTTCACACTCCTAATCAACACAAATTAATATAACATAATCACATGATTCACATTAATTCTTTAATCAAATACAACTTGTTCACCTACCCTCATGCATATCTTAATTAAGTTCCATCATGACCATATGATTCACTAGTTCAGCTAAACAACTTGCACAATTTACACCCCTACACAATTAAAATTACCCCATAACTTCACCATTAACCTAACCTTCTTCCTACTTTCATTTTTTTCACACGCTTCATTTATGTTGCAACCAACATCCAAAATTAACATAATCTCATCCCAACATCATCCAAAACAAATACTCAACTTAGGTTTATTTAAGTAACTTATCATAAGCTACATTAAGCAAATTAACAGAATCTTATTTATCCATCCATATACATCTCAGTAATTTCATCATGATTATGCAATTGAGCAACTCATCCTTATCATCAATTGCCTAAATTACATTACATTCAACTAGTATCTCATAATTCTCACCATTGGTACACCATAATCTAAAGGAAGCATTCATGGCTAAATTCACTTGGCACAACGACAAAGCATGCTTGGCCTTCCTTGAACAATTCATTCACCATCTCTTGTTTTTGCCCAGAATTTAACTATTTCAAAATTTAATGTACTTACTCTTTTCAATTAAGTTAGAAATTGCAAGTTTAAACTTAATTGGGGTGGTGAGAGTTACCTTTGTTGCAATTAAAAGGGGATGAAATTGGATGGATCTCTAGAGGATGGGAGGCAGTGGTGGCGTCAGGGGTGTCACGGCAGACTTCCGCCGGCAAGGGACTCGACGGCAAGCGCCGGAGCAGGGCTGACTGAGGCTCTATCTTGGCAGCGGTGGCACATCATCAGTGGTGCCAGAGTTGGCACTGTCTGACTGGATAGTAGGAACCGGGGGTTTTGGGGGGGGGGGGTGTAGCAGCAAGAGAGGGTGAGGAGAGAGGAGGCGGGAACTTGAAGCACCTTTCTCTATTTTTTTGTTTTGTTTCTAATAAAATTCATGTGCTAGCCTTTTAATATTGCTTCTAAAACTAAAAACTTAATCCCTTTCTTTTGTCAAATCAAATTAATTTGAACTTATCCAACTTTTTTCTTCTTTCCACATGGCCTAAAATGGGCTATACATTTGGCCAATAATAATTCACTATTTTCATTCCTTTCCTTAACTATTAAGAAACCATTACGGCTTGATAAATTCTCAAGTTTGCTTGGATGTAAATGCATATCTATAGAAAATTATATACTTTTACATGATTATCCAAGATATATATATATATATATATATATATATATATATATATATATATTCTTTTGTCAAATCAAATTAATTTCAACTTATTCAAATTTTTTCTTCTTTTCACATGGCCTAAAATTGGCTATACATTTGGCCAACAATAATTTGCTATTTCCATTCCTTTCCTTAATTATTAAGAAACCATTACGGCTTGGTAAATTCCCAAGTTTGGTTAGGTGTAGATGCATATCTGCAGAAAATTATATACTTTTACATGGTTATCCAAGATATATATATATATATATATATATTTATATATTATATATATATATATATATATATATATATGTATATATATGTATATATATATATATATATATATATATATATATATATATATATATATATATATATATATATATATGTGTGTGTATATCTCTCTCTCTCTCTCTCTATATATATATAGATAGATAGATAGATATATGTATATATGTATGTATATATATATGTGTGTGTGTGTGTGTGTGTATGTGTGTGTGTGTGTATTCCGTGACATAGTAATTTCTTAAATCAAACATTGTCGTGTTTGACAATAAAAAAACGAGCAGCTCATTGCTCTGATTAATCATAGCCATATGACGAATGCAAGAATTAAGACTAGTTAAACATGATTAAGTGATGAAATGTTACAACTCCTCCTCTTCTTCCCCTCTCAACCTCTATACTAGGTTAGTGAAACGGTAGGAATCGAAAGCTTTCAGTGTCAGTCTGACAATGGATGAGAAGAATTGCATGAAGTAAGGCACGTAGCTATCCTAGCGAGAAGGAGTAGGTAGAGGACGAAGCGGAGGTGCTTACATCTGCTGCATTTTGAACGTAAGTGGTGAAGCTGGCGTCGGAAGGAATGAGATGGTCTTAGATGCGTATACGACAACAACATGCTGGGTAAATAACATGTATGTCATATTTGGTCATAAATGTCAGAAAATGGTTGGTGGATTGAGCTTCTTGTCATTCTTGTTGGTATTGTGAATCTTAATTATTTGAGTATCTATGTATGCTATCATGTTCTTGATTGTTTACCAGGGAATAACATTATTGTTGTCGTGTAATCAAAATTCCATGGAAATATGGCGAGGATAGTATATCATAATAGCATGAAGAAGACATTCATAAAAAAGTTACAGTGACATAGTAAGGTTTACACAGTTATGTATGGCAATGGCATTGTGGGTGGAAAAGTTATGGGGTAGGCAATAGTATCCTGGGGTGGACAATATAAGATGTCGTAAAATAGGTCGGTGTTATGATTGGTCTATGATATTGGTTGCAGGCCAAAAAGGGAGAACTTGCAAACCTGGTGTACATTCAATGTGTACCATAATAAGCGTAGTTTGGCAATCAGGTAAATCAAAGCCTATAGTGCTGGGGACTCTTTAAGCAAGTTGTGTGAAGTAAATGAGACACTGTTCTTTGAGCTAACAAAATGCTTATATCATATGACATGCAAGGCGAATAGCGAATGCGCCGATATTACTGATGTTGATACGGCTCAGGGAAGACATTGAAGAAAGTGGCTGGTAGGATGTATACTAAAATGGATGTAAATGATGTTAGTGTAAGAGACGTGGGGGGAGGGGGAGAGAACTAGTTGTGTATGTGTTATAGGAGGTGTTGAAGGACGGTAGAGATGGAAAAGTAACTTACAGGCTACAATAAAGGCTTAAGGAAATGTATACCAGTGAAGGGGAGAACGGGGGCGGAGCAGTTGGTAAGGATGGTGAAGGAGACTATACATGATGATTAATTGGAGGTAAAAATATAGTACAATTTGAAGTGTGATAGGCAAATGTTAATGCTAGTGAATGAGATATGGATGTGAGCATAATGTTCAAGGGAAATGATGAACATGGCTATTTATATGTAGGTGAGAATGAGGGTCCAAGGAGGCATACAGAAGGGTGGTCCAGCATACGAAGGACATGCACACACTTCTAGTGATGGTGTAATATGTGGCATACATGGGAAAGGTGGGGTTGTTGCTGCAGAAGATGGTAGGAAGGCAGTTGCTAAATAAGGAGCAATGAAACAATAGTTCATTTTTAAAGTTTTATGTGATAGAATGGATTAGTTGTTTAATGTTATAAAACTGACAGACTTGTGTCATGTTGTGCTTGAAATTACAAGTCAATGGTCATTGAAAAGCTCAGAAGTGGAAATAAGCAACTACATCAAGGCTGAGATTGCGAGGGGTAACCACTAATTTTCGGATGGCGATGAGATATCCGTGACATTAGATGATGGATGTGATGATGAGGTTAACGAAAGTGATAATATCTAGCTATGATCTGGTCTTCAAACACAAAGTTACTACTGCAACCTCAACATCTGGAAGAAATTAATTAGGAAAAAAGGACATATTTTTCAATTGGCAGAAACACATTAACAAATGATATGCAAGTACGCAATTGCAAACCAGTTTAGCTACTGGGTTGAGAGGAACTGTAAGCAAAGAATTGTGTTGAAGTGTGATGCAATTGATTGTTTGTTCGATATATGTGTTAGAGGCGAAAAGAACACGCTGGCTATGTCTTTGAAAGATTTTAGAGGCCGGCATAGACACAATATAGAAAAGCAATCTCAGATGGGTGTATGACGAAGACGACAGGTCACAGCAGAACTTATTGCGCACCTCATTAAGGGTAAAGTGCTGTTGTATCTTGATTATTCTTTGGAAAAAAGAATGTGGATTTGGAGTTAGTGCTGAGATTCAATTGATATACATGCAGTCGTGAAGGGCAAGAAAATTCGTGCACATGATGCTACTTGGTAAACAAGTTGATCATTACAAATCGCTCCCCTAGATGTGTGCTATCATCGTCAGAGCAAACCCGAGATTTGTGGCCTTTTGTGAGGTTGAGGGATCGAGGTTTAACTAAATGTTTGTTGCATATGCTACCAATGTAAATGCCTTAAAACTTGGATGCAAGATAACACTTTTTGTGAATGGCACTCATTTGAGCAGACCTTACAATGGGACTATGCTCGTTGCCTGTGCGCTGGATGCAGACAACCACTTATTCAATTTCACCTATGGTATAGTGTTAGTTGAGAAAATTGATGAATGAGCGTGGTTCTTGCAAAAGCTTGTAGAGTGCTTAGGGAGTTTGAAGCCTATCATAATGTCGGATAGGAATCCTATGATTATCATAAGTGTTGTATAAGTGTTTGGTCAGGAGTACCACAGCTATTATCTACGTCACTTGACGGAAAATTTTTTAATGGAGGCAGCCAAACACGGTATTCAAAAAGAAGCGATGAAGTAGATTGTGAAGAACATATTCTACAGATTGGTGTACGCTCCAACAGCGAGAGAACACAATGTAGCATTAGAGGAGTTGGGGTGCTACAAGCCACGGCTTGGGAAGAAGATGCATAAGCACAAGCAGGAGACTGAAAAGTAGAAGAATAAGATGGGTGAGAGAATTGAGAAGAAGTTGTCCGACACTTATAAGAAGAGTTGTATTGCAACTATTGAGTGCTATAGCATTATGTTACAGGAATACAGCGTGGACTTGACTAACAGTCATAAATTAGTAGTGAAGTTGAGTGGAAACACTTGCACTTGTAGGCAATGGCAAATGCAAGGACTTCCCTGTTGTCATGTTATGGCTGTGATTTGTTAGACTAACTTATGGGTATATGACTACATGCATCCAATATATAAGGTTGCGACCGAATCTAAATCCTAATTCAACTTTGATACCCCAAAAATCCTACCACTAAGCAGGGTGTGGGAGTTTGATGTAACAACCTTATCCTTGAATTATATAATTACAAGAAGACTGGTTCCAATTGACCTTACATTTGAAAACCGTAGGCTGCCTATTACTCCACATGTATGGAGCAGAAGAAGTTCCGCATATAACTAGCTTGGCCACCTGATGGAAACACATGACATGAGAAAAGTTGATGACAGGACAAGGCCTGTCGTTGGTGGAGAAGAGCTTGATGTAGAGTATAGCTGATGCATATTACCCAAACAATGGACAGCAACTTAGTAGACTTCAGTTGAAGCATAGGGATTCTCAATCGCTTGGCACAATAGCTCGTAGGTGCTGAAAATACGGTAAATTCGGACATACGAGGATGACCTGCGGTAACCCTAAGTTGATTTTGATGCAAGCTATGGAGGTGACATTGTGCAGGTTGAAGATTTGATGGATGGTTTGTATGTTACGGCAGAAGCAAGACCTAATGCTTTGTTCAAAAATTTGTTTAGCACGCAGACTTGTTACCCTTAAAAGATATGGGTGTACTAACTGTGTGTGATTATGGTTTTATATCGTATGAGTTGGTGGAAGTGGAAGAGATATCACAATAGTCCAACACATTACATTGATGTTGAACTCACATTTTGCAGGGTCATTGGTTTTAGCCACCTTGGTTGTTGACCTAACCCCAGTGCCATGTTTGGCCCAGTAAAACAATGAACTGAAAACTAGTATACGGATTTTCTGTCCTGGAGTATGTCGACAGCGTGCAAGTGTGCACCAAGATGGGAACCACTGTTGGGTGATGATGTGTAGGCAGGTAAACTGTGCAACTAAATGTTCTAAGACCGACAAAAAAAGCCATAGTTTAAGGCTTATTAGTCAATTTACATGGCATTTCATTGGTTGCAGCCATCTTGGGTGTTGACCCAACTCTAGTGCCATGTTTACCTCGGTAAATGATAAATTGAAAACTAGTATCTAGATTGTTTGTCCTGTAGTACATGGACAGTGTATACAGGTGCACACTTGGGTGGGTACCACCATTAGGTGATGATGTACAGACGGTAAATTGTGTGTCTGAATGTTTTAAGCTCAGCAAAAAAGCTGTGAATTAAGCATTATTAGTCAAATATATGGCATTTCATTGGTTGTAGCTGCCTTAATCGTTGGACCAACCCTAGTACATGTTTACCCCAGTACGTAATGAACTAAAAACTGATATACATATTATTTGTCCTGGAGTACATGGACAGTATGTTGAGATGTGCACCTAAGTGGGTACCACTATTGGCCGATGATATACAGGCAGGTAGACTGTGTTACTGAATGTTTTAAGGTTGGCAAAAAATGATGGATTAAGGGTTAATAGTTATTTCATGTGGTGACTTATTTGCATACACATGCAATGACATCGTTAAGTGGAATGTTGTGTGGGAGAACAAGTTCACTACTGCATATGTTTTACATGATGTGATGTCAATTATGATGAGTTAGTTATGTGGTTTTGAAGCTGCAGAAAAGTTATATGCGAAAGTTGGTGTTTACCGCATTTCATGTATTCATGTTTTATGGTTGTCTGTAAGCGATAGTATTGTAGACTTGAAATTTCTCATAGCGATGAAGAAACAAATTGTATTTGTGGGGAGGAGTCTTATGGGAGGGTATATTTAGTTATGGAGTTAAATATTCTAACATTTATAATATAATTGAAACCCTATAACGGATATGTAATTTATGCATGTCCCTTAGTGGGTGCGATGGTTTTTAATTGAATTGTTGTTTGGACCATTCGGTTATCAACTGTTATTGTAAATTGTAAAATACATTATCAACTATACTTGAATGAAATGTGAAAAAAATTTGATGTTTACCAACTTTAATGTCATCGTTTACATAGGATAAATGTTGTGGACAACATAGAAAACCTAACATTTTTTATGACTGGAGAGATACAATGTTGTACATCCGGCACCAGTGCTAGAAAAGGAGATGTGTATTTATGAAAATGAAGTTTACCACATATACAATGAAGTTGATACTAGTAAACAAACACAAACTTCTAGGTAAACATATACATGTGAATTTCTGGAAGGGGTTTCAGAATATATAACAAAAGTGTTGCACAAAGAAGGATTATTAGTAGGGCGTACACAAATCATGAAGGCAACGCTAACAGAAACTAACATGATGTAAGAAAACATTAAATAATAACAACATAGTGAATGAGATAGAAAACGCCTATATAGAACACTCAAATTGCCACCGAAAGTTGCTTTTGGTGCATTATTGCCATAATCCCAACAAAAATACAAGAAAAAGTTGGTCGCTTAGTTCAATGACTCATTGTAAGCTACAATAACGGCATGAAATACATAAGCAATTGAAAGTATAGTGAGACCATTTTTACCTTAACTACAAAAGTTATATGCGTGGGTTCGAATTTATGTAGCACTAAGGACACTTTTGATGAGTCCCATATGAGACAAACTCCACCAATAAAGCCAATGGGCTCCGCAAAGCCATGGTTCATTCCTAAATTTTGCAATATCTCCTTAGCATTTACATCTCCTACTCTTATGGTAGTAACCGCCATAAGGGGTACCGGGGTTACTAACAATAATCCCCTTAAATTTTGTTAGAAAGATCCGTGCAATGCTTCTACAATTCCAAATGGCAATGCAAAGATTGCTGGGGCAATAGTCCTTCGCCCGAGGGGATGCCAGTACATGAGTGGGTCAACACTGGTTGTATTGTGCACTTAGTGTCATTGCCTTCTTCGACGGGTGCAGAGATTATGTCAACTTATGCCCAACTCTACCCTTGGGCAAGACGTGCATGTATGTGTTGCTACTCCAATTGTAGAATTCATGTGTTGTCATAGATTGGTTTATGGTAATCGCCCCCAGTGGGGTGATTCATGGTGTTGGGATGAGATTGATGTCGAACATTAGTAGCATGCCTTCTTCAGTCCTAACTTCTTCAATTCGTAAGAGTGATCGATCATCCATTCAGGTTGACAGACGTTGTTCTTGGCTCTAAGTATAATTGAATTCCCATATGATTAGAATTTATTCCGGCATATGCATCTATAAGGGAAGCATGCACCTTAAGTTGCGCACCCTATGACAGGTGACACCATTGTAGTTGTCCCATGATCGTAATACGAAGTCCATAAAAGACTATCAGGTTAGGTTGTCAATGGAAATAAAGTGTGTACCTTCAACCCAGCCAATGTTAGGCACAGGGCCCGATCCATCCATTACATGGGTATTGGAGAGCATGAACATTAGGTTGGAAAATCGATTACATAAATAATTAGGTTGTCCAATGCGGTGGCGAAATTTCTGACTTTAAGACGAGTTCAATAATGAATCTTCATACAACATTTATATATTGTAAGGGGTGATGACAACATAAAAAATTAATTATTCATGATAGGGCAAGACAATGGCATTAGTTATTGAAATTAAGTCCAACTTGTAACTACATATTTCACACTTGTACATATACTAATTAACTAGAATAATTATTAAATATAAGCACTCAAACAACTACTACGTTGTTGAAGCCATGGAATAGGAGACTATGATTCTTATTTCATGGATTTCAATTGTAAGAAATTGGACTCAGTGCAATGTCCCTTTCAACATATATGATCAGCAGTTGAGGCCGTCACATTTCTTGTGTTAGTACTGTCACGTGGGGCTATGTAATGGTGTGGGGCCGTGTTTGTGCAGTGGAACACTATTGGTAATACTAATTGGACATGGATGTTAAGAACTTCAGTTGAAGTTTGCAACATATGTTGTCATAGTTTACCTAAGGTCATATGAAATACAAAATAAGGTACATCTAATTATCAGCACCACTAGTGCGATAAAGTTATGCACGTGAGGATAGTGTTAGGGCAGCCAAGCTTAGTAAATCAATAGGAAATCAACTATGTAATCTATTTCATTCATTCAATTATGCTGGAAAAGTTTATTACATGTTGGGCATAACTACATTAACTTTGCAAGTTCACGAATTGCAGTAACATCGTCATTCACTCAACCCCACAATTATGTTGACCATGGTACGCAATGACTGATAACCTGGTATACCTAGGATGTATGTTGTATAACTCTAGATATAGTTTATATTTTCTTTAATCATCGATGTAAACTTTTGTATGTCACGATGGCGTTATGGGGAAGGGTACATTTGAATGTCAAAGGTGAGTGTACCATGATAACTTGTGCATACTGGTAAATTTATACTATAATGTAGGTAAACGTTATGTTTGTGAAATTTAGGGTATATGAATGAAACGATGCTGAAGATTCACATCATAGATACAGAAGTGGGTGCTGAGGCATTTGTATTTATCAAGTGATGCAGTATTTAAGTACTGAATGGAACAATTTATGAATGGAATGGTGCGTTGGTTGGGAGGTGAGGGGCCCCCTTTTTTAATGAAATTTCAACCCAACAATTTAATATTGTGCAGTAGCATGAGACTAACACGGGACCACTATATTACATCAACGGTGTCTATCTCACGAATGATGAACATCCAGCCCACAACTTCCTCATTTATCTAGTGATGAAGAAGGTGAGGAAGCATTTATATTTGTCGAGTAACACATCATTTAATTGTGTCCAAGTAAGGTCCCTTTCACTTTATATAATTAAAGGCAACGAAGGATCTCAAAATCGAGAGTTTCATATTTGTCTTGTGCACTAGTCCAACAGAGTCACATGATAGACCTTTAAGGAGAAGAACGTACAGCCAGACTTTTGCAGGTTCCGGGACCACGCTCAGCTATTTGAATAATGGTTAGTAGTATCATTGCTATTGTGGGTTGGAAGCTATCGTGATTGAAACTGAGGTCAACTATACGCGTCGTTTTGTTACGTGCCCTCTTGAGGTAATCTCATATGTAGCATTTGTTTGACTCATTCTTAAATCGATCATGATTATTCTAAACAAGCACGTGATGTAATTGATGAACTTCGATAGGTGTGAGATATGATTCAAGATGAAAGGAATTACCATAACTTTATTCAACATGAAGATAGGGCAACTGATATGAAGATTAGTGAAGAAATGGTGAAATGGAAATAATGGTGTCATCTGCAATTGTCAACCTCGTGTTGATTACGTGGATGACATGGAAGCTAAGCTGCGGGGATAAGGTGCATGGACTTATTTATCTACAGTTTTGCTTTAAAACATGAGACTAAACCATACATCCTAACCATGAGATAAGTGACATTTTGGTTGAATAGTTTTGTTATGCAGTATTTATAATGTTAGTATTTATAATGATAATGGTGGGAAGGAGTACCAACGCACATGTTTTTTTACAAATGTGTTGTTCGTAGATGCTACTACCGTTCATTGAACTCCCCAGTATGTACTTATTAATATGTAATATATTATATATTGTGCGCGTCGTTGGTTGGCCTTCTTTATTACGGATGTCCCCTATGTGTGTTTGTATGTGCTTAAATTTGTAAGCATAGAATTGATAAATCATATTTTTATATGAGATTTTCTCTCCATATACTCACTTTTCAGTCTTTGAAATATATTTTTATAAGTAAATAATGCATATCTTGTATAATTGTCAGGCGAAAAAGAAGTGTTGAGTTCGAGAATGAAACCAAATAATTTGACCAATTTTATTGGAAACCCAAATCATAGCTACAGTCCATTGCTTGAGGGCGCAAGTTTGATGCAGATTCGTGTGGGCTCTTGGTAGCGTGGCCTAGTCAGTCAGCAGCAAGCCACAACTCCCTTAGTCTTCCTCCACCTGATTCGGCCTGATCTATGATAAGACCCAGCCTGCAGCACAACGCATCACCAAGTGAGACCAACCATATCTCCAAGCTCGCTCTCTCTCTCTCTCTCTCTCTCTCTCTGACGTGCTTCACTCAATTCAACTAGGTCTAGCAATGCGCGGCCCACAATGCACGGCCCACTCTGGCCCAGCGCTTCCCCCTTTCTCTCTCACTCTCTCTAGCTGTGTGGGCTTGATCAATACAGTCCAATGACTTACTCGAGGTGTCCTTGCCAGTTAATCTAGTAGCAGCCGCCCGGGCCCATTTCTTTGCATCCGCGGCCCAAGACACCTCCAGCCCTCTCCTATCCCCACGTGAACCTATTCCGTTGTGGTCTATCTTCCTCGGATCAACCCAATACTCCCGAACAGCCAAAATTTTTCTACTTTTGAGCAACTTCAAGCGAACCTAATCAAAGTCAATCAATCAAGATTAATTTTTAGCTAAAAACTAGCCTTTTCTCACGTCAATAATATAATTAACAACCAAGGAATTAATTGAAATTAATTTTTCATCAATTTTTGGGCACCAAGAGAGGCTAAATTTCTACTCTAAAAAGGTGTCAAGGCTAGTGCAAAATCATTCATTCACTCATCTACTCATCTAAGGATCTAAGCATTCTTTCCTGCTCTCATCGTCCATCTTCCAATTTTTAGAGAGAGTCTTTTGTAAGAGCAAGCAATTTGGATTAAGGAGTTCGGAAGAAACTATTCTTTGTTGGCTAATTTTTTTCTTCTATTCTCACCTCATTTATGAGTCAAATTAGAGAGTTCGTACTTAATTATATACTTTTGTGTAATTAAGTATTAAAGTTTGGATATAAAAAGTGCAATATACCAATATTGAGAGTATGGCTAGACCAACTTCGATGGTGTTTTCACTAACTATAGCTGGCTAAGTTACTTTTCTAGGATTAAGATGTATCCTTTATTAATAGTATTAGTTACTAATTTCTTTTGAGGTTATATTGGTCTCTTACATTTTACAATTTGGAGTTTATATTTGATACTAACATATTTATGCATCTTAATAATATTGTTTATTCATGTTGATTATAATAGTTTAATTTGCTATCTCAAATATATATTAGATCTTGTAGGCTAATATGATGTTATGTAATTGAACTTAAAATTATAATGGTTAAAGTTGAATAATTTATGTTAGAAATTAGATGAGTTATGTTCAAAAAGAATGATTCATGTTAACTACAACATAAATAGTATAATTTGATAATTATGATTCATCTTTCCAATGTTGGCCTAATGCTTTTAGCTTAGGCTGAACAAGAGACTAATTAAACCCCTATTTGAGTTAGTAATTTGATATTTGTATGATTCGTAAAATCCAAAGTCCTACATCTTTCTTTAATTTGATTTCTTTTTATTTTCTTGACTCATTTGCTTCTTTTTTGTTTCTTTAATTTATGTTGATAATTGAACTCCTCCCTTTAACTATTCTTTTTAATTGGAAAAGCTAAATTTAAAATTATTATTGGTCCTCATGGGATCGATACCCTATGCTCGCTAATCTAAAATCGATCATGTGCACTTCCAAGTAAAAAATGTTTTAAAACTGAACATAAAATCCACGTCAGGAATTCAAAAATGTATCAATTTTTTATTTGATTAGATTTTGTTTTGTGCATGGGTCACTTATTGTTACAAATATAAATTTGACACACATTTAATGTGACCAGGGAAATTTAGAGATAACTTATACCACTTAATAAAAAATATTAGTGACGGTGTTGACTGAGGACATTGTGCTTAAAGTAATGGAACTATATACTATCAAATAATGATTAGCAATATTAGTGACCATGTTACTGAGGACATTGTGCTTAAAATAGTGAAACTGTATACTATCAAATAATGATTAGTAAGGTAAGCAAATTGTCTTACTTATGTAGTATACTTAGGCAAGTATATACTTGGTATATGTGGTCATTATTAATAACCATTGACTACAAAGCCATGTTAAGTGAGGGTTTATTCACTTCCACGACAGATAGTGGATGATGTGAAAATTTATATTCCTTCCTCGCATGACAGGGAATGGATGACGTGGCAATTTATAGTCCACACTTTCCATTGCAATCATTGTTTGCCATATACGGGAAATGTTGGCACCAATTTGGATGTGTACTTAGTCCTAATAGCTCTACCTTGCTTCCACTATAAAGAGAACACTATTGCAACTAATATCACATTTAGTACAAACCTCATCCCAACCTGTAACGCCCTGCTCGAAGTGGACGGATGCGTCACCGCCGTGGACGCTCGGTCAGTAGCGCCTACAAGGCTCTACGAACTTATCGACCTGAATTGACCTGTTCATAGGTAATAGCAGCGGAAGCTCTTATCGAAATCGAACTAAAGGTCGGGATGGTCAAACTAAAACATGGATTACATACATACTTAGCCGTATCCATAATGTTATTACATATATCCGAACCAAAATACATTCAGAACTGCATTTACTAACATAATCCACAATACATACATACAACGAGCCCTACAGTTCCAAATAAGTTCTTCAAAAGTGTTTCAGAGCTAGCTAGTTCTCTTAATGCTCCTGGGGTCCCTCCTCGCTTCCAAAACCTGAAAAATGGTGATGTCATGAGCTCCCCGAGTCCAGTGAATAACCCTTACCTTCCCCGTTATTACACTTTTCACATTAACCGGTTAACACATAATCACATTGTACATGTATCTTATGATATATAAACATAACATACATATATTTCCAGAATCAAAATATACTCACACCCTCCATATCTAATTCACAATATCACAAACACACCCAAACATAATTTATGTCATGGAATGGGCAATTAGAGTTGCTTAGTCGTACTTATCTCATACTAGGTACGATTTAAGGGCCTTCGTTTTCACTTAAGTCCCTAAACAAACTCTGCTGTTAGTCTATTCACTAAACTAACAATAATTGTCCCATACCAATCATGTCCTTTAGGCTTATAATCCTCACTAGAGTCCAAAAGAACGCAAAATCTGCTAAGCAACCTAACGGTCCGCCTATAACCACAATTGGCACATATATCAAAGCAATCTTTTTCACAAAAATTCACGTACTAGCCATAAACACATCTCAAATTCAATCACAAGCTTGTAGCCATTTTGAATGAACCTTCAAATCCAAATCTAAATCCAAAATCCAAACGTAAGATCAAAATTGATTTCATAACTTATCCAAATTTCAAACTCAAACGAAACCCAATTCCATGTCACATCCGAAATCCAAATCCAAGCCAAAACCAATTTCACAATACATCACATATTCTTAACTAAATGCAAAACTTTTAGTTCAGGGGAAATCAACTCATGACTCACACAAAGAACCATCACAAAACACAAGGGTCACAAACACATCCTGACGGACCGGGCAATGCCCACTCAAGGTACTAACCAGGAACTCAACGCTCTAGAATACGTAGATGTCCTCAAAACACAAACTGTGGAGTCACATTCACATCCTGAAAAACCAGGGACCCACACAGCTCCCAACTAACACAAACTGAGAAGCCAATTAGCGGATCGGGCAGCGCCTACTCAAGGTACCAGCCAACGATTGACACAGCTCCAAACACAAAGACAACTACTTCTATGGCCATAGCTCTAGAACGCCTTGTAATAGCCTAACGTAAGACATGAACCTTTTTCCCCAAAACATAACTTAAGAAAATCATATAATCCATTGAATCACATTTTTATTTTCAAAGACGCTTAATTCCACAATTTGAACAAAAACGTAATCAAAACAAAGCATAATTCCATTCAAAATACTTTCACAAGTTTCCCATGCTTCATCAATGGCCTTTTCATATCTAATTTACGGATTAAACATACAAATAATCCATAATTACACTAAATAAGTTGCTTTAACTCAAAAATTCATAACTCACAGCATACACATCCAATCTTCACCAAACTTTGCAAGACATTGACAAATGACATGTAGATTCTAGCATATTAATTTCATGATTTTTGTCCAGGCCAATCATTCCCAGAAATTCAAACAGTAATCAAAAATCTATGAATTAAACTCAAAACTGCATAACTTTTAGTATACATAACCAAAATTCACATCAATTTACCAGAGAACACCAAATACCATGAGGAATCTACAATAATATTTTGATAATTTTTCTCCAAGCATATCCTTCAAAACAAAATTAAAACAGTAACCGAAAATCATGCACCCAAAGCAGAACAGTCCCAATCAAAAATTCATAACTCCTAAAATACACATCCAAAATTCATCAAAATTTATAGAGATTTTTCAGACATCCTCAGAAATTTACAGTAAAACTTTCATAATTTTTATCCAACCCAATAGCCCACAATAATTCAAAACATCAACCAAATTTCAGCATGAAATTACAAGACAGATTCGATCAAAAATGCATAACTTATAAACTACACACCTAAAATTCATGAAAATTTACCAGAAGTTGTCTAATATCTTGAATAACCTACAGTAAAAATTTCAGGATTTTCGATCAGCCAGTAATTTACAAAAAATCAAAAAGTAGCAGATCCTGTGCAAAATCCGAAAATTCAACATTTATGTTTCAATTCTCTTATTCATCCAATACCAATAATCAATCCAAAAATTCATAATTTTAAAAAATATATGCACAAAATCACAACATACATATCAACCCACAATATTCATATAACCCTAAAATCACAAATCAACAATATAATTTTGGTTGTGGGTTCCTAACAAATGAATTTAGGGTTTTAGTCTACTAAACTTTAAAATATTAAATTCATAACTTCAATTGATTCCCAAATTCGAATCATAAATCAACAAATTAATCTTGCTTTAATCATTTTTTAGGTTGACAAAAACAAGAATTACTCACCTTGAATTTGCTTCGAGATCAAAACCTTAAGCTCTCTTTCCTCGTCCTTCTCTTTCTCTCTCTCCTCTCTCCCTCTCCTCTCTTCTTTCTCTCTGCGTGGGGTGTGTGTGTGTGTGGAAAAAAAAAAAATCAAACCCCTACCCCCTTATATAAATAGCACACCGACTTTGACCCGATAAAAATCGGTCAAACTGACTTTGACTCGATCAAAAGTTGACTTTAACTTTTTTTTGGGGGGCTTCCGCAATTACATTTGGGCGTTACATAACCCAACGGCATTAACACTTCATTAATTGCAAGCGTGGATGTAGGACGAATAGATGTGAGTGATCAATTAAAGTCTGATGCCTCTTCTCCAATTAAAAGTCAACAACTGGCACGATCGAACACCCTTCCCCTTTTAAATGGCTTTTGTGATATTATGTGGATGTGGTGTTCCTGTTGATTTAATGGCAGACCCAAATGTGTCTGATAAGCGCCAATATGTTTGTCGTGAGGTACACTTGGGTAGACTCATTTGTATTGAAAATTGTTCTTTTTATTTAATTGAATATTCATATTCATTGGACGATTATTTTACAAAGGACTTGTAACCATGATGTGTGGTTTAAGTGCAATTGTAATATCTAATTTGAAAATTTCCGTCAACAATCAAAAGGCTAGTTTCTTAGAGAAAAATGTAAAAATTCAGGTTTTCGAGGACTCCAACGTCAAGTTGAGCATTGCCTCATGTTATGATGAACGACGTATGAAAGTGTGGGTGTGTACATGCTTAATTTTGATGTTCATGCTGTTAGTATTGTTTGCTGGGGTGATTGCTTGAAACAACCCTGCACTACCTTTGTTTTTTGGAGTGTTCTAAATTCCAGGCTCCTCTCTCCTTACACGATGTATTAGATACATATATGTGTTGGTGTTGTTTTATTTTGGGTCAATATATAGAGGATAGACATGGACAAACAATACTTTATTTTTTTTAGTGTAAACTATGAAAATAACATTGTGTATGTGTTTCACATGTCAAGCGTATTATATATGTAATGTAGTTTGGGTTGCGATGGTATGCTATATAGATAGGGGATGTGTAGTTATGCTAATGTTGGGTTTCACATCTAACTTCTTTTGTAGGTGGATCACTTATCCATGAATGTATATCTACTTCATGCGCACGCGTGCACACACACACACATGTATATGGGTATTTGCATGCATAACTGGACTACTGTACCCACTTGTGTACACAGCAAGTAACATTTGCAAGTTTTATCAGTCACAAATATTATACTTTGACATATGTACAAGCAGGGTTGTATTTGGGTGCCTCTAAGTCATTTACTTTAAGAAAGATTGAAAATGTAAAACGGTAGGGTAAGTAAGTGTGCAGCGACCAACATAATACGTAATGGGATATTCGACATAACGTTTCAATGGTAAACGATGGCAATGTGGACAGGGGATTAGTAAAAAAATGTATATTTGCCTTATGTAGATAGAGTAATGTCCATATGTCACAATGACACGTTCGGCATGTGACATTGATGTCTATACGACCATGGTTTTGTTGTTGACCACCATGGAAATGTTGTACAACTCGACGCAAATATAGGATAACATGTAATCATTATCCTCAAATTCAATTGAAATAGAATCCACAAATCTTTGTAAATGATTACATGGTAAGCAAAAGGGCACACCATTTATATAGTTACATGATAATAGCTAACCTTATGTATATTTTTCTTTACATAGTGAGACTATACAAGATATTAATTACGTTATGCAAAAAAATAGTGGTACTCCACCCACTATGCTGTTGACTTTGGATGGTGTGTGCTAATGCATCTGTGGAAATGAATAAAGTGGAAAACCCATTGGCAAACTAGACACCCATATTAGGACCAACAAAACTCCCGTCAACACCAGATTCACATATGTTCGCACAGCAAGGTATACATATGTCATCATCTGACATGCAAAATAACAGCAAATATGATGCTCACTAAAAATACGGTCGGTTTGCATTATACACTAACATACAAGTGAAGTTGGGAAGTTCCCGATTCTTCAACATGGTATGTTAGCGAGGCATTTCTCTTTCAGTTGATAGATATCCTTTTGTTTGAAGCATACGTTCTCTACGTTTAGGTCTAGGAGATCCATGTATATCATCACGAAGACATCACAATCATGCTCACTAAATTACGGATTGAAAGTAAGTAAGACATATCTGTGGAATACTAAACAATTCTTTAAAGTTAGTATGGGTATTTAGTATGCGGCCTTCTGACTTGTTCTGCAACAACATGAGGGACGAGTAATATCCCAGGTGAGAAGACCCATGTAATTGTCAATCGTCATTATTGCTAGGCGGACAACTAACTTTTGCACATCAGATATTAACATTAGAGATGTTGTACGATATGGTAAAAAGGTATACAAAATGTTGTTCAGTGCTTAACTGTACGATGAACCAAACCCAATTGTTTATACGAGTTAGGAACTCGGTTAGCCGGTGATAAATTATGGATAGCCATATACCTTTACGTCAAATCTACAACCATGAGCAGCCTGTGTTTTGCATGACCATCGTACAACGATATCAGAACCTGAAAGAACTCATTATCCCCTGGTGCATTACATAATTAACTGCAACCTCGGTTTGAATACAGACAATGTGTTGATTCATTACCTGCGGCACGCTTTCACACATATGTTTCTTCATTACATTGGTCAACGCGCACCCAATCGTTGTCAATCTCCCCCCTGTCTACTGCATATGTGCATAAGAGAGTTGAAGTCACTGCATGGAGTAGTGCATAAGTAGCTCACCCAAATTGTAGAAATCAGATGACAAACAACATGGGGAATTTATTGTAATCATAACTTACCAATTCATGGGTCTTCACAAATATTGACCTACGAAGTGTAGTAATCATTGCAAAGCCATTAATGCAACACACTGTCGCCTTATTCCCTAATCACCACCCATCGCAATCTTCACCAAGCCCTTGACATCACATGCACAATGTTGTGTGCTCCTCTTTCATTGAAATCCACTACCTTGCATAAGTCAGTTGATATTTTATTAACGAAGTTCAACCTTCACATTTAGGGGGTGGGTTAGCACGTCCCATGGGTTTCTTAAAATAGTTTTACTGTTTGCGAACATCACGGAACAAGTTCTCCTCCTTGGTAGATAACTTCATTAGTAGAGCCTGTTACAACGATAGTCGGAAAACATCACAAATTTTACATAAGTTAAACAAGTGAATGTCATGTTAATCATCCAACAAGAGCAAAAATTCAAGTTTTCCATCAATAAAAAATATTGAACACATTTTATGTAATTACATGTTCCCTTGGACTTAACTTAGGGGGACCCGTGTCACAGCCAAATCTAGCCAAATGGGTTGATGTCGCTTATTAGATGGTCGTTTAATGGATTCCAACCTTACCATGAAGCTGCGCTTCTATAGATGCTCCCCATTTTTTTTTAAAAAAAAACATTTAAACGAGCGCAACAAATAAATATCCATTATAAACAAGTCAATTTGGTGGATGTTATTCGCAAAGATAGAAACTCTATTCAAAGTATTTCTGTCTGCTTCCAACTAATGCAGGCTGTTAATCATATGGCTATAGTCGAACATGTACGTCAACATCTTGGTAAGCATATTTAACATATGCATAACTGTCGTGCTTGCCACACAATACAGATTACATAGCATCTATGCACCTATAACGAGCTCATAATTGTTTACCGCAGACAACATGTTTGCATACCAGGGTGAACTGAGGCACCTATAGGGGCATATGTACATGCCACTGCAACTAAGTTGTATGTGAGCAAAGGTAAGATTTTCAAAAACCAAGTTCACGCAAACAGTCCATAAAACTTTAATGTTATACCTATTGGTGAAGTAAAAAGCAAAAGCAGCCACATGTTCAATATGACAACCATATTTTACGAGGTTTTCATACAATTCCCTTCCATTAATAAACTTAAACATGTTAGTTCAGTGTCTATTGGAGTGCACACATGTTGAGGGAAGTTCCGTACTTGAGAGGGTAGTGCCTACGCAGAGTCAAGGGTCGTTAGTCCATCTCTGCATGTGGTGTGCTCATTGCTACTCTCCATCAACTTACGAATAGCATTATTATCAGCCTCTTCTCCCTAATAAATGCACGCACCAACAATAACATGTGAATTGAAATTTCTCAAATGTTTCATCGAACAAAGGGAACAGTACTCTTATAGCATTTATGTTGATGATGATCACATACGAAGCGTTAATATAAACAGTATCATATCGACACAATCTTACTATCAAAGCGTGAAAACCATGATAGATTGCATTGGGTGTTGTGTAGAAGTAGTGAATATTTTTAACTGATCTTGTCGTTACTGATGCCTATGCTAGGGGCAGTGGCAACGATAGTATCAGCCATAGTGGCTTCTTCAGATATGTCTAGTACTAGATTCCGACCTTCACGAACATTGTCAGCAGCGGTACTTGTGTGCTCTAACCCAAAAAAAAAACCAACTTCCAACACATCCTCTCACGAATGAAATAATGATATGACTATCACCCATAAATTAAAAAACTTATCAAGGTGCCTCCAATGATGATATAACTGAACTAAAATAAATTTGTATATTGAAGTCATATATGCTAATAGAGGATAAGGTATTGTAATTTGTAGCCTTCAATAAATTCGTACCACAAATTTATGCATCGTTCCTTACATTTGATCCGTTCACATCCGCCAAGTCATTTATGTCACGCTCACATATTAAACTACTACCTCACATGTGCATAATGACAATGTTGAATTTCAAGTATCACCTTAACAATGATGGTGCGAACAATTGGCATGCAACTATTGTCAGCATTTGTGCAGGTTGCTTTAGCTTCTTTGCTGGTGCGCACAATCGTAATGGCTAGATGTAGAGCTCCTAAGTGTCTCCCTGGTACTTCTAAGTGTTTCGAGAGTCCTTCCAAGGAGCTCCTCGATGCTTATAACACCTCGCAACAATTCAACGTATAATACCACCTTTAAAATGACTTTCACCTTGCTAGATCACAAGACAAGGAATATTGCAACCTAGCGAACCCAAATCATTTTTCTAAACTAAGTTTGTTTATAATATCCAACAAGTGCAAGGCCCATAGTTCACTACCCCCACATTCTAATGTGAGAGCATATGGCATGCACAAATGTAAAATGCAACACATCGAACAAAAGTCATCCCAACACCAAAAGAAATATAATATTTCCACGGATGAGACATTTAAGTCACAAATACATCTAACTATATATGTCGACTCAACCGAGACTTTGTGTCACCAACCTTGGAAATCATCACGTTTAAATGCACACTTATTCGTATCATACCTTCGCATCTGCCAAATACGCTTGGAATTCGTCAGTCTCAGTAAAAAGCTTTCACTGTCGGTTTCCTTATCTCCAGCTCCCAAGCCTCAAGGATCGAGTAAATCTGTACATTCAAACTACTTTACAAATACTTTTAAATAATATTTCATAATATTTTGACAATTATAAACCAATAACTTTTACTTCAACCTGTATTATGAAACACGACCTGTGTCTAATTTCCAGATGAGCAATGACCACATCGTCAATGAATCATCCGCACAAGACTTCGAACAGCTCAAACTCCCCAAACACGACATGAAAATTCCCCCTAATTATTTGGGAAATTTATAAAAAAAAAAAGCCACGGCAAAATAAAGGAAAATAGCCTGTAAATCAATGGAAATGTACCAACCGAATGAAAGCAGAAAGAAACAGAGCGAGAAAAAGCACAGACCTCTTCCCAAAATTACCTGCTTTTTCTCGTAGACTTCATCATTTGGATCTCCAAAACCCTAGATTTGAGTCTCAAACACTACATTGTTCGATCCAAAATCCCTTCCAAATCTGAAAAACTAATTCTACCTTCACCTTCAAATCAACTGATTCAAACTTTGAATCTGATTTTTTGAAGCTGTGATTTCATCATTGTATTAATCGTTAATTCGTCATTGTATTCATCGTTGATTCGGCCCTTTTTAGAGATCGGCATTTTTGCGGAAGAATTTGAATATTTTCAGATTTGATATAGTAAGGTCGGACAGATTGAGGAGAATAGTTGACATCTTGTGATTTTGAGAATGTCGTCGTTGTCGGCGATCAGCGAGGAGCTGGGAGAGCTTGACGGGCAGATCAGCGACATTTTTCGAGCATTATCGTAAGATTTATATCCTTCTCGCTCTGTTCTTGTTGTTATCGAGTTTAAATTTGGATCTATTTTAAAAGTTTTACCTGATAGAATACGATGATCATATTGAACATTGTAAAGATATTCGATAGCCTCATCATACATTCAAATGCCAGTTTGCAGATCAATGTGTTTTGATGTTTATAATTGCTTGATAATGACTTGACAATTGACATTGTGTGGAGTTAATGTTATGTAGCTTGTGCTTCATAGTCTCTGAATTCCCCTCCCCCCCCCCCCCCATTTCTTGTTTCCTTCTTTGTCTGTCTCATGAAAAGCTTAGACAAGTGCCAGTTTACTGATTCTGGGAAAAATCGTTTTCAATACAGCAAGCAAAGCATGCTTGTAGGGAAGCTTTGGAAGTTGGAACACCAACCAAATATGGGAAAGGGGTAACTTTGGAAAGTTGAGGAGGATCCCAAGAGTTAATGCGCAATTAGAGTTCAATTATGGGTTGGGAGAATAAAGGACCACAAATACCCACTCCCCAAACAAAAAAAGAGAAAGAACAAGAAAGACAAAGTTGTCCTCCATTGTGGGTGTTTGAGGATGCCAAAAGTACAATATGTAGAAGCATTTATGAGACAGCTGTTTTGGACCCCAAAAAAATGATCTTAGTACAAGTTATTGAATTTTAGTTACAGTAGTATTAGTCGTGATAAGAGTACTGCTACTAATTTTAAATAGCAAAAAGTTATGATAATAATGGTACTTGAGCAAATGGTGAAGATAATGATGCATTGGTTGATCATGAATCAACCAAATACTGTAATTTATGTTAGTCAATATCTTGTGCCTTTCTGACAGGCCAATCCACTTTCTGTTTTGAGGAGATGGTATGTTCATCTTGCACTTCTCTAGTTTGCATTTTCTAATGAATCATGTTGCACAATGCAATCTGAAGGACCTATAGTATGAAATAAACAATTGCACGATAGATAGGAATATGAAAGCAATATGAAGAATACCAGGTCAAGTGAAATGGGAAAAACAAAGTGCATCCGTACACTAGTCAGGCAAATGGACGAGGAACACAAAGAAAGCGATTCAGCTATATGTTTTCTTTAACCGATACAACAGTGAAACAAAATAGAAAATGGGGTACATATTACTTTTTTTTTTTAAAAAAGAAAGAAATTAAACAGAGAAATTAGGACTTAGGGCAGACTTGAAGTTCGAGAAGACCATAATTGTTATAGATAACGGCACCTTTCCTCTTACCTTTTATAGTATTGTTGGGTCTCCTATTTTCCCCTATTATGTTAGGAGGAAGGCTTCATCATCATGCTGAGTGCCTTTTTGAATCTAACAAAGGAAGTAAGGTTAATAGTTCTTTGATTCTTCGTTCGCTGTCTATGTATTACCCAATAATATTGAGAATCAGTATCCTTTTTGCTGCATCAAATGTTTGATCATTACACCAATGAGCTTGTGATGCTGTGTGAGGTCTCAGAACCGGATCAACTGCTTGGATTTGTGGTACTCAAAACACTCACTAGTGTGAAGAGTAGGAGGCGTGAGTTGTAGCATTATGTGATTTTTGTTGTTAAAATTTTGTGTTATGATTCATGTAGGTCATATTGGTTTGTGGATATAAGTCTTGTGCTGACAGCATTGATATGTGCCATGAATGTTGTTTTTGAATTGAACAGAAATGGGTTTCAGAAGCTGGAGAAGATGAAAGATGCAAATAGACGGAGCAGGCAATTGGAAGAACTCACTGATAAGATGCGGGAATGTAAGAGGTACATATCAGCTGCCTTGCGCTCGTATCAATATGCATGTGGATTTTCATATCCATAGCTTATGCAAGAGCACACTGCCATCATAACAAATTGCGCTTGGTAGCGGTCAATCTAAGCATATCAAAGTAAAACCTGGTTGAGGAATTGGCTTGACTGACAAACATATCGTGACACTGTCGAAAAGTGCCATTCGTAGATTGTATTATATGAGATTGCTATGCAGGATCAGTGTAAATTTGTAATTGGAATTTGTAAGCAATTCCAGAGCAATGCAAGGAGTGGTGCCACCATGGCATTATGGAGGCTCCAGAGCTATAATATGAAAGTCTATATTGAATTTTCCTCTCAGTGATAATGAATTGAACTGATATCTGGAGCTCAGGCTTTCACTTAAGCTTGTCTAATGCCATATTACCGTGTTAGTCCATAGATTTTGTGTGTGTGTTTTGGGGGGGGGGTGCTATGACCAAGAAAGTGTTTATCGCACGTCAATTTCGTCTATTTTTATGGCAAAATTTGAAGCCAAACAAGAGTTACACTACGCCCTGAATTTCACCGAAACCAAGAAGCCATGAGCTGCTGCCATGATTCCATTATATTATGGAAAGTTTGGATTGGTTTTCAGCAATTTTGAGCTCTCAACCAATGCTGATTCTGTGTTTTGCTGACTTATACTTTCATCCTTACTTTCCTTATATGTAGATGCATTCATTTCCCTTGAAAATGGCATGTAGAAATAATCCAAGGAATGACATAGATCAGTATTCTATGTTTCCATCTCTTTCAGTGAGCATGCCGGAGTTATGATGAGTATTCTTATGCTGCTCTCTCTCTCAACACCCCGCACCCCAAAAAAAAACCCATGGTTTTCCCTCTCAGCATCTGATGCTTGTTTCCCTAGGCTTATTAAAGAGTTTGATCGAGAAGTGAAGGATTTGCAAAGCAGGAATGATGCAAATACAAACAAGATGTTGAATGAGAAAAAGCAGTCACTGGTTTGTCTTCTGTACTCATGCCTATTTTATTGAAAGTTGAATAGTGGTGTCGGATGCGGACAAAAGAATGTATTTTCAAGTATTAAGTGTATCTAGGGTTAACTAAATCTTGCTTTCTAGCTGCACCATTTTGGACCTGATCTTAATCAATTGGATATGACCTTTATAAGAGAAAGCAGGATATTTAAATCAGGATGAATCCCTTAGTATGCTCTAGATATGTAATATGGGTTCACTGGGGTTCTAAACTATTGTTTTAGGCAGAAATTTACCTTAAGCAGCACTAATCTTGTTTTTGATGTTTCTGTGCAGATCAAAGAATTAAATTCATATGTGGCTATGAAAAAACAGTAAGTTGGCATTTTTTATGTTATCATGATCCTGTTACTTGGTAGGAATGACTGCAAAAGGAGTGGATATCTTCCCTTTCAATTAACCTAGTGATTTAAATTACAAACCCCAGGAAATACTTGTCTCTCCTGTGTTTGCCTTTTTCCATCTGGTGAACCATCCAGCTGGTGCTGTTTTTCCAATGAATGAACGATCCAGCTAATGTTCCTTTTTTTCAGCTATTAAATTCATGTGTTGCTATGAAACCTTGATGCTTGAGAACAAGTAACATCTAGGATCCGAAAATTCCCTCATGATAGATCAGATGGAAGTTTTGAAGATGATAAAGAGCTCTCAGCAAATTACATTATTCTTTGCAAAAACAAACAAAATAAAAAGGCATAAGTTCAAGCAGAATTTCATGATTGATCATGGGGCAGAATTCAGTTTGTAGAACCACTTCTCTTAATTAATCAGAATTCAGCGGTCTCAACTTGACCATGATTGATTGCTTTTGTTTGAGCGATCATGTTAGATGTGGAGATAAAGCCTGTTAATGTGCTGAGTTTAGGTGTAACAAGACATTGCTGCCAGAGATTGCTTCAGTATGCTACAGTAAGTAATTCAGTAGGTCCACTATAGTAAATGATGTCATGGAAAACACAAAAAGAAAACAAACACTTCATCAGCAAAGAAAAGGCATTCTCAGCAAGTTTTGTAAAATGAGTCAGTGATTCACATCATGACCGGGGAAGGGGGGGGGGTTAGAGAATGAGAAGGTAATGAAGCTGCTGATTGGGAGTTGGGACGGCTGCAGGGCAATAGATGGACCCCAAGTATGTGCTTGTGTAATTTTGCATTTTTGCTCTCTTTTGCAGCAGTTTTTCTCTCTGTTTGTTTTTCTGGACTTTTACCTTTGATTACTCTACTAATCCATGGGTAATCTATACATTATTGCTTTTATGCAAATACTCATAGCTATCTTTTATCATGCTTATCATCTCCCTATTCTGACTTCTCTTAATCTTGGCTCGAATATCAAACAGATACGCAGCTAATCTTGAGAATAAGCGAGTTGATCTATTTGAAGGTCCTAATGAGGGGATGCAGGAAGAAAATGTCTTGTTAGCCTCCTGTAAGGAAATTCCATTATTTTTTCTGTGATTTTTCTTGGCAAGGCAATTTTGCTAGCTACTCTAGTTATTACTTATTAGCATCTCTTATCTGTCATTAAGAGTTCTAAGTTCGAGCTATGTCCTATGAGAAGAGCACAACTTTGGATGATGCCTTTAGTTAGAGAACCATTGGAGCACTTGAAACTCTCTCTAGATCAGATTATTAGTTGAACACTTAATCGACTTGTAACCTGTGCATTTGGAAAGCTTCAACTGTTTTGTTTATTAGTCTATGCAGAAATATGTTGAATTTTTTACTTATACTAAATGGAAGTTCTTATCCACTTACAGTAGCTGAAGGAGTTACTATAAGGCAATCTATTCAGTCTAAAAAGCAAAATTGCCGATAAATTACGTATGCTTCACGTGGTTGTGATAATATGCACTCAATGTCCCTTTCAAATCTAGGGCCCACAAAAATAGCTTTCTTGAATTTAATGGCAGGGTAAAGTTGTGTGCACTTGACCCCCCCCCCAAAAAAAAAAGAAAGAAAGTTTTGAAAAACCTTGAACACAGCAGAAAAAGAAGAAAGTGCTGAGTGGTTCGATCCAATGAATGGAATTTGCATCCATGGCCGTGAAAGCAGGAAGCAAATTTGATGTGTGCTTTGTTGTACTTTCCTTTGTTAAAATACTATGTCTTAAAGTGAAGTTTCCTTTTTTTAAAATATCATGTATCTGGAGTTAAGCTTTGATCCATCCCTTTATCTTCGTGCTCTATCTGCCTCTAAGTTTGAGGTTCTGTATGTGTGCGACAGCTATGACCAATCAGCAGCTGGTTGATCATGGGAACAGAATGATGGATGAAACTGATCAAGCAATTGAGAGAGGAAAAAAGGTTTGTTGACCTGGTATCTTTACGACCAGACTCCAATCTAGCTGCATGGATAACTAGTACTTGGTGGTTTAGTTGTCGATAACCGACCCTTAGTAGTTGGAAAGAATATTTCTTCGTTAATTAGGATTGGTTCTAGTTCATTTGGCATTTCTCTGTAATTTGGTGGTTGAAGTGCTCTTTTTTTCCCCCCTGATTCTTTAGTGGGTAAAACCCAAGATAAACGCCATAAGGCAAGTACAAGAAAATAGCTACTAGCAGTCACCGCTACAACAATAAAGAGACTGCTAATTTTAGAGAAAACAACTAAAACAAAATTCGAAGAAATCTGCCACCTCAAGCACAACTTGAACACATTCTAAACTGCCAACAAAAACTTAAGGAGCTAACTTTGGATCAGCACATTTATGTTTGATATGCTTATGTTTGAAGAGCCCTTTTTTTTCCAATTATTTGGTGGTCGAAGAGCTTTGATATGCAATTGTGATCTTGTTTTATCCTGAATGTGTTTTATGTCATTGATTCACTACCCGGAATTAGCTGTGAAGACTGAAGACAAAGTGACTCACTCTATTGTCTTCAAAAAGTAAATAACACCATCACCGAATCTTCTTTTAAATGGGGCATATTTATTGTCTGCTGCATATGCAGCTTATCCAACCAGTGTATGGTTGATCTAGCCTTAATTTTGTCAATATAAGAGATGACTCGTCTAATCTGTGCTATAGCTAGTTGTAGGACTCTAAAACTGATTTTATGTATAATTAGTAATTTTTCTTCGGATGTGCTCGATGCAGATTGTTCATGAAACAATTAATGTTGGAACAGAGACTGCAGCAGCTCTTAAGGCTCAGGTGAGCAATTTCATGCAAGTTATTTTCGGATTTCTCATGCTGAAGCTTAAGGGAGAAACATAATGGTCCGAGCTGTCTGGCTCTGCAGACTGAACAAATGAGTAGGGTTGTTAATGAGCTGGACTCCATCAATTTCTCGATCAAAAAAGCTTCCAAGCTGGTCAAGGAAATTGGTCGGCAGGTCAGTTTCTTCAAGAACTTCGTCCTTTCTATTTGATAGGAATATAGGATGTTGAATTCTTTTGATGTCAAGTAGCCCGTCTACTTCTGCAGGTTGCAACTGATCGATGTATTATGGCCCTACTCTTCATTATTGTGCTTGGAGTTATAGCCATCATTATTGTGAAGGTTGGATAAATGTTTTCCTCTTTCTGTCCCTGTTGATTATGTTCAATTCATCCATGGCTTTATACTGCTTTTAGTTGCTTTATTTTCTCTCTAAAAAAGAATACTATCTGACCCAAGTAACACTAGGCGGTCCACGAGTACTAGTATTAGGTGAAGACATTCTCTAAAATGAAATGAAAAGTACATCTGGTTCTGAGGATCTGAAAAACTTGTCGATTAGGTGAAAAAGTTGTTGCAGTGTGTTAGTGATTGATGCCTTACGTAGACTTGTCTTCGATGATGATTGTTCTTGTATTCGAATATCTGTGTTTTGTCAGTCCGAACAGATGAATATTTGGCATGCCTTATCCTGAACTTAGGACCGTCTTCACTTTTTGTTCATTTCTAGAGTTAGATTCCAGTTTCTTTAAAAAAAAAAAAAAAATATTTTCAATAGTTCCCTCAATCTTATCTGACAGCGCACATTGGTGAAAACATAACGACCGATGACAAAATGAGGCCTCTGGTGGGGTTAACATCTGCTTTGTCACCTGTAACCTGTAAGAGCAAGAACTTCAGCAAAGTTGATCCATACCAAGTTACTTGATGAGAATAGCCCAAAGTAAGTCCCTATTTGGACCCTAAATAGGGGAACTAGACTGCCCAAAGTTGAATTAACTTGACAAGAGCAAACTGACTGAATTTTCCTAACCAATATTATTGATTGTATGCTCTTAGCTAGCAAACCCAACTTTGCAAAGAACTCAGGATGACCCTTTTGCTTTACAATTGGACACGAACATTTGCTTAAATCATCCTAACCATGTTGGAAATCAGTGCAACATGAAACAAATCCTGCCCGACCCAATTTGCGAGGATTTGGGTTTTCTCTACGTGGATTGTCATTCTTGTTCATATTTTCAACATTTCTGGCATAAACTTTTACAGCAAACTTGCATATTAATTGCTTTCAGCTTGTGCACCCAAATAACAAAGACATCATAGACATTCCTGGATTGGCACCACCAGCTCAAGCACGAAGACTGCTTTGGCATCCAAATTTAAGGTCCTAGAAAAGAACGCTATTATACCAGGTCATTCCCTGTATTCGTTATCCGATTCATTTCTATTCGTTGTGAGCAAGTGGTGATGTTGGCGGCACCTAGTGGTTCTTTCAAAGAATGAGCTGTTTAGGATGGATATACTTAAACTGGCAAAATATGGCTTCTACAATGTAGTTAGGTATTGTATTTGGCCAACTACCTCGATTGCCATTTGCCAGAATACATAACCCAGCACACAGTGGCAGGCCCTCTGGTGATGGTCAGATGGGAGACGGTGGTGTATGATTGTTATTCTTTGTACTTAGAGTAAATTATAGGTGCAAATCTCTTTTTCCAATTGCGAGGCACCCCACAGATTCACACATTGACGTTGTTGCCTGTTGTATGCTGCTCATATTCGTGTATATTCACGTGTCTGAGCTAGTTCTTATGCGTATTATTCTCCCCGACCTTTCTACATGTAAATTTTGATATGTGGTGCATGTTCTCATTATTTATGTTTAAATGAGCTCAGGTTTACATTTAATTTTCTTAGGTGTTGTGTGAGACCATCTCATGTAAAATATATTATGAGATATGTGCTTCTAAAATTAACATTTAATAATAAATGGGTTGACTAACAGTTTACTTAGGAGTCACAGGTACTTCTAAAAGAGCTATTAGTCGCTTCATAATTAAAAAGTCAATCTAAAGCATATTATTAGACATCTAAAAAACCTTAAAAAAGTCACTCCTAACAAATTGTCTCACAATAATTCTTATATGAGACGGTCTCATCCAAGAATTTATGCTGTTTATTTTACGGTGTGCGAATTTCTTTTCTAGCAAGTTGAGGTTAAATAAGTAGTTGAGAAGTACCCCCACTGGAGATGTCTGTGGTTCTCGGTCAACCGTAAGTGAGCTAATATGAACTCAACCCACGGCCCTATTCTTTTCAGTGGGAAATGATGGGTGTGGGATGTGTGAGTGTGGAAAAGGGGGAAAGGAGTGAGTGAGAGTTGGTAATAGTGGTGTTTTTTTAAGTGTGGAAAATGGGAAGAAGGAGTGAGTGAGAGTGAACACGAGTTGAAAGAAGTTGAATAAAGTAGGGGAGTTGAATGAAGGAGTGTGGGAAAGGGGGGAAAGGAGTGGGTGAGAGTGAGAAGGAGTGGCATTTTTGTTCAAGTGTGGGAAAGAGTAGGAATGGGGGAAAGGAGTTGGTGGGTGTGGGAAGAAGTGGGTTGGGTTCATTAAACCATGAAAAGAACAGGACCTCAAAGGATGGAGCATGTTTTTCAATGTAGGTTTCCTCGATTTATATAATTCAAATTCGAGATCTTGATTTAAAAAGGAGTAAGTGCTACACTGCTTAAACAAATGCACGCTGGTAATAATTGGCGTCAGCAATAAGATTCTCCTTTAATGTGGCATAGAAAGTTGCAGATTTGTGTAGGTTATTAAAATGCATTGGGAGAAAATTGGGTGGTCGCTATTAGGTTAATTGTTTGCACTGGCATATAGACCTGGTAAAAATTGACCCAACTCGTAAATTCGACCTGAACCCTCCCGAAAATTTTGAATTTTGAACATGATTTACTCGACGAATCCGAAATAAACCGAACTCAAAAAATTCACAAATTAACAGGTCAAATCCGACCCGAACTCGCCCGTTGACCCGAACATTATATCTTTAGTTTTTGATTTTTCTCTAATTTATCTCTCTTAATAATAGTGGTTAGTTATTTTATCAAAAAGTTTAAAAAGACATTATATAACTATTACATCTATTTACAAATTAAACAATAATAATCTTATTTTTTCTTCTCCATTCTCTAAAAATAATATCGTATACAACTTTTAAATTAAAAAACATTAAAAATGAGTATAAAATTACATGAAATAATTATCTAATCTTTTAAAAAAAGCTAATTTAAAAGAAGACAAGTATTAAAGATGCGCAAATCATACCATTGTATACTTAATTAAACAAATATGTCTAATTATTTTTTAAATTAATTAATTTGTAATAATTTAAATTTGATGTTATAATTGCAAGATAATGTCTCTTACTTCGTTTATTCAATTTTATTTCATTTTTGTTCTAACTAGTCTTGATTTATGATGTTAGTGGTAAGAAAATGACTAGCCATATTCATATTGGGATCGGCTCATTAACAAAGTTTTATCTGATTGGACATTGGTAAGTTAGTTAATAAAAAATTAAATTATTAAATAGGGTATTAGCAGGTAAAACTCATTAAAATACTCTAGACGGACTGCCTCATAAATGGCCGACCTGCTATTGACTTTCTTTCAATGTATGGGTCAGTCGATCTATCCAAAAAGAAGTGGGTCTGATTCTTTACCCGCTCATGTAAGATGTTCATATATTATAATAAAAAGGTTGAATATTTTTAATATTCTTTTAAGAAATTACAATTATTATGCTTTTTCATTAAATAATGACATTTTTGGTAATAAATATGCAGAATTTTTGATTTTGAAAAAAAAATAACTTGTAGAAAAGACGCTCTATACCCGTTAGGTTGATCCGAAACCTGTAAAATCGAAATACACCCGCCTATATTTTACCGAACCCGAAATACACCCGACCGGTATTTTACCCAAATTCGAATACGCTCGACCCGTATTTAACCCGGCCGCCCAAACTGACAGGTCTACCGGCGTGTCATTTTCAGTCTGTTGATGTAGCTTCATCAATTTTTTTTATGGGGCATAGCCCCTCTTTTGCACAAAAAAAAATTCAATTTTTTTAATTTATTTTCTTTTTTGGGACAAACTTCATCAATTGGAGGCCTCGATTTGTCAATGCCTTAAAAACGAAAGCAATTTAATATCGTTCAACGTCAAATAATAGAAGTACTAGTATCCGCGTGGGGAAATTGTCTTGCCTTGGCTTGAGCGTCTTGTGCAAATAAAAAGTTCACTAAAACTATGTCAACAACTCTGCATATATTTAAAGTGAATGATTCTAGATTTTTTTCCCCCTTTTTTTGGGTTCAAAGTAGGTAGTAAGACTAAGAATGATAATAAAATTCGTACTTATTTAAAATTCAAAAAATTTACCTCATTTAAAATCTAATGAGTGGTGAAATTATGTTGAAAATGAATATGGGTCAGGCATTAAAAAATAGATATAGATAGGGAGGGGTATGGGTAATTGCGTATAGGTATTATCCTCATATGCCCCATACCTGCACCCTACCTGTACCCATTGTTACAGTAAGATTAAAAATTATTTTGATTTAACGTTTTCTCAGTTGAAGTTCAATCCAAACACTTCTACAAAAAATTTAATCAATAATGTGTTTGATTTCACATTTCTAAATAATATATCTCTAAAATACCATAATTTTACGATCTTATAATGGCCCATATGTATATTACATTTGAATATGAATTGCATATATGCATTAATTTTTATTTTTTATGTAAATCGGAATACAACCTACAGAAGTATAAAACCCAACGTGTTGGGTATAAGTTTTATTTTTTTAGTACCCAATGCATATGAAGACATGTGTGATTACGACTTTCAAAAACAGGTGTGGATGCAAGTACGGCTTAATCCGTCCATACCTCTCCCCATAAGATAGATGTAGACAGAATTTGAACATAGTATTTTTTGGATAACAACTGTCAAAAATCACATTAATTGATCTACTTAACAATCATAAAAATCATTAAATATGTTAGAAAAATTAAATTAAATTAAACATCCTTATACTAAATTTTTGAATCTGCCATCAGTTCACTGATTGCATTGATGATGTGAGATTGATGACGGATGCTGATATATTGTGGTTCCATTCCTAAGACCAATCAAACAGGCTCAATTTGACTTACAATGATACCATCACATCAGCCAAGACTCGTGCAAAGGCTGCTGTAGGTTAATCAAAGATCCCTTGGTTGAAAAATAATGTGGAAATCGCAAAGCGACAATGACTCTCTTAGGATTGAGGATGAAGTTATTGCATCATGCATCTTGCCCTTTGCCTTATCACTTTTTTTTTTTTTTTTTTTTTTTTGGGAGAGTGGGTTCAATTTAATTTAAGTTGTGCTAGATCAAGAAAGAAAAGTTAAGTCGCATTATAAATTCAGGATCTTCAATTTGCTTTTACCTCTTAAGGATAAATATAATATTTCATATTCATTTCTTTAGGCATAAGCGCGACTTTTTTTGAATTTCAAATATATATATATATATAAAATAAAATTCCATTAAATTCAGATCCAATGAGTAAATAAATAATAGATTAGATATTTCGGGCAAAATTACTTTATTCAAGATGCTTTACAAAATCAATTGCTACGATAAGACCTCCTTTGAGTA